>CAJNOP010000274.1:230606-253289 GCA_905250075.1 Rotaria sp. Silwood1
CCCCCCCCCCCCCCCCCCCAAATAGATATGCCACGTAGGATGATTCGTTTAGGCTGAAATTTTCAGAAATGAATGATCGTAGTAAGAGACACTTCTAGTAAAAGTTTTCAACCGATATGTCAAACTAGACGAGACTTCTGGTTAGAGAACTGCGGGTCCTTCCAGATCCGGTCTGCATTAAGTTATGAATGCAAATATATAACAATAACAATTGAAGTCAACAAAATTGAAAAAGAAACAGTCAAAAATAATTTTACACTCATTTTACCTTTAAAGTCGCCAATAAAGAGCTAAAATTGTGTTCCCTTTCCTGTTCATGTACACATAGGGTGTCAAATATTGGTGAAAAAAGGATCGGGTCTAGACCCGGCCGGAGTCCGGGTTTAGACTCAGCCGGGTCCGGGTCCGGGTCCAAAAAAACATGGACCTGCAGCTCTCTACTTCTGGTCTATTTATAGTCAATTCTTTTGGCCTGCAAGAGAATCATTATAACTTCCTTATGACAAGAGATAGAGGGCTCAGAATGATTTCAACTTAAAGTTAACTCCAGTACGCAATTTTTCATCGGGTAGAATTTTGAAATTGATTTTCATTCATTTTCTATAATCGTTTCAGTACACATGGAATCCAAATAAGCCAAAAAAAAATGCCACTGTATGACATCAAATAGCGCTTTTCTTATTGCAGAAATCAAATATAAAAAATCTGGCTAGACGAAATTTTACTCTCGCTTAGACCTTTAAAACAAAAAAAAAAATATTGGTATTATCTTGAATCGTGCGGGAATTATTTTCATTTTTCTAAATCAAAAACCATGTTTTTAAGAAAAATAATAAATAAGTTTAGAAATTGAGTTTTTCATTCAAATCTAAAAATAACGGGATATTGATAATATTTTTGGGGAATTTTTGAAATCACGCAATAGATGATCAAAGCTAGCCATATGGTTCGTACTATGTCATATAAAAATGTCTTGTAGAAGTAGCAAAATAGTGTTCTCAAAAATAGCCAAAATCTCTTCAAAAACCGAATAAAGAGCTGAAAATTCGCTACGGAGATCTATTAAAATTTGATCTTTTTTTAAAAGCCTATATATATATTCTGAAAGAGAAAACTTCACTGCATCTTCTTCCTATGATAAAAACTCAACTTCCATTACATTACAAACAAATGGATTTTCTGAAGGGCCCTTCCCCTCTTACATAGGTCCACAAGAAATTAAAGTTATTCTGGTCTAACTTTTTTTTTTTTACAAAACTATGATAAACCTTTAATAGTTTTAGATCCTTTAGGGTGTGTGTGTGAGTGTAGATATTAATGTTCTCTTCCTTCACTCATACCTACACTCACACCCTAAAGGTATTAAAGGTACTCAAAGGGTTAAAGAGACTAAAAGTTTATCATAGTTTTGTAAAAAGTTAGACTAGGATAAATTTAATTTCTTGTGGAACCCTCAATACGAAAGAAGATATTACAGATTGTTTGTCAGCAATTTGATTACACCATGCTTAAGAAAGCAATGCAATCATATATTAATGAATAGATTGAATATTTTTTATAGGTGTTAGCATAAATTATGAATCTCCATCTGACGAACGCGCAATATAAAAAGAAAATTATATTCTTAGACAATCTCAAAGATGTTTCATATTTATTAATGTCCTGATTTTTGATTGATAACTCGATATTAAAATATTTTTGTAAATTCTATTATAATAATTATATAATCCTATGAGGAATTCCCAAAACAAGGCTCAACCAATCATATGTTTTTTTTTTTTTGAATGGAAAGAGTTCTTTCTTGTGAGTAAATGAATCGAGGAATTATACACCAATGAAATACTGAATGAATCAGTAAATTACGTATCTCACCTTTTTCTTTCTTTCTGTCAAAAAAAAAGAAAAATAATTATTCTTTTTTATTATTTAGATGAAATGTATGCAGAAGTTTGTGCTTATTTAACAACCAATCGATACTTTCAATTACCAAATCATGATGTAAGAATTTTTATTTATTATAATACAAATAAGAGAAAATAAAATGTATACATTAAATTCATTTTTAGAAAACTATGATCAATTTTACATCTATTTTTTGTTTTATAATTTTTATTGTCATGTGTTTTATTGGTGTTGGAATTATAAGACGTTCGGATTGGAAGTATGTTTTATAAATTTTATGAAAAAAAAAAAAAACAAAATTGTTTTTTATTTAGATTTGGTGATAATGATGATGATGAACCTGAAAAACATTTATCCGATGAAACAATATCTACAGCAACTGCATTATTATCAAAAACACCTCGAAATAGTATTATTCATTCATCAAAACATTCAACATCTAATGTTCGTCATCGAGTTCATTTTGAATCTTTAGATGAATGTAACCATTTAAATAGTGAACATATTTAGAAAATTCCTAGTATTCGTTCTTTTGTGAACAATCTGTTTTTTTTTTCTTCTTTCCTTGCTTTCTCTTTTTATAATCTCCATATTTTTGTATCTTATTCGTTGTCAGTTATCCACTGAATAATTTTTATAAAAAAAAAAAAACGAAAGAAATATATAGAATAAATTGAATACAAATTATAAAAAAAAAAACGAAAATATTCTTTGTAAAGGCAAGTATATTTTTATCCAATCATTTTGCAACAGGCTGTTCAAAAAAAAGTAATTGCAACATGTAGATAAAATTCTTTTAGTATAAAAGGAGCTTACAAATTTGAATTGCTTTCACTTTTTTTTTTTTTTTGACTTGAAAAAGAAAAATGTAAGTTTTATGATTTGAAAGATTTTTTTTCTTCTAGATTCAACGATGTCAAAAAATCTTTTACATCAATCAGCATCATCTGATGCTCTTCGTTTAAAAGCTTTACAATCTGGTTTTGAAAGTCGTGTTGAAGTTAATCAACGAATGTTAATTGATAAAATGCTTGCACGTTATTCATCAGATTTTGTTGTTTGTCGTGAATTAATTCAAAATTCTGATGATGCTAAAGCAACATCATTTCATTTTGAAATAATTTGTGATGATGATAATGATGATAATGAATTAATTTCTTTATCAGAAAAAAATTTTCATAATAAAACTATAAAAGAAATTCGTGCTATTAATAATGGTCTTATATTTAATGAAATAGATTGGAAACGTGTTGCTGCTATAGCTGAAGGAAATACAAATGTTGAATCTGTTGGTCAATTTGGTGTTGGATTTTTTTCTGTTTTTTCATTTTCAGAAGAACCAATAATAACATCAGGTAATGAATATATGGCATTTATTTGGCGTGATGATAATTCTTTAACAACATATCGTCATGAATTACCATTAGAACAACAATCAAAATTAACATCAATTATACTTAAAATGCGTACAAAATATATTTTACATACAGAAACAAATCTTGATTTTGATTCAATCATAGATATTAATGAAAATTCTTCAAATAATAAATCACCAAATAGAAAACGACAAAAAAAAAGTATAACATCAATAACAACAAATGATATTATTCCAACAATTAATCTTGCACAACTCAAAGCTTATTTTACTAAAGGTAGAGTACTATATTCTAAAAAAATACATAGTACTATTGTAAAAAATAACATATTGCTTAATTAAAAATAAAAAAAAATTTGATAGATTTACAATTACGCCACGGTATCTTGTAAGTATCTTGACTGACATGTTACACTTGAGTGATTTCCAATATTAGAAATAGCATAAATAAATATATATATGTTTCAATATCTATACCTTGGGACATTGAATGATAAAATAATTTCAATAATATAAATTACCAAATAATTAGAAACAAAAAAAAACAATAAGTTACTACTTGGCGTGTACTGCTAGATTTTAAAACACATTTTTAATTACTTTATAATTCATTTTTTCATCATGAATTTATTTGATGAAATCTTCATATGAGATAAAATATTGATGATTATTAAATTTTTCTTTTCTTTTCTTTAGTTTTATCATTTACAAAATATATAAATGAACTTGTTATAAAAATTAATCAAAAAATAATTTTTAAAGTAACTAAAACAAGAAAATCTATATCATTAATAAAATCTAATGTACAATTTAAAAAAAATTCTATACATAATATGTTACATTTTGATTCATTAATTCAAACTGAACAAATTTTTTCTATTGATCATGGTCCATCTATAATATTAAATCATATATCTGTTGATGCAACATTAATTATTGATGAAAATTATCATAATCATATTCGACGTATATTAAAAAAAAGTTTACCATCAAATGTACAAATTCAACTTTTATATACACCTAATAATGTAAAAAAAAAAAAAAAAAGAAATATAATTTATATTTTAATTTTGAAATATTTCTTTATTCAGATTGTTATGACACAACAACAACAAAGAAAATCTTCAAAAATTGATGATCTTCATATGAAAATTCTTAATTCATTAATACCATTAAAATTTCAAAATGATGAAATTTATCCATCAGGTTTAATATTTATTGGTCTTGGAACACATCAAACAACTGGTATAGGAATGCATGTTTATAGTCATTTAATACCAACAATTGAACGTGAAAATCTTGATTTACAAGATCCATATATATCAAAATGGAATAGAGAACTTCTTTTATCTGTTGGACAAATAATTAGACATGTTTATGATCAATTAATATCTACTAATAAACAATTTGATTCTATACTTGCTTCTTATTCATTTCAACCATCTGTACCAAATAATGAAATTGGTAAAAAAAAAACTTAATATTTCTCTTTTTCAATTCTAAAATATATAGTAAATAATTTTCTATATTTCATATGCATTATAACATACAGTAAAACCTCCCTATAGCGGACACGTATGAGACTTTTTGAAAGTGTTCACTATATGGAGGTGTCCACTCAGTGGCGTACGCAGGGGGTGCCGAGGGCCCCCCTTGAGACGAAAAAGTCCTGGAGGAGGGTACAGGAAAAAATATTTTCACGTGATAAAAAATTTTTTGTGCCATGGCCGCCCCCCCCCTACGAAGTTGGGCCCCCCTTGAAAAATTTCTGCGTACGCCACTGTGTCCACTATAGGGAAGTTTGGTCTTTTCAAAAAAGTGAAGTTTTTCGAAGAAGCAGGCGCGTTTTCTAAGGATTTGAAGGGTGATAGTGAATAAGATAACTAACCAGTGCTCATTGTTACTTCCCTCCTCATGCACTTTTATTCTTGAAATACAAAAAAATCAACAATTGTTAGAATACAGGAGGGCTCTTTAGTTGACACTGAATGGAACTTCTCAAAAATGTCCAGTATCGGATGATGTCCACTATAGAGAGGTTCAGTTCTAGCAAAAATCCCTCCTCTGGACCGAGAAAAAGTGTCCACTCTACGGAGGTGTCCACTATGGAGAGGTTCAGTTCCAGCAAAAACGTCTCCGTCGGACCGCGGAGTGTCCACTACGGGAGGTTTTACTGTATTGAAAAAGATCTTTAATTACAATCGAAAAATCTACTCGAGATATATTCTTATTTGTTTAGAACATTAAACTAAAATTTGTTTTTTTTTTCTCTTTATTTTAAAGGTTCGATTATTGTTGATGGATTTTTTTCAATAAATAAAGATTTACTTGTTCCTATTAAACAATCACCAACAGATATTAATCTTACACTTATTCCATCAACACAAGCATATATAGCAAATTCTAAACATATACATTCTTTTCTTACATTACCACTTGTACCATATGAATTAAGTAAAAATGGTTTATTTCAAGCATTAAAAGATCGTGATTTAATTAATGAAATAAATAATGATTTAATTGAATCAACAATAATAACAACAATACTTTTATCAAATCAATTTGTTGAATTTCTTCATTGGTTATCAAATCAAAATAATAATAATGATAAACAATATATTAAACGTTTATTATCTATAGTACGTTTTCGTGAAACAAATAATTCATCAATAATAACATTAGAAAAATTAAAAAATTATGATAATTTTAATATATCAACATTATTACCATTACCATCACATGTTTTACCAGCAAGTGTAGCTTCATATTTATCACGTGAAGAATTACAAAAACAATTATCATTAACACCATTAACATTAAAAGATTTTCTTCATTATTATTTACTTAAAAATCAATTATATTTATTTACAAAAGAAAATACATCAACATGTTTATTACATATTATATCAAAACATTCAGGACAATTAAATAAAACAGAATGGAATAAACTTAAAACAATATTATCAACAATAACATGTATACCAACAAATCAAGGTATGAAAATTCCAAATGAATCATATATTCCATCATCAATTTTATCATCAGATTTACCAATTATAACATTAAATGTACCACAAAATGTAACTGATGATGATGATGATGATGATAATAATAATAATAATGATGAACAATCTATAATTGAAAATATAGAAAATTCTGTATCAGCTGAATTTCTTAAACGATTAGGTTGTCGAACATTAAATGTACAATCATTTGTACATGCACGATCATCATTAATGAATTCAAATTCACATACAATGAAAACATTAATACAACATTTAATGGAAGAACGAGATAATATGAGTGAAGGAGATTTTAATGCATTAAAACAAAGTGAATGTCTTCGAGGTAAATTTCAACAATGATATATATATATATATAAACTATTTAAACATAATATCTTTATTTTTAAGGTACAACTCTCATACCAAATAAAGATAATACACGAAAATATGCACCACAAGATTTACATTTTCCATCTGTTGCTATTCAACTTCAATGGTCAACATTACCAATAATTGATTGGTATGATATTGATCCACGTTCACATGAATATACATTTTTAAAAGAAATTGGTGTACGTGAAGTACCTGATTTACAAAAATTAATTGATCGAATTATTGAAGAACATAATGAACAAAAGAAAAAATCTATTCAAGAATATAAAATACCAATAGGACTTAAATTTTTAGCTGAAAATTTTCAACAATATTATTCTAAATTATGGAAAACAGCTAAAATAAAACGAGCTTTTCTTCCATCATTTTCACCATCAAAAACAATTATATTATCAATACCCGATGAAGTTTTTAAAGGTTTTATATTATTTATTATATATATATATATTTTGATTTTTACTTATTAGATGAAAGTCCATTATGTGCAACACTTTTATCTGATGTTGTTCAATTATTTGAAGAACATTTTAATATAGCATTACTTGGTATTAAAGATCGTCCAACATTAACAGTAGCTTTTGATATTTTAATGGAAAAAAAAGAAGAAATTCTTAATATTGAAACTGCTCCAAAAATTTTTGCTTATATGAATCAACTTGATGGTTTAAGTCGACCATTAATTGAACGTATATCAAAACTTGCTTTTATTCCACTTGAAGGTAATGAAAATTTTATGAAACCATCACAAGTTTTTATTCGTCCTGATAATTCAATAACATCATCAAGATTACGACAAATAAATGTTATTATTCCAACATCATCTGATGATAATGATGATGAAATAACACGTACTAGTGGTCGTCGTCGTAAACGAAATAATGCTAAAAAAACAACAACAACAATATCAAAAAATAAAAAAACTAAAACAATATCATCAACTCCATTATTAATGGATGATGATACAGATAAAACTGGTTTAATTGATTATATTGATTATGGTTCTGAAGGAAATTCATTTCTTCTTGGTATTGGTGTACTTCATCATCCATCTGCAAGTATTTTAGCTGAATTATTAATTGATCGACAAGAAAATTATTTTATAAATATAAATCAAAATAATTCTAATGATTTACAACAAAAATTACTTGCATATACAAGTTGTCTTCGACAATTAGCAATTGCAGCTCAAACAACAAATGAATTACAATCAATATCATTAATAAAAAGATTAAAAACAGAAGCTTGGTGTTTAGGTTATCAAATTCTTGAAAAACGTTCAAATAATGAACAACGACAACGTTTATTTAAAATTGTACCACCAAATGAAATTTATCTTGATGATGATCATCAATGTGCTATTGATCTTCGACCATTATTACCACCGGATGAACCTGAATTAACAAAATTATATGAAAAATTTGGTGCTTCATGGTTATCAGAATGTGTTAAAAGAACTTTAGTACATAAAGGTAAAGTAAATAAAATTTTTAAAATAAATATTAAATTTTTTTTTTTTTTGTAATTTTTGTAGGAAAAATTGCTACATCAGATCGTGGTAATAAATTATGTGATTTAATACAATATCGTCTTGATATGTTATTTGTTAATAATCGAGTAAAAAAACAAAAAATTTTATTTTTTATCATACTCTCATTTTTTTTTTTTAAGGGTGAAAAAATGGAAAATCTTGATGAAAAACATATTGATATGTTACGAACAACTTTATCAGTTTATGAAGTTGATGGTATTCAATGTCAATTAACATTTCAAAAAAAGACAATTACACTTGATGTAAAAATTATTTAGTATTCATTTATATTTTGATCTTTCTTTTTTTTTTTTATTCTAGTCAACTGATAGTAGTTCATGTGCACTTGAATATGATAAAAATAAAGTTTCATTATATTTTCAAAAACATATACGTGAATTTGATTATATTGATATAGCTAGTGAATTAGCAAGATTTGTATTTAAAAAACCACATGATACAATTGTACATACAATAAGTGATAAATTAGCATCACCATTAGAAACACTTAAACGTCGTGGTGTACCTGTTGATCGTTTATTACAACATAATCAACAAAATATTCGTTCAACAATATCAATGTTTCAACAACGATCAGATTTAAATCATAATAATGATAATTATCATCATCATTATCATGAAAGTCATGTAGAAATAATGAATCGTGTAGATGATTTTAATCGTCAACATATGAAAGATGATACAAAATTATTTTCTATATTAAAAAAAGGTCGTGCATATACACAAACAAAATTTATTCAACAAGAACATGTTAAAGATGAAATTGATCATTCATGTGAAGCTATACCATCAGCAAATATGACACGTTATAAAGATTTATTTCATTCAATACCATTATATATTGAACGAAATGTAATTATTACAAATAAAATGTTTGATCAAGCTAAACAATTAGCTTGGATTTTAATTGGACTTGCTAATCATGTTTTTAAAATACCTATTGAAACATTACATCTTTATCGAGATATTGATGGAGGTAAAATTGAAAAACAAAATTTATGATATTTTATTTATTTTTTTTTTAGCTCGTATTGCTTTTAATGATCGTCGTGCATTATTTTTTAATCTTCGTTATTATGAACAAGTTTTTGCTGATAAAGTTCAACCATATTTACAAACAATATCACCATCAATACCAATAATACATACGATTGTGAATTTTTATTTTATATTAACATGTCATGAACTTGCACACAATCTTGAAATGGCACATAATTCTAATTTTATTAATCATTTAGAAACAATAGCAGTTAAATTTATGACAGAAAAAGATTTATTCTTAGAGCAATTTTCATTTCAAAATTATTTACAAAATAATTTTAATTGAATGAAATATTTTGTGTTGTTGGTGTTGTTATGTAATAACATATATATAAATAAAGATATTCTATATATTTTGAAAGAAAAAAAAAAAACATTATTTCACATCTGTAAAAATCTTGAATTTTTGCCTGAAAATTATCTAGCAATCATTAGAAGCTATGAAATAAATTGTTTCGTAATAATTTTTTGGAGTAGCTGTTCTTGTTCAGTTGTTGATACTCTATCTTCTATTATGTTTCTTTAAAAAGTTCACTTAAGTTTATATTCATCTGTAAGGATCAACTTTTTTCAATCACAAGCTATGCAGTATTCAACAGACAGTTGAGATTAACATTTAACCAATTCAATTCAATGTAATAAAAATTTGAATATAGATATTTTTGACATAGCTGATTCAAACACAACTATTTTACAAGCAGACAACATTAGCATAATATGAATCGAAGCCTTCTTTTTCTGTCATATTTTTGTCGATTGAAAATTTTGTTCTGATCAATGAACAAATCTTGTTAGAACAATCGATTGACCAGCTGCTTTAAACATTACGGTGTTATGACTTGGTTCAATAGCACTACGTGTATGCCATGGCCATAATTGTAAGATTTTTTTAATTTTATTTCGAAGATGAGGTAAGGTTCCAGCGCAGACGAATGGAAGTAGAAAATTGATATAATAAGAAAAAAATTGTCCGTACGCTAAGAAATTTTCTAGATAGCTCCACGGAACGCCACAGCCAAAGACGATTGCCACAATAACATTAGGTAAATAGAGAAAATAAAATAATAATGTGATTGATATGAGTTGAATGGCCATTTTTCGATGTTTACGCCAATTGACATGTTGATTAAGACGATGTTTTTGTTTTACAATACGAATAATAAGAGTCATGCTAAAACTAGCAATGATTATAGAATTTGTTATTCCGCTCGTGACGAACTCAAACATAGAAAACACTGCACTATTATATGCACAACTATAGAATCCACAGTATGTTATCGTAGGATCGTATGACCGATCGCAATAAAGAAAAAAAGTAATAATTATATATAGAAGAATTCCATAGGCAACGATGACACTAATTGGTATATAATGTAGGAGAGTTTTTTTTCTTTTTGTAGACATCCAACTATCATGAAAAATGAGAATATATCGTTCGACTGATGCCCATGCAATGAGCCTTGCTGTCGTCGAATATGTTGAACTATCAATAAATCTCCAAGTTTGACAAAAGAATGGTGTAAATATCCAGACAATACCATTCAGATACTGATAGATAAGCCAAGGAATATCTGTTAGCTGAGAGACAAGATTTATGATAATAAGAACAATGACTACATGATTATGTAAACTACAACGAAGTGTTCGATCAAAGAGAAGATAGTAAAGTACAAATATGGAACAAATAATTGATGCAATATTTGATATTAAATACATCCAAAAACGTCCAATAAATGGAATTGCAATATCTGCCATAATTACTCACTTGATAAGATGTTACTTTTAGCTAGAAATTCAAGTAAAATATATATCAAACCAACGTTTTATTTTCAGATACTAAATCACATTATCTACGAAAATAAGAAGACATTCAGATTTTGACTTAAAAGTTATTTAAATGGATGTGAATGATGCTTTTAATTCATCTCATGCCATCACCGATTAAATCTGAATTAGAAATCTTTCCAATAAAAAGTCATACGATTAATACTACATCATATAAAAGAAATTTGCATTTTCTAAACATAGTAATTTCCTATTACTTATGACTATAGTATGCACTGTAGGATTGTAGACATGCTGTTTGAATATGACAATATTTTATAAATGAGATGCAATATAAATATAGGTATCATGTGAAAAATCTTAATTTTTTATTAGGATGAAAGAATAAGAGAATCGAGTGAGCTCATGTAGATAATAGAGTAAAGCACATTTTGTTTTTATTCACTTTGATGTCAACGTCCTATAAATGCAACTTCACAGCATGAAATGTGTTGTTTTTCATTTGTAAATCTTTAATAAGACAGGTTTTTGATGACTAAAAATTGAATGCCGTTCTAATGATGATAAAAATAATATGAACTGACAGCTTATTCACCAAGCAATGTTCATTCAAAAAGAAAATTTTTCTGCTTGAACAAATATAAATTTAGTTGAAATGCTTCGCACCTCAACATATCAGTCGAGGGATATTTCGAGGAGATTGAATTTTGAGAAAATTTTAAAAATCTTGGCCGCTAGTTGTCTTATTCCGAAATTCTCGATACCTATCGCTTAAATGCAGAAGAGAAGACATGAACACTTACCGTTAATAAACTTTCTTCGAGCATCTAAAACTGAATATGAACCTTACATCTTCTATGAAACAAAGAAAGCATGCCGAGCATAAATAATTTCGATAATATCAATGAACAACAAAAAAAATCTCTCAAATACATATTTTGAAGAAATCGATGAGTTTGCTCTCTTTGAGCGATCGAAACTTATCTAATAGCTCGAAAATCGAACAGACCGATTTTTAAAGATCTGCTTCTTTCTAATATAGATTATCTTGTGATACTAGTGCTCAAAAACCGATATTATATCATGACTAATGAGAAAATATCCATGGTTTTTAGCTGTCAAAACAAATTTTCTTTTAATTCAATGAAAAATTCAGTTAAACAAATTCATCTCACCGTATATAAAATGAGTTGACAGAAAATGATTGTTATCAATCTCTCAATGAATGCTGGTGGATAGTTCCATCGATTTCTTGAACGAATTATGGTGTGTTGAATACCTACCTAATCTATGAGACTGACATACTTAAGTGATCTTGAGTTATTTTCGAAATGCATACATTTTCTTTACATTAGTAACCAAAACTAACTGTTCAAGTCATTAATATCTTCTGATAAGAATAAAAGTCTTTATTTTTGAGTGATGCATGTTCATATGGCAAGATATAAATGAACTTGTAAGAAGTAAACATTGCAAAACTATGAATTTCAGCGTCATGAATTCATTATTTTATAGAGACTATAGAAAGTTCTCAAGAAAATTCATATGCAAGGACACTTTCTTTAAAGTGAACTCATCTATTTTACTTCACTCAATTTTTGGTGAAATTACACGTATCTTTGGATCACCAATTATTTTCTTTTTCCATTCAAAGAGGTTCGCAACTTCTCTGAGACAATATTACTTGAGTGTTCATCTTGTACAAAAAGTTTTGGTCTTCTCATTGAGATATTCATAAGTTTACTTTAGTTTTATATTTTCTATGAAACTATTTTGTTCACAATACGCGAAATTCATGAGTAAATCAGCTCAAAGAACAAATATTTCTGTGCAAAAACCAGGACGAAGTAGTATTTTAGCACGAAACATGATAGATGACCACGAAATTCTTGCAATGCGACAAGTAATAATCGTTAAATCGTGCAGCATTCTATGGCGATGTTCTGATCGGTATAACGATCAAGGTATCGACTAAAGACCAGTGTTTGTTGTCGACATACCTAAAAAACAATAAAGTTAGTTGCGCAACGAAGTAATAGTGACTTACTAACAGAAATTGTCGATCGATAAGCGACCATCGTTGATGAAGGTGGTCGGCCAGCAAACATCGATGGCTGCTGATATTGAGATGGATAATTCGTAGCAATAGCGCCATATGATCTTCGTGTCACAAATTTGTATAATTTTCCCTGAATCATCTGAGTATGGTGCAGTACGATTTTATTACACACAAGTTCAATAACTTCGACACACACTGTTATCAATGCAATATTACAAAAACAGTTCAGCCGCCCATCCGGTGTCCTTCTCGGGATATTAGTGCCGCAAATTCCCATAAATATGAATTAGACCACTGTACATCTGCCATCTTCATTGTTTAAAAGAATAAAACTTTATGTACCAATGTGACTAGAACCGGACAAAAACTGTCGGTATGCTGATCAGTATAAGAGGTGTAGATGTGAGCATAGTCCTTTTCTTTACTCACACCCACACTCCAGATAATAAAAAGAAAGATAAGTGAGAGGTGCTATAAATCTCGACTGACACAGGACAATATAGGATTAATTTATGATGCTTATTAATCTTACTTTTACAACATACGACACACGTGCAGGTTTTTATATCTTGCTTAGGCAAATCTCATTCATTTTGGATATAACATTCAAAGATTTTTTTTATCATGTCATATAACCGTCTCTTTGAATTATTTACCATGATAAATTAAATGCACTTGTGAAGGAAAGTTTGAGAAATAGATCTTCAATGATGTAAATCTTACAATTTGAAAACTTTGAAAGGCTTATCTTTTAGCACATATGAAGATAAACTTGACAACTACTACCTATTGTCAATAAACTATAAATGAATTGAAAAATTTTATTAGTTTTCGGTTCTATTTTTACCTCGGGCTGTCTAAACAACTCACAGTCACATAGTTTTTCTCCTAGGCTTTGATTGTATAGCGAATGGCGAGTCTTGTTATTATTTGGTCTTGTTAAGTAAATGTCTATTTATTTGTAAGTCATGATGTGACATCACGAGATGCATTAGATATTCCATACTGTTAGGTCAGATGTTCGAATTTATCTTTCGTCTACTATTTCAGTTTTTCTTCTGTTTTCTGAACCAATCTCACAGGGATAGATAGACCGATGGACTAGAAATGACAAGGTTTAATCATCCATGACAATTTCGATTAAGTCATCTTGATAACAAGTTTTTCGGTACAACGACCCTTTATCGGAAAACAAAATCATTGTTAAAAGCGTTTGAAAACGTATCAAGAGCGATATTTTATTATTGTTCAAACATTGAATAATTTGAAAGATTCTACTTAGGGCAATCCAAAAGTAGTGTCGTCAAGGTCTTATTTCCTTATGGTAAGCAAAAAAATTTTCTTTTTTTTATGAATAGATAGAGCGTCTTTCGTTCTATTTTTCTATGCTATTTGATCGTTATTCAACTAATGTCACAATAGTAAAATTTCGATAAGAACTGTTTTTGTCCAAAACACGCTGGTGATATTAGATCATAATGCGTGTGGCACTTTTGCAATCCACTTTAGTATCACTTAATGCGTTGTATTAAAAAAAACAAAATATACCACAAGATGCGGCGTGAAAAGCTCTACAATTTATGAAGAACCGCTTATTTTATAGTTCCACTTTTTGTTTTCAAAATGGACAAAACTCTGAACTACCAAATTTCATCGTTGCAGAAACAACATTGTTTTTTGGTAAAAAACGAATCCGGTTTTCCTATCTCATCTTTTCATTACCTAATATGTTTTATTTAAAAAAAACAAAACACACTACAAGATGCAGCGTGAAAAGCTCTACAATTTACAAAGAACAATTTGTAAAACAATGAGATAGAAAAAACCAAATTCTTCTTTTACCAAAAAACCAATCTCGTTTTCGCAACGTCGAAATTTGGTTCCTCAGAATTTTGTCCATTTTGAAAACAAAAAGTGGAACTATAAAATAAGCGGTTCTTCAAAAACTGTAGAGCTTTTCACGCCGTATCTTGTGGTATATTTTGTTTTTTTTTTAATACAACGTATTAAGTATGAGAAAATGAAATGAAAAATTACCCCTTTTTTCTATGCCACACCCATTATTATCGAAATACCACCAGCAAGTTTTGGACAAAAACAGTTCTTATCGAAATTTTACTATTGTGACATTAGTTGAATAACGATCAAATAGCATAGAAAAATAGAGCGAAAGACGCTCTATCTATTCATAGAAAAAAGAAAATTTTTTTGCTTACCATAAGGAAATAAGACCTTGACGACACTACTTTTGGTTTGCCCTAAGTATAAAATATGGCTTCAAATATATTAGATCATTATCTAATCATCATAAGTATGTCGATCAAGGTCTTTTCTTTCAAATAAAATACCATTCATTGTATTATGAGCATCTATATATCCGAAACTGCGCTCACACTACAACATGATTTGTTCGACGTTGACTAAAGTAACGTCATTCAATAGAAAAACTACACATAAAGAAATCATAGTTTTATCTTGTTAAGCTTTGGTTTTTTCATGGATATAAAAATCTTTCAATGTATGCTTCCTTATGCATTATAAAAGCTTACCATATATAGAGTCATGAGCCACCCATGTAAAAATAAAAAGGTACTTAACGAAAGGATTCTTGAAATTAACACAAAAAAATCCGTTAAAAGACAAATTAACGAAATTTCACGAAGAAAATTTCATGAACTTTCGTTATATTCCGAAAACTCGTGTAAACGCGTTAGATTTTTCACGCTTTCTCACGCGTGATTGTCGTTTTAACTATAACTAACTCATTATATATCGTTAAACGTTGCATTCATTTTCACGCGTTAAGAAGTTTAACGATATTTCTTGAGTTTTTTTATTTTTAACCAATCTTACCATGTTAAATATCTTTAAACTTGGTGTTCATTTTCATGCGTTAAACATATTAACGCGTTTTCATGCATTTCTGTATTTTTCACGAAACTTAACTGATTGATTCGTTAAATCTAGTAACTGTTTCTACGAGTGAAATATTTTAACGAGTTTTAATGAAAATCTTAATTGTTAACGAACGTCATTTAATTATTCATCATTGAACCTACTAATTGTTTTCACGCGTACAATATTCATGATTTTTTTGTGTAGCATATTTGTTTATGCACATTACACAAAAATCATCTTGTAAGGCTTATATTTGCGAAATATGAAGTGTGTCTGTGGACTATATCAATCCAGATATCAAAAGCTTTTTATCAGATTAGGCAGTACTCCTTTAGAGAAATCTCTACTTTGTATTAATCGCTAGCAAAACTACTTGAATTAATCCTAGACAAAGATAATCCTCTTTCGGTTTTTTTTTTAAATTTACTATTGGTTTTATATCAAAGGAATGTAATTCTATACTTCGTACATCATCATCATTTCTGCTCCACATGATAAAAAAAGTTTAGCGAAATAATTGCTCCAGTTAAGGTCAAAAGTTGCCTTAAAAGGCAAATTAATGAAGTTTCACGAAGAAAATTTTCATGAATTTTTGTTAGATTTGGAAAATTCGTTTTAACGCGTTAGATTTTTCACGTTTTTTCACGCGTGATTGTCATTTTAATAGTAAATAACTCATTATATATCGTTAAATGCTGCATTCGTTTTCACACCTGTGATATTTTAACTTTCTCACTCGAGCTACATTAGGGTCCTGCGGGAACGACTTTTTCCCGTGTTTTCCCGTCTCGTTTCCCGCGGGAATCGGGAACGGGAATTCTGGTAGACACTCCGGAAACGGGAACACGGGAACGGGAATTGTATTAAAAATTTCTGTTCCCGGCAAACCCTATGTCCGATTTCTGTTTGCATTAAAATCTGTTAATCTTACAGTATTCGATTTCCAACAACTATTTGAAATATAATTGAAAAGAGAACAAAAATCAGTCAACAAAATCAGACAAGTTCATTCAAACATAGATTATGAGAATCACGATATTGGTTACCACCATCGCCGTCGTCGGCATCGAAGTTGGGATCATCCAGATTACATATATGTCAAACTTGAAACTTGAATTCAATTGAAATTTCAAGTTTCAACTGAAATTTCGATTCTGAAGTTTCAAGTTTCAAGTTTCAATAGGTTTATGAGCCTTGAATCAGAAATTTACTTTTAATATACGGAATCTTGTATTGTGAGAAACATAATGTCGCTAAAAGCTAGTATCAAGTAGGAGTAGTGTTGATGAATGTGAATAATGAAATCATTGTAGCTATTCTCAAAGCATTACGGGAACGGGAACGGGAATACAGAACGGGAACGAGAACACGGGATCGGGAACGAAAATTTTTGTTACGGGAATGGGAACGCGGGAACGGGAACACGGGAACGGGAACCAAAAAAAGTTGTTTCCGCTGGTCTCTAAGCTACATGCCACCTATATAAGTGTGTATTGATATAAATTCCTCTTTTACGCTATTGAGTTGAGCTGAGTTGAGTTTTTCGCTTATAGAAACTAGATCTAATATGAAAACTATGACTGGTTCATCTCTGTTAAATACGTAAGCTGATAAACTAAGTTAAGACGAAAGGCGTAATAAAATTATATTAGTTCATGTAATCTGTCGTTCCATAGTTCAAGCTAATGAATATATTACTTCTCAGGATGTTTCATACATTGTGATTCACCGCAAATCTGATGAAATTTCTTCAATGATCAATATCTTGCTAAGTTTTACTCGTCTGAGGAGAAAAATCCAGCTAATCAATTCAATAGTGGATGTACTTTCTAATAAGATGCGTAAGATAACATTATTATCACTAAAAATATTTCGTAATTGATAGCGAAACAAATCAAAGAGTACAATATTTTTTTTTACTTTGTCGATATCCCAGATTTTAAACTAGTAATAGTCTTATCATTTCTGTCAACTATGGAATACATTTCTGGTACCTACAAGAATGCAAAATTGTAGCAAGTAAAGCCATAAATAGTTTCACCTTCAAGTTATCGACAAAATAAAAAAAATATTGTACTTCCTCGTTGGTTTTACCATCTATTACGAAATATTTATAGTGATAACAATGCTTTCTGAAGCATCTTATTAAAAAGTACATCCAATATTGAATTGATTACCTGGTCTTTTCTCTTCAGACGAGTGAAACTAAGCAAGATACTGATTATTGAAGGAAGTTCATCATACTTGCAGTTAATAATAATGTATGAAAAATTCTGAGGGGTAACATATTAATCAGCTTTCGTATTTAACGCGTTTTCGATAAATTCACGTGTGAAGAATCATTAAAAATGTACTGATTTTGACGAAAAAAAAATCGTTAGAATTTGAAAACGCGTTTAAACCAGCAATTGCAGAATGCCTACCAAGCAGAATTCAGAATTTTGTGGACTTATACATTTTTTTAACGATTTGATAATAATATTCTTTTCTGGTCTGTTTGATTTCTGCTTAGAATTTTGTAGAATTCTGTAGAATAGTGTACCACCAAAGACAGCCTATTTATTTCTTGTTTGTTTGAATTCTGCCTAGAATTTTGTAGAATTCTGTATCACCAGAGATGACGTCTCCCGTTTTGGTCTGTTTAAATTCTGTTGAGAATTCTGTATTATCAAAAACAGAATTCTGTAGAATTATATGTCACCAAAGACAGCGTATTCTTTTCTTGTCTGTTTGAATTCTGCTTAGAATTTCGTAGAGTTCTGTATTATCAGAGATGACGTCTTTCCTTCCAGTCTGTTTAAATTCTGCTGAGAATTCTATAGAACTCTGTGCTATGCAAAACAATGTTCTTTCCTCACTAGGAGATGTAGAATTCTAGTATTCATACTGCAAGTTTATATTCTGTTACTCGTATCAGAATTGTGTTTTATATTTTCCTTATACTTTTAAATTCTTCATTAGAATTTTTCCTCTCTCTACGAGCTATACCATTCTAGTATGTCTATTGAAAGATTATATTGTCTGAGTGGTACCACAGCTCTGCTTTAAATTCTTCTGATATTTTTAAATGCTTTATAAGAGTTTTTCTCTTCTACTTGAGATATACCGTTCTAGTATACCTATTGAAAGCTTATATGCCGATAGTTGTAACAGTATTCTGTATCAAATTCTCCTAATATTTTAAAATTCTTCAGAAGGATTTTTTTTCTATTGCAGATATGCCATTGAATTCAAGTGTAGCTATTGAAAATTGATATTCTGTTAGTGATAACAGAATTCTGTTTTAAAATTCTGCCGATGTTTTTAAAATCTTCATCAAAATTTTATTTTTCCCTTGGACATATAACATTATAGTATGGCTATTGAAAGTTTATATTCTTTCGTGGTAATAGCATTCTCCTTAGAATTCTGTAGAATTGTGTCATCGAAGACAACATATCCCATTCTGATCCATTTAAATTTTGCTTAGAGTTCGACAGAATTTTATACATTTTTATGTTATCAAACACTATTTATTCCATTCTGGTCTATTTCTATTGTAGTCAGAATTCTGTAGAATACTTCCTGACAGGTTAGTGTGGTACTTAGTAGTTTATTTGCTATTAGGAATTTATCTTAGTGAATTGATCTATTTTTTACCGATATTAGAATTCTGTTTTACATTCTGCTAGGATTTTTTTAATTCTTTACTAGAAATTTTTTCCTGATCGATGTGTAGCCTCTGGTATGCTTATTGAAAGTTTGTATTCTGGTTATGATACCAGAATTCTGTTTAAATTCTGCTGGTATTTTTAAATTCTTTAACAGAATTTCTTTTATCTTAAATGTATACGATTCTAGTTCGATTATTCAAAGTGTGCATTCTGTTAGGCGTAACAAAATTCTATTTTGAGTTCTACTGATAATTTTAAAATTGTTTAGTAGAACTTTTTATTAGTCGATATAGGACCTTCTAGTGTGCCCTCTTGGATGTTTATATTCTGTTGCTGGTATTAGAATTCTGCTTAAATTTCCTCGTGAATATATTCACTCCTCGTATGATTATTGAAAGTTTGTGTTCTGTTACTAGTAGCAGAATTCTGTTTAAATTCGGCTTGTACTTTTAAATTCTTCCCTAGCAGTTTATTGCTGATGAATATATACACTTCTGACATGCCTATTGAGTGTTTATATTTTGTTACTTGTAACAGAATTCTATTTAAATTCTGCTTGTATTTTTATACTCATCACTAGAAGTTTATTCTTCATCAACATACGCATTCTTCCTATACCTTTTAAAATTTTGTATTCTGCTACCAGTAGCAGAATCCTGTTTAAATTCTGCTTGTATTTTTGTATTCTTCACAAGAAGTTTATTCCTGGTAAATATATTGACTCCTAATATGACTATTGAAAGTTTGTATTCTGTTAGTTGTAGCAGAATTCTGTTTAATTCTGCTTGCATTTTTAAATTCTTTACTAGATTTTCATGGCTGGCGGATATAAACACTCGTGGTATGCTTATTGAAAGTTTGTATTCATAGGGAATCCATGGTTTACCGATTGGAATTTCAAATTCTAACTTCTGCTTGTTAGGAATTCTGCAGCCCTCGTTTAAACGCGTTAATTTTGCGCACGTTTAACGCTTTTTCATGATCAAAATTGTAACATTTTTAATCGTTAAATCGTTAAATTTTTAACGAATTTTCACATCACAAGGTTTCGTTAAATTAGCAAAAATTTTTACATGGGGCAAGAATTAAAAAAATAATAGCGTTGTATGTTTTCATTTTTCCATTCGTTCATTGAACGAAACCATTCAGCATAGAAAAACACGAAAACTATGACGCTATATTTGTATTGTTCATGTTTCTTTTTGTGACAATAAAATATTTCCCTGAAAAGTTTGATTGAAACTATCGTTGTTTTTAATTTAAATTAGTTTGTATTAGTAGAAACAATACAATGTCAAATGTAAGGATGCATGAGAATAATAAGCAATGCTGTTATATTGAGTTTTTTTATTCTTTGTAGAAACTGTCAAAAACAATTTATTTGACATTGAAGAATGATGGTGGACAGGCGAGTGTTAGCACTAACAGCAGCGGGTTTGCTTGCTGTTGCTTGGGTTTTTTATGTTGCGGGTAACGCGGCACCATCGTGGTAAGTGTTCGCATACTTTCTGTCTGATTGATATGTGTAGAAAATAAGAAGAAGTTTATGAACATACAATCTTGTCTATTACCCAATGATAAAAAAATCACGATCTAATCAAGTTTTTCTACGTATTTACTTGTCGATTCGGATTTTGAAATATTTCGTGTCTTCAATAAATGTTTATATGCTCAATTAAAAATTCATATACTTGTTGTTTCGAAATCTTACAAAATAATAAAATTAATCCAATTTGAAATTCTTTCATGTTCTCTGTCATATGCTATGCATAATTTTTTTCCACTTATCAATAATTTAATTTGATAGTAAGAAGTTTACCTTGATTATGGATCTAAAACTAATCTCACAGATAAAGTCGTCAGAAAAAATTATTATCTTTTGATTCACGGTTGACTATTCTATTCTTATCTCATTGGTTACTACAACGATTGAATACGTTATATCGAGTTCAGCAATTTCATAGTTCAACATTTTCTTTCCACTGTTGTATTTTTTCCTCTATTGGATATTACTCTTCGAGAAAAGTACGTGAAGATGACGATAATGAAATCGATTAAGACCTTGAAAATGGACCAAACACACCTGAATATTTGTGTGTATATTTATTATTTCTAGGGCTGTCGCATCTGCTATTTCATTTACTGGACTTGGTCTATGGAACTTTCCTGCTGAGTCTTGCTCGACTGCTGGCTTTTGTTCAAAAATACTGGCTACACGAGCATTCATGACCTTGGTCTGTATTCTTACTCCTTTCGCAGTTGGATGTCTAGTATTTGTTATCATCATGAATTCATTCGACTCGCCATTGCTTCTGGCTGGAAAAGTTCTGGCTATCGTATGCTTTCTGTTCGGTCTGATTGGGATGGCAGTTGGCCTAAGTTTTGTTACGGATATGTCTAGTAATGTAGGTGCAGCTGGTGGTGTTAGTATTGTTGGTGTCATTTTGAATCTTGCAGGTGCTATTGCCGCTGGTCTAATTGGAGCGAAATAAAGAAACATAGTTTAGAATGTGACACTCTATTTGAAGATATCAATTATGTTTCTTTACAAATATAAATGAAAATAATTTAAGACCTGCCCAGTGCGGCGTATTTTACTCTATATTTTTTGTTCAAATCTCCTTACATACTGATCGTTTCTAAATAAATCAGCTGCTTAAATTCGACGGTTTTCTTATCACAGTATAAGTCCGCATTTTTTTCTCGAACGACTCATTATTCAATTCTCTATAGAACCATATCTAAATAGACATCATAGAGATAAAACTAAAAACGTTATTGTATTACTACTAGGAACATGCAACATTAATATCTTTTAAAGTATTTCTATGCAAACAGATTTTCGTTTCTTTCTACTAATAAAACAGTGTTTATAAGCTTCAAACCAGTATTTGTAAAACAATCGTGTGTGTTCTATCTGACAAAATGTAAGACAGCACATCTCCATTCCATGTATATGAATATAAAATGTACAAAAAGATAAAATCTGAGAATTCAAGTGTTATCGACTGGAACAAGCAAAG
>CAJNOP010000275.1:0-33472 GCA_905250075.1 Rotaria sp. Silwood1
GATCAAGTATGTTTAAATGTTCGTGATATACAAGAACTAAAACTTATTCGATTACCATCAACATTTCATGAATCTAAAGCTAAATTACGTGCTATTGATCCATGTCTTATTGATATACGTCTTTCATTATCTGATGAACATAATAGAATTTCAAATGAATCAATAAAACAATATCATCAACCAATACCAATAGCTCGTTGTTCACATAGTAAATCAATGGGAAGTAGTGGTAATAGTACAGTAATTTCATCGAGTTCAAATGAATCATCATCATCATTAGGTTATTTACCTATGAATAAAACTCTTGATGATTCATTTAATGAACAAATTAAAAAATTCAGTGAACTTTCAACAACACATATTCCATCAAAACCAATTACATTAGTTGCAAAAAAAGTTTTACCAAAAAAAATTATACGAAATAATAATAATAATAATCGTTCATTATTATCAACAGAAATTCATCCTACAAATATAATAAAAACAACAACTGTAGATAATCATCGTAAAATATCACCTATACGTGTAACAATTACAAGTAAATTAAATCCAAATGCTACTCCATTCTATGGTCAACAACGTTCAATATCTACGACTCAAAATTCATCATTTATATCCTATGAACAAAATCAATTTCAATCAAATCCTCAATCTAGTATTTCATCCAATCGTTCACAATCAATACCAAATGAAATTAATACAATCAATCGTCTTGTTCATCAACAACAAAATCGACATCGTTCTTATCAACGATTTGTTCCACCACGACAAATGGCTATAAGAAAACAATTCAATATTCAATCAACGGATAAAAAATCAAATCATGAACAATTGCCAGGTTATTCTTGTTTCATTTTTTTAATTTCAATTTTTTTTTTTTATTATTCAGGATCAATTTATCAAACATCATCGACAGTAATGGAT
Organism: Rotaria sp. Silwood1; assembly: GCA_905250075.1. Classification (NCBI taxonomy): domain Eukaryota; kingdom Metazoa; phylum Rotifera; class Eurotatoria; order Philodinida; family Philodinidae; genus Rotaria; species Rotaria sp. Silwood1. The sequence goes on from CAJNOP010000275.1 coordinate 925, forward strand.
CAGATATTATCAACACCACCTATGCGAGAACGTTTATCCGTACCAATTAATAAGCGTCCACGTCAATCACCTGTTATTCTTCGTTCGACTGGTAGTTTACCGTATCAACATAAAAATTCAGGAGACCGTAACCAATTACAAATGCCGTTATCATTCGGAGAACCAATTGGTTCTCATCGTGGACAACGTACTGTTTCTGGTACAAGTAGTGGTAGTAGTTTAAGTGTTGATATTGGTCCTCATTCAATAGTTCAACTTGATTCAATATCAAACGTTTTAACATCAAATGATGGTCAATATGATTTTGAAAAAGCTAATGAAGAATTTCATCGTTATTTAGCATTGGAAGAATTAGTTACTCGACATGTATCATCAGGTTATTCAACAGAATCTCATCCTGATGATGATTTAAATCAACAACAATCTCAAACAAATCCATATAAAAAAGATATTTCATTTTTTGATCGTATATCATGTACAGCTACAACAGGTACAGCTGTAGCTTATACTGAAATGGATGAAATAGAAAAAAACCGTGAAACATTTGGTGATGATGCTCTTCTTATCGGTTCTGATTCAAATGATAATGAATGGTTTATTTAAAAAAGACGAAAAAAACAAAAAAAATACATTATTTTATTTCTTTTTGGTTTGTACATTTTGTTCAGTCTATTTCATACAACATATTTTTCTTCTATTTTTATAACACTGCAGTTCTTTTTAATTCTAAAATAAAACACCAAGAATATATTTGCAATTCATAATAAATATCTTTCAATAAAAGAATACTATCTACATAAAGCTGATTTACGTTATTTATTTGAATAGGATTTAATGCTTAAAAAATACAATAAAAATTTTAATTTACCAACATTAAAACTTATTTAATTTTCCTTATTAGAAAAAGAGAGAGAGAGAGGCATCAATTTTTAGATATGATCAAGGTCAATTTATACTCTAAAATAATCGAAACAATCAATAAGAATCTTACTCATCAGGCAATACGACGTGAAAAAAACGAAATAATAATTTTCGTGTATTATTGGACGATAAACTGTATAATATACAAGAGAAAAGAATACAAGTTTGTTGTTTTTTTTTTTTTCTACTTACAATAAATAAACTCGATTTTTTTCTTTGCATTACTCTCATTGATTCGATACGTTTTGCGGTCACGGATGTGTGAGCAAGCAAAAAAAAAAAAGATGAAAAAGACGCGGTCTGCCGCAAAACTAAACAGTGTGTAGTATTCATAACTACTCATCAGCGTTTTTCTTTTTATCTATTGAAATAGGTTATAGAAAATATGCAAGCATTCATGTTTGCGATTAGTATTATATTATTAGTATTTATACAACGAGTTGAATCAACATATTATGTTTATACATATGATGATGGCATTGGTAATGACGAGCATTGTTGTCTTGTACGATTAGGTGAAAATTTTTGTGTAGCAAAACCACTTACACGTAGTTTATTACAAGTAAATAAAGCATGTCAACGATTGGGTATTAATGAAAAAACTACAAATGATTTAAATAAAATTGTTCGTCGTTTAAATGTTGAAAAATCAGAAAAAATTGGTGATAAAATACTTTTACAATTACAAACACCATTAGATAAAAATATACTTAAAAATGATCTTTTATGTTTATCATCAACAACAAATAATATTAATTTAGAAAAATGTTTTGTTGAATTAGCTGATGAACAACATAAAAAAAAGAGTAAGAAAAATTTTGAAATATATATACAAAAAATTTATTTTTCAATATTATAGATAAAAAAGGTCATCATCATCATAGTGAACAAGGTAAAAATGAAACAGCTGATAAAGTAGTTATTGAAGAAAAACCTACTAATGAAAAAGAAATTCGTCTTCTTGAAGTATCTGAACCAATACAAATTCTTGAAGGACATGGTCTTGTTTTTAATCAAATTTATGAACTTAATTTAACTAATTTTCGACCAACAACAAATCAACAACGTGATTGTTGGTCATGGTATCGTACACATACAAAAAAATTATGTAATCATCCAAGAAATTTTATGAAAACATGTATTTCTTTAAATCATCAACGTGAAAAATGTATTGAAAAACTTTTCTATAAAAAAATTAATGATGAACAACAAGAATCATATTTAAAAAATTCAATTACAATTGGTTCGAAATTATATTGTGAAGATGGTAATAAACAAAACAAATTTCTTGGTTATCATCAGCAAAGTCAAATATGTTTTTTAACACATACACAAATATCAATTCAACATAAATTTACTGATTTTGTTAGTTTATCCGATAAAAATAAAAATAAAAATGTACTTCAATTTATATCAAATGATACAAAATTAACAAATGAATTTGAACATGATTGTCATGATAAAGTAACATTAGCTGAAATAAAAAAATCATTAGAAAAACAAGCTGAATCAAATATACCTGATGATAATGCATCACAACAAGAATAAAACAAAAGACAAAAAATAAAATAAAATAAAACAAAAACTTTCGAAACCTTAAAATAGTTTTCTTTTTTTTTTCTTTCACTTTTTTCTTTTGTTTTTCTTTTCAAATCAATTTTAATTAAAATAAAAGTAGTAGTATAGGAATATTTGACACATTCACATACACAAAAACAAAAATACAAAGTTTATGCTGGTCAATGTCATTTTTCACAGGATCATATTTGAGGCTATTGAAAGAAGAAATATGATAAATGATATTTGAATCGATGGTAATGCTAAAGAAAAAAAAAGAATAATATATACAAGTCAGATATAGGATTTTGTTGTATCGTATAGGTTAGTTTCGTATTAGATAGATTATCAATGTCATGATTTAGACATATGTTTGTTTCAATGCAAAAAAACAAAAATGAAATATTTAGGAGATTCCAAAAAGTTATTATTCACCTTTTTCATTTCAATAACTTTAATAATCGTCATGGTTCGTGTATAATTGAAAAATGGTTATATGCGAAACCTTCTAGAATCGAGAATAGTGATTCATCGTTTAAGTAGTCTTTTTTTTTGCTTTCTATACTCTGAACTTATTCATTCTAACAAGAAGTTTAGAAAAGTTTAAGCATAAATATCAACTTTTTTTTGATTTAGAAAACTTATCAACTTTAATTAAATGTCTTTTATCAGTGAAAAAATCCTTACCAAAACAAGGTACTTGATCAGCAGATGTACATCGACCCATATTTCTATTAAAACGTTGACCATTTGGACAACGACTTTGATTTACTACACGATTATCTAAACATTGTATATATGATTGACAATTTGGTTTTGTTCGATCAAGATAAAATCCATCACCATGATCAGTACATGATGGAACAAAACTACATAAATTTTTTGCAGCATCATAATTTGATAAATAATGACCTTAATTTACAAAAAAAAACAACAACAAACGACATTGTCTATCAAAAAAAAAATCTTTTTGATATGTTTTTTTTTTTTCGGTATTACTTACATTTACTTAAACATTGTCGTCGTCCATCACATTTTACTTTTTTATATGGTAAACATTTACGAATTTGTATATCAAATAAATTTGGATGTGAACATGATTGAAGAATTAATTTACCTGATATACATTCATAATAATGACAACAACTTGTTAAATCAATAAAACGAGCACCTTCATTTTTTGTTGTACATTTATTATTACCTATTGAAATAAATTATTTTGAAAACTTTTCGAATTCATAGTGACTCTAAAAATTGATCCGATTGATTTTATTTCGATTACATGAGGAATTCAAATAGTAAGTAAAATCTCGAATTTTCGACGAAATCTTTTGACCGAACTACTACATCAATATTTAAAAAATCACCATCTTTCCAAAACATCCGAACAAAAAAATGCATGAAAACGGAATTTCGTTATAACGAAGTCTCACTCAAACTTAAAATAATTCTATATAATTCGATCGAATAGTTATGTGATTTTATTTATTCAACCTTGAGATATGAGAAGATGATCGCATTTGACATCGTTTTCATGTATTACTTTATTCGAATGTTTTGCAATCATGATAGGTTTTCAAAACAATTTTGTCTTATATAATATTAGATAAAAAAATCAATCCAGAGTTCTACACTTTCGATTCTTAATACGAGTTACTATTATGAAAAAGAAAATAAAAAAATTTTATACATTGAACATTTTGTGTATAATCACAACTTTGTTTATCAGGACTATATTGAAGTTGTGCTGGACAATGTGATACAAGATCAGTACCATGATAACAATCATGATAAATTGAACAATCATATGGATCTGGTACACGCCATGATTTACTTTGAGGACATATTATTGATGGTTTATAAATATCGGATGATGAAGGAGCAACTGGAATATCTGTTAGAATATAAGATGATGGATAAGTTGTGTCTCGACGTATCCATGGTGCATTACGAATTGTCGATAATGAAATAGACGATGCTGGACTAAGATTCTTCACTGGGCCTATAGATTTTTAAAGAAAATTTATTCAAAAAAAAGTTTTTTCAAAATAAATTTACAGTCTGATTGTGCAGGCCAAACACACATTTTTTCAGCTTGTGACCAATATAAACCTTTTTTACATAGTTTAGCTTGTGGTATGCCTTAAAAAAAAACGAAATAACATTATATTGACTTTTAGAGTCGATATTTTAATTAAATCTTTATACAGTTTATTTCTAATAGAATTATGATCTTAAATATTATTCTTGTTAGATGAATTTGAAATCTTACAATCTATGACATTAGAAATGATCACTATATTTAATAGAAACATTTATTATTGTATCAATGATCAATATTTTCTATGTAAATACTAATTGTAGTGATTGAATCGCCTAGACTTTCTTTTCCTTAGTAAACAAACGACATGAATCTTTCTTTCTTTCTTAGTTTAATTGTAAGAATTGTTTTACTCGATGTCACGTCTATTCTTACCATTTGCACAATAAGCATATTGTTTACAATCAGTTGGATGAGCTATATAGTCATTATCAATAGATTGACATAAATAATCAAAAATTGAACCATGTGATATATTATTCTTAATAGGAATCTTATAATCTAAAATTAAAATAAATTTAATAAAAAAAAATAATATTTTTTTTCCTATTTGAATTTCAACTTAGTGGATAAAGAATATGTCTTGTTGTTGTTGTTGTTGTTGCACTTGTTGTAGCTGGAAGAGTATCATCATATGATGTATGATTACAATTAACCTAAATCATTGAGAAAAATATTAAATTTTAAAGAAAATAATAAGAAATTATTTTACATTCATAGCCCAATCACATTCATTTTTAATTGGATTAAATAAAAGATCATCTTTACATGCTTTAACTGAATGTGTTGTACCAACACAAATATGATAAAGCCAACAATCACGTTTATCTGGAAAAAATCCATCTTTTTCACATACAAAATTTTCAGTTCTTGTTATTTGAATAATAATAACTATTTTGTTTTTTGTAAAATGAAAATAATTTTATTTGATTAGATAATTAAAATAATAAAACTTACAAATAATTAATAAATAAAATAAACATCGATTTGACTCGTATGACATGATGATAATTGAACATTCATTGTAAACATTTTTGAAATAACATTTTTCTTTTTTGAAATTCTTTATTAAATCATTTTTCAATGTATAACAAAAAAAAGAATCATTTATTATAAGTGATAATAATAAAGAAGAAGAAGAGTATTCTGTTGTAGTAGCTTCAAATGTATTCTTATTCTTTCTTTACATTGATGTATGATGAACAAACAAACGAACGAACGAAACAAAGAGAAAGTTATTTAAATAAATGTTAATACCTATGTCGAACATTCAATGAGAAAATACTAGAAAGATGAAGGGCAATGAGTAAAAGAATGGAAGAAAGAAAGACAAGAAGAAGAAAAAAAAACGAAAAGAGAAGAACGTATGATAGTAAAACTTAATAACAATAGATATTTAATGATCTTGAAGTAATCTTTTGTTTCTTGTACATATGTTGAATTAGAAAAGAAAACAAAAAACATCTGTTATAAAGGACATATTCATTGTTTAATAAAATAAATGACATTTTCAAATAAAAATATCGACCATCTGTGATAAAATAAAAGAAAAATTTTTCATTAATCTATGTCAATTCTTTTATCCTTCTAAAGAATCTATCAAAAGTTTCTTTTAACTAATACCATTGATAAAAAGTGCGACAAGTTTTTTTTATTCTCAACATTGATAAAACAATGCGTCAAGATTAATATGTGATTAATCAAAGGTCGATTACGTAAATTTATTCTTTCGTTTTAGGTACAAAATCATTTATGCATATATTTAGATACTTTATGTCATCTTAAACACATTTCATTGTTATTATTATTATCAAAATAGGACTTCTTTTAATTCAACTAGAATGAAAGTTCGAGTTTGTTTTTTGTTAGTTCACAAGAAAAAGAAAAAATCTCAAATGCAAAAAACTTGCAATGATAATCAATATGTTTGAATACACTAATTTTAGTAATAAAAATATATTCAATTTTTTTGTATACAAAAAAAAAGCAATCATGCTATTCATAATCTTTTAACACGTTTCAATACTTTGCATTATGTTGTTTTCATTTTGAGTAGGAGTTTTAGATTATCGTATGTAGAGCTTGACAACTTCAAAATTTTTGAGCTCACACCCGATCAAGTATGAGTCAGGAATCAATCCCATGGTATAAGTATACATAAAGATAATCTGGTGTTATATAACAATTACAGATGATTATCAAGTAGACATTTTCTCAAAATTTTCAATTATGATAAGTGGAATATACCAGAGATGGACAAAGTCGCACCGCGCCTCCCCGCGCCGTTGCTCACGCCTACGCTATACTAGTCTGAGCTTCGATGAGCGCATGCTTAGAGCATCCCGGTATTCGGTGGAGTTTGAGAAACTGATTGGTAGAGCAAAGAGAAAGAGAGATGTGCGTAGCGCCTAGGCGCGAGCAGCGGCGCGAGGAGGCGCGGTGCGATTTTGTCCATCTCTGGAATATACTATCATCAAGAATATACAATGAGATAATATTTCAAGCTATAGTTGATATTAACAAATCTATTTTTGTGGACAAAAAATTAAACAGAAAGTAATTTATTATAAATTAAATCAATTGTATCAGGTGCAGTCATAGCTTTTAAAAGACGTTTTAAGAGAATTTCATCATTTGATTCATTAGAACATATATTCGTAGAAATATTATTATTTGATTTTGATAAATTAATATGTTCAAATAATGTACTTGTTAAACGTTGTTCATGTACATGATTAGCTGGAGTAATTATATATCGATATCGTTTTAATGGAGGTTCTTTTATTTCATTTGTTGAATCTAAATCCATTAATAAACTAGATAATAAAGTTAAATTTGTTGTTGGATCAGTAGCAACCTAAATATGAAGATTTAACATAAAGAAAAATGAAATCTTTTTTGTTTTTTTCTCCTCAGATATTTATACTTCATTATGATTTAACCATTGATCAGATGAATAATCATGTGATATCATAGTTGATGTAATAATTTGTCGAACAAGCATTTCTTTGATTCGTTCTATATGATCATCAGGCTATATATATCAAATTAATAAGTATAATCTTATTTATTCAATTTAAAAATTATTTACTTGTTCTAACCAACTATTAACTGAAATAGTTATTGAATCAAGAGATAAAACAAAATGCCACCAATGTTTTGGTACAAATAAAACATCGCCAGGTTCAAGAATTATATCATAAACATCAATATTCTATGATAATTTAATTGACATAATCGAAAAACAAAAAAAAAACAATTTTACTTTGAATTTATCCAATACAGATGGATCAATATCAAGATAAACACTAGATTCTTCATATGGTATACGTGTTTGTAATTGACCTATTGGACTATCTGATGGAAATAATAACCATCGTTTTCTAAATTTAATTCAAAATATTCATCATTTATAAATAATTTTATGTTTTAAGATGTATGACACTTCGAAATTTGAACGAAACTTATTTTTTAGCCCTTTTCTAGTCATGATTGAATAGGATTTAGATATGGACGAGATTGTTCCAAAACTAGGACCAACACGTTTTCATTGGGAATGATATCTTTTATGGTCGTGTAAGATGTGTGTCAAATGTTATAAAACTTCATGCGAATATTATTGAGTAATGATTATTTCACTATTTACTGTTACAATTTTGATAGTAAAATTAATCTTTTGTTTATTTGTCGTCAACGATAGAATTGTCAAACACATAAATATGTAGAATATAGGAAGTATGAGAGAGAGAATATTTGAAGTTATGCAAGATATCTCAAGTTCATTGACACTGTATAAATTAACAGCAACTTACTTTCCAACAATTTGAGCAACAAAATTAATTCCATATGTATCATAATGACAAGGTGTATGAGCACCTTGAGAACCAATCCATAATGTTGATTCTTTTCCACACCGATCTTTTAAACCCATATCAGCCCATTTGATCATCTTTAAAAAAATAATTTACATAAGTTTTTTTTTCTAATTATATAATCAATATACATACATTTATTAAAGGATGTGATTCATTTTCAAATAATTCAGGTAAATGTATATAATCTGCATAAGCAAAATATTCTTTATTTGAATATTGTTTTAATGGATGATCAATTGGAAGAGAATTATTATCGATTGATGTTGTCCAAGAAAGAAAATCATCAACAGTTGATTGAATATGAATACAATCTTTTTCAAATTGAACACGATCACCTTTAACAAATATTTCATTTATTAAAAGTTTTGATGAAAATCAATTTATATGAAACTAACGAGGGAACGAGTTCAACAGACCAATTAGGTTTTTAATGAAAGTTATCGGTTATACTGATTCCTATTAAGAACCTGAGAAATCTGCTTAGATCTTCATAGAGTATGTCGAATTGTTAAAAAGATAATAATCTTTTCATTCGAGTGGTACATTTTCAAGGTCGAGAAGAAGTTGAAGTCAATCTTGATTTCAACTTTTCTCAATTTTTGGGAAACCTTCAGGAGACTTAACTGGAGCTTTCAAAAGACATCAGTTTATACAAAAAATATCATACGTCGAAAAATGACTTCGATATCAGTAATCATATAAACACGAGAAATATGATCATGAAATTCTTTTTTTCACTTCGAGCAGGATTCGAAGATACTATATATGAAATTTAATAGAAATTCATTAATTGTAAAGATTCATTTATTTTGATATTTCATCATTTTTTGTTCTCAATGAAATTTCGATATGCATGTTTGAATTTCATTTAAAACATAGTTATATGTTTTTTTTTTCAAATTTGATATCGTTGATTAATTGTGAACTTCCCTTGTATAGAAATAGGCAATGTTTTATGATAAGAATCTTTTCTCTAACTGAAGACAGAAAGGTGTAGTTTCATTTTTTTTTTTTTTGCCTAATTGAAATTCTAGTTTTGTTCTATTCAAGCATATCTTAAGGACAAAATAGCAGTATTCATTATAGGCTATCAAGGTTTATAGAATATCTTAGTAATAAACTACCGAATAATGATTTTTGTTGTTTGCCAATTCGAAATGATAATAATTTTTGTTTGAGTAAATCAGCCAAACGTTGTCCTCCTATCCATGAATATGAATCATCAATGATCGTTGCACCTTTGAATATATATGGTACATTCCAATCTGTTGCTGCTATCATTATTGATGATGTCATTTTATCTAAATATTTTTTTATAAATCTATATATTATTAATCATAGATATTATTCGATAATCAATATGTAATTTTTATTTATATCTTAGCACACATATATTGATATATATTCTTTTTTTTTCTTTTAAATATTCTTACGCTCGACTGCGTTTATTCTGCATACATATATAAATAGGTGTGCATGTATATAAGAGACTTTTGTTCGTTTTCGTTGACACTTATTCTTTCGTCCTATCTAATATTTCAAAGTGAATCCATTATATAAAAGAAGAAACATAACAATATTTCTTCTATTATTTTCCGATTAATTTTATATTATGTTCAATAACTAATGAACATGTCCTTCAATATCATATATATCAAAGAAAGAACGAAAAAACGATATACTGATTAATATTTTACAATTAAAAGTATTCAACAAACAATAGATTATTTGGTTGTTAACTTATTCAATTATTAACTATGGGTAATCGGGTAAGATTAAAAGAACAAAAAGAAAAAATATCGAAAGATAAACAACATTTAAACTATTTATTTGTCCTTAATAATAATTACATACACATAGTCAACATTAAGAGAAGCGATATACAGATATATATATGATTATGATTCAAAATCTCCATCATTATGTTCATCATCAGATGGTTGTTGTTGTTGTTGTTGATCATCATCTGATTCTTCATCATCTTTAATAACAGTTAATTTTCTTTTTCGTCCACGTCGTGAAACTTCACCATTTGTTATAATAGGTGTTGTTATTCTTGTACCACGACCTCGTCGTGATGATGTACGAGGAGTTGTTGTTGTTGTTGTTGTTGTCGGTGTTATTGTTACTGGTGTTGATTGTTGTTCATTTGTTGTTGTTGTTGTTGGTACTTCAAGAAGACCAGCATCAAGTTGTTCACGTAAATTTCTATAAATTTTTTCTAATAAAATTGAATCAGCAAATATTAATGATGTTTCACAATTAAATGTTTGAGCATTTTGTACAAGTAATTCAATATCATATTGAAATTCATCTAAATTTGAATATCTATATGTATCAATTTTTCTTTTAATACGTTGAAAATCAATTGGATCTTTAATTGTTTGATAATAAATCGGTAATTGTTTTTGTCCAGGTAAACGTATAAATGGTTGTGCTAATTGTCGATTATCATCTGTACGATAAGCTAATAAACGTTCAAGTAATAAACGACATTGTGGTGCAATTTTAGGATCAACAGTTTGTAAACGTTTTTTAACACTACCACGTTTAGATGAAAAATTTTGTTGATTTATTATTGGTGTTGAAGGATTATCAAATGATGAACGTGCTTCTGTATCATCAAGATCAATATCATTATCTTGTATTGATAATATATTTTTACGATTTTGTTTTTTTAAACGTTTTTGTTCAACAGCACCATCTAAATTACCTTCTTCTAATGCTTGTAAAAATTCTCTTTCAGTTAAATTATCACTATAATCAATATCTTTACGTTGACGACGACCTTTACCAAAATCTTCATCATTTTCAAGTGTTTTTTCAACTTCTTCAACATCATTTTTTAACCATTCAGGTAATTCATCTTCCGTTATAAGACGATTTATTTTCATTTTACGATGAACACTTGGTGTTGCTTGAGAAAAATCAACATCTTCTTCATCATCAATATCTTCTAATGGTGATGGTGTTGTTTCATCATTTGTTGTTGTTGTTGTTGTTGTTGTTTCTTCACCACCACGAGTAGCTTCATCATCACTTTGTTCAATAAATCCAGTTGTTATTTTTCTAATTGAAAAAGAAAAAGAATTAATTAAAGCAAAACTAGAAAGGCAGATCAATTAGACATATGATATTTCTATTGAAAAATCAAAAAATAATTACTTTTCATTCGTAAGAACTTTAGTTGGTTGATCTATTGAATCTTCATTATCACTTTCTTTTTTACGTTTAATTCGTGGTGTTAAAAATTTTATATCATCAATTGTTGTTGTTGTTATTGGTGTTGTTGTTGGCATAACAGCTGTTGTTAATTTCCAATTACGACGTTCATTAGCTCCATCACCACCACTACCAACACCATGTAAAGATTCATATTCACGTCTTGCAACATCCATACGATTAAATAAATTAAATTCACTTTCAGTTCGTGCAATCATCTATGCAAAATTTTACAAAAAAATATTTTATTATTAAAAAAAACAAAAATTTACTTGATTAAGTATTTCATCATCTGGTATATCTTCATCATCATCTTTTAAATCATCTTCACCTTCAATTAATTGTTCAAGATAATCATGTCGTTCACTTGATGTTGATGAACGATTAAACATACCAGCTTGTATAACTTTTTCATCAACATTTAATTTATATCTTGCACAAGCTAATATTTTTTCTTCTATTGTATTTATTGTCATTAAACGTAATACTCGTACTTCATTTTTTTGTCCAATACGATGTGCACGATCTTGTGCTTGTTGATCTTGATGGGGATTCCAATCAGAATCAAATAATATAACTGTATCAGCTTTTTGTAAATTTAAACCAACACCACCAGCACGTGTTGATAATAAAAATATAAAACAATTTATATTATCATCATTAAAATTTTTTAATAATTCACAACGATCATCAGCTTTTGTTGTACCATCTAAACGTATATATGTATAATTACGATAATTAAAATATATTTCAAATAAATCCATAACAGCTGTCATTTGACAAAATAATAATACTTTATGTCCAGTTGCTTTTAATTTTGGTAATATACGATCAACTAATTCAAATTTACCTGATACACGAAATAGATCAGGTCCATTTATAAAATAATCTTTATAACCAAGTGATTGTGCTAAACGTTCTTCTATTTCTTCAAATAAAAATGGATGATTACATATTTTACGTAATTGCATTAATTTATTCATTAATGCACGACGACCACTTTTACCATTTTGATTTTCAATAATTAATGTACGATTTTTTGACATAGCATGATATAAACAACGTTGTAATGCTGATAATTCACATTTAATTATATATTCAACCTAAATAATTATATCAATAGAAATTTAATTAAGATATACTCAAAAGAATTTCATTGTAGTCAAATCAATTTTTGAGAATGTAAAACTGAAGAAAACTAATAAAAAAAAATGCGAAAACCTCGGATTTAAATCCGAGTGTTAAGTGTACTTCAAAAAGTGAACAGGTATATTCACTTTGTTTTTTATCATCTAAGACATATCTAAGCAATTTGCTTTCTGGATACAGTTTTTGTGCATTTTGAGACCTTTTTCAGGCGATATTTTGTTAGAAAGCTACGATTTGGTTCAAAACTAATATCAGATTCGGAATCAGCGTTAAAAACTAAGTCGATTTATATATGTTGTGAATAATTCTGAGAAAAAAAGTTTTTTTTTGAAAAAATCCCTGTACTCCCCCTCAGGGATGGTCTGGTCAATAATGACAATTTTTTCGATAAGTCAGCCATTTCTTGACGGATCCTTCTCATCTTCGAACTCGACTGAGACATTGATGAGACTGAACTGTGTAGAAAATTTCATCACGATCTGACTCTCCTTTCGAAAGTTATCCTGTAAACTTTTTTTTGTATATGCGGATAGTATCTTTATTAGATTTCTAATTATTATTATTATAGTTCATATTTAACAAAAAATTCTAGTGAAAAATAAAGAATTTCATATATTAATCTAAGTTAATACTAACTTTTTCTGGTAATTGTGCTTCAACTTCTTTTTTAAGTCGACGTAATAGAAAAGGTCTTAAAACTTTATGTAAACGTCTAATAATTAATAATGTTTCTTCATGATTTAATTCAACTTTTTCACTTGGTAATGTTGCAAATGGTGCATTAAACCAATCCGTAAATGTTGTTGAACATTTAAATATAGTTGGTAAAATAAAATTTAATAATGCCCATAATTCCGGTAGATTATTTTGTAATGGTGTACCAGTTAATAATAAACGATGTGATGCATGTCCATAATATGTATTTAATATTTGTGTTAATTTACAATGATGATTTTTCATTCGATGTCCTTCATCAACAATTAAATATTTCCATGTTACTTTTGATAATATTGAACGATCACGCATAATATATTCATATGTTGTTAATAATACATTAAAACGATTTGTACGTATTGTTTGTCCAAGCATTTTACGTACATGTGGTAAACCTTTATATTGTATAACACTAACATCAGGTGCCCAACGTTGAAATTCAGATGCCCAATTAGATAATGTTGATAATGGTACAATAATTAATGATGGTCCAGGATTTTTTTTACAATCAATTAAATGAACAATTAATGCAATTGTTTGTATTGTTTTACCAAGACCCATTTCATCAGCAAGTATACCATTTAAATTATTATTATATAATGATACAAGCCATTCAAGACCTTGTAATTGATATGGTTTAAGTTGTCCACCAACAAGCATATTTGATTGTTCAGTTATGGGTTCACGTATACGATGTGCTATTGAATAATATGATTCTTTTGCATCATATTCATCATCTTCATTTGTTGCAGCTATTTTAATAGCATCACGTATAGCTTCATCATTACCAGTTTGATCAATAATTGGACTAATAAAAGAAAAATTTTCATTTTTTTCAAATTTAAATTATTAAAATTTACCTTGATTTAATTTCTTCATTATTTGATGTTGATACATTAATAATTGTTGTTATTGATTGTTCTGTATGTATTTTAATTGTTCGTCCACGTGAACGATTTGCTTGTTGATGTTGTCGTACTAATTGTTTAAGATTATCAATATATGCATCTGTTTGTGATAATAATAATGCTAAACGTGCATCTTTTTTTTCATCAACTAATTTTCTATAACCTTCTTCATCTTCATTCATTAAACGTTTAATACGTTCTTTTTCTTTACGTTCTTTTTCTTTAATTAATTCACGTTCATTATTAGCAAAATATGCTTGTATAGATTTATTCATACGTATTGTTGATAATGAATAACGACGATGATATTCACGAAAATCACGTGCATGATTTTGTACAGTATTAAGAAATTCTTGATGTTTAGCACGTTGATTTTGTTCAATTTCAATTTTACGTTGTCGTTCATACTGTTCAGTTGAACGTGCTTCACGAAGATGATGACGTTTAGGACGTTTATATGCACGTGGATTAAGTGCTGTTTGTATTAATGTATCTTTCTATTAGAAAATAAGAAAACAATAGAATATTTAACTAATAAAAAACAACAAAAACCTTCATAGTATTAAGAATTTCATTACGAAGTTGTTTTTGAAATTGAAGTAATTTAAGTGATTTAAGTTCAATTAATGCTTGTGTTCGTAAATCAACATTCATTTGAGCTGGCATATGTTCAAGTTCTTGTAGACGATTTGAAATACGATTAAGAACACTAAATAATAATAGATATATGATATTTAAATTAAATTAATGTCAAATCAAATAGTTTCTTGTCAAACATATTGAAAAGTTAGTTTTATCCCGGATTTTTTCTTCGAAGGGGTGATTTGAATTTCCGAGGAGGCGAAAAATTATTTTCGGGAGGGTGAACTCGATTTCCGGGTGGGCACCCATCTGGATAAAACACTGATTTTATGACTTTTTTATGTTCAATATCTCGATAATAAATCATCCATTTTAATTAAAACTTTCGAATATATTTTAAAAGTTTAAATGAAAAACTCTTACCGTTTTTCTCGTTCTTGTTGAACATACAATGGATTAAGACTAATTGGATGTTGACGAATACGTGTAGGAATATTATCTTCATCACTAGTATTCATTTCAGTCGATCCAATTAACCATCGATACATATTTGTTGCTGATGAAAATTTTAATGGTATATTATTATCATTCTGATGAGTTCCAAGAATGATAGCTGTTGATTGTTGTTGAACATGATTTTGAATTAAAGTAGCTAATTGTACTTTATAAGAACATGATTGAAGTAAAGAATCTGACACAGGTAAATTGCGAGCAAGAAGACGATAAGTTGTTATCTGAGATTTAAGAATATTAGCACGAAGATGTTCAATTTCTGATGGATCAATTGTAATGACAGAAGCGGAATCATTATCCGCTGTTGCCATTATATAGATTTATATCTGAAAAATAATTTTTTTTTTTATATTTCAGTCAGCCAAACATAAATCAAATGTTAGTTCTATAAATTCATCAAGAAGTAATAAAAAAAATCAACAACTACGACCTTTTCCAATTCTTACACCACAATCATTTATTCCTGGTGCTACTCCTAATAATAATTTCTATTCAAATTATACTTCGCCTACAGAAGCTAAACAATTTCCAATATTAACTGAACCACCTTTAATAAATTTTAATAATGAATCTGGTCTTCAATTAAAACCATCTTCTTATCCAGAAATAAATCCTATATCAAACATGCAATCATCAGATTTTTCATATAAACCAACATTTTCTTCATATCCAGATCGTCGTCCAGTGCGTATTCCTAGTCGACATCATTCTCGTCCTATTATTCATATAATTGAATCAGATTCATGTTCATCAATAAGTTCATATTCACCACGTCATCATCATCATCATCATCATCGTCGATCATATTCTCATCCAAGACAACGACGATTTACTCAACAACAACAACAACAACCAATTATTCTCTTACCTATAAAATGTCAACAATCATCAACTATGACAAATTCTCTTCAAGGACAATCACAACAAAATCTTTTACCTACAATACAAGCTCAACAACGTTATATTTTACCATCAATTTTAAATACAAATTCTACACCAGATATAATTAATAATAATCAATCGATGTTTCAATTATCTATGCCAAGATCTTTTGAAAACTTACAACAAATTCAAAATGGATCAATACAATATGTTCAAAAAGCACCAGACTTACAATTTATATCAGTAAAACCACATTCATCAAATGCTTCACAACATGTTCTTGTTAATAATACAAATAAGAAGCAATCAAATATAATAAAACCAATTCAACGATCAATTATAACAACGAATTTACCATAAAATAATATTAAATTTTAGAACATAATCATTTCGATCGATTGACTTACAAATGAACACAAAATAATTGTACAAATACAAGAAGAAATTTATATCAATTTTTTAGGATAATTAATAACAATAGATTCATTTTTTGTTTTTACGAAAAAAATTATTTAGAATTTTAATATTAAATATAGATTAGATAATGAAAATCTATTTTTTTTTCTTTTCTTTGAATGAGTAATATCGATTAAAAATTAGGTACAAAAAGAAAAATAACTTACTAATAAATCTTGACAGAGACAAAGAAAAAGTAACTAATCAAAATTATGTTTCTGTATATTGAGAGGAGGTACAATCAATTTTTTTTATTTGTTCTTTACTTCCAGCAATCATATACGCATTTATAATAATATTTTCAATCGATAGATGTCGTAAGTCAACGTCGAAATAAATTCAGAACGAACATTACGATAGTCGTATATGGTTGAATACGTTCATATTTCAATTTCAATTAATACTTACTGTTGAATATCTTATTGATATAAATCTAAATAAAGAAATATAGTTTAGTTTTTGTTTTTTTCTTCAATGAATACTTTTATTATAGAAGCTGATATTGAAGGAAATCTGAATAAAAAATTCGACCTATTGATAGTAACTATTGATTTAATGCACAATTCAAAAATAAGTCTTGATCGAAATGAACATGTCTAATTACGATCATATTCGTCCGCCATATTTTATCGTATACGACCGTTTATTATCGTGCCTTTTCGACCTGGAAATATACATTATATTATCTAACTGATAATAAAGGATACAATATGTAAATGATTATCTTCATTCATTGAGGATGTGGATGAGGATTTTGTATCTTCATCCAAATCATATTCAGATCTATCTTTAATCGATGCGAATTTTTCAGTTCTCTTTCGATAAGTCAAATTTTTAAAATAAGTCGCCATGATTTAGTTCAACTCAATTTTCGAATGTTCAATATTAAAACTTCATGAAAAGATATTTTTCGAGTACTATGTTTATTGAATATATATGTCAAATGTTCCTGATGTTATAGTATCAATATATTAATATTAAAAGCTTGGTCTTCGTTAAATGTTAATCCTTCATCCTTTTATTAATTGAATTTAGAATAGTATTTCAGCAAAAACTTATTTGAAAACACCTTGACTATTCGAAAGAAAATTGATATTTTGAAAATTTTTTTGGTCAGCATTTGAAATGAACTTCATAAATGTTAATAGAGTTTGCAGTTTATTCTTCACCATTTTTTTTTGTTGGAAAAATGAAAAACAACACATTTTTATAATGATATTAAAAACCTAAATAAAGTAAACTGTAACTTGGTAAAACAGTATTAATCTATTTTTCTTTTGAAATTTTCAAAGTGGAGAGCAATCATTAAGCAGAGCCTATTAGTCGTTGTGAGAAAAGGACGCGAACAGAAATAGTTTTAAATTCGATACGTATGCCGAATAAGAATTTCACAATTGTGAAGCTTTACATCGTCCCAATTATTCTATCGAAAAGACAAGATGACTGGTGTCCAATGCTCTATAATCAGTGCATATCTTATGTAATACAAAATTGGTACTGTATACGTACTATTCGAAGTTTCGAAATTGTCGGTATTGAAGTCAATTCTAGCGATCAGAAGGAGATATGAAAGAAAAACGTGGCTTGAATTCGTTCATCAATAGGAAACAAAGAATAAGAGGAATATTATTGCAGTAACGAATAGGATGTGGATGTGTGTTTGATTCTAGATAAGTGTCAGTGTCTACTGACACTAACACTCATACCCGCTTTATAATATTACTGAACAGAGTTACATCCAAAACCAAAAATGTTGCAAAACTTTTCCTATATCCAGTACATGTCTACCATCAACGAAATTTTTTCAAATAAACTTCATCACCAATACAAGTCAAACTATCATTTAATGAACTAATAATGACTTTTTTAATTGTAATACAGATTTCTTTATATTTACTTTAAACAATAAATTTTATTTTGAAAAAAATAAAACATTATTACCGCGTTCCTTTACTCGTACAGTAATATCAATAACTAAAACAATTGATGTTCAGACATGAAAGTCTACGCTAGTTTTATTCTAAGTGACTAAATTACGTTTTTTATGTAAGTCGACAATGATATTCATCTCTATCAAGAATAAAAAATAAATCCATAGCTTCAGCAATATCATGAAATGTTTACATAATATATTGTACAATTTCGTGTTCATCTCATCAATGGAATGAAAATAAAATAGAATAATCAGTTTTTCTTCTGGTTTATTCCGAGACGTTATACGATCATTCATCTAAAGTCTCTGTATAGGAGTGTATACATTTGCAATTGTTATCAAAGTTTCTTCAAAATCATTTTTTTCATAAAAAACTTTTACTTTTATAATGAATCGATTACTGATAAATCAATCGCAAGAAATTTTTGTTTCCTTTTTTTTTGTTCTAAAAACTAAATTGAACTAAACATGAAGATTCACTGATTTCCGCTTTTTCAATGTCATCTACTCCAAAACTCATTTGGACTAGAATGTCAATGAGCAGAAGACTAACATCTTTATATGGTTCTCACTCACTGTAAATGGAATTTCACATGAACTGTCTCTCATAGTGATAACGAGCACACACATAGAAAGAAAGAGAGAAAGACAACAGCTGTCAAACACTCACTCATTTTCGTATTACCATCATGATAGGTGATAAGCACATCATTCGTTTTCATCGATGCTTTAACAACATCATTAGTAATCAGTGTTATAAATTTAGTAAATAAATAAATGTGAATGATTTTTTTAGTTGTAATACTTTCTTTCATTTGCTTAACATAGTCAATAAGATGAGAATATGGATATGAGTAGCTAGCCTTGCCAAAGATGCTTTTTTCATCGAGACTTACAAAGTCACATCCAACAATATCCACACTTTCCTAAACGTGTCAAATTTTAATTCAGATGACGAAATGTGTCGATGAGTAAAATTCTCCATTGAAACGTTTAAACAAAGACGTCTATAATTTTTGTTACTTGACCTCCCTCAACTCTTGATAAGCAAGAGCTAGTGTTGATCGATTGAGTTTGTGACTGGGTTTGCACGAAAGACTGTTGATTGTGTGCATATATTTAGACATCATCATTATTGATCAAAAAAAAATAAAAGAGTAGATATTAAGAGTAATTATATTTATTTCGAACTAGATGCAAACTATAGAAAAAAATAAGAACAATTGAGATCGAATATTATTGTTCCCTTGTAAATAATTATTGGAATGAATAATAAAAATTCAAAGATATAAGATGGATTACCAAAAATGACAAATATATATTGTATGAAAAAACTGTAACATATATCCCAAATATAAATTAAGTAATTTTAAAGTATGACTTGTTTGCAAGTTGATCTGACAGAAAATATATTATCTCATTGATTCAGCACTATGATACCTTATAATAATGGTTAACAATAATTATTAAATTCAGATTAGGTCAATTGATAATCTAACTGAATATGATTTGAATTATTTTAGATTATATACATCATATTAGTCGTACAGTTTGTGTAGGCAAAGCGATCAGATTTTTAACAAAAGAAGACTCAGCTGTATTTCATGAAAACGAAAAAAAAGATTTTTTTTTCTTTCTATTATGTGACATTTGTTACTACGACAGACATGTTCTAGTTGCACAGTCACATGTTAAAACAAGTCTCGTATGGATTTCTTTTGTTTTGTTCTGAAAGCTCTACTCAGATTGACGTACTTGTTCAGAAGTAAATAATAATGAACAATTTTGTATATATTTGACCAAAATTTGTAATGATTCTAATAGTTAACATATTATTTATTTTCTATTTGATGTCATTGAAGATGACTGACGACCAAATAAATAAAGAAATTTACAATAATAATGACAATACTACAAGTAAAAAACCAAAAATATTTTTTCTTTACTTATTCTATTTTTTTAATTAATCGTAGTTCATCATATTATTCTAAATGATATTTAATGATTTCTGCTATTCAATCCATATCTTAATTGGAAACAAAAACAAGAACGAACGGTCTAATTAAGTATAAACTTTTATTATTTATTTTCATATTTGAAATTTACAACAAGTTAACTTGCGTTTTTTTTAACTACATCGTCAGTGTAAATTTTCTTTAAATCTACCACACTCACACTGGCTGATTAAAATAGATCGTCTAATGGATCAAGAAGCAATGAACTTAGTTGTGTGCATGCAGCTTTCTATTTCTTGTTTCTTTCGATACGACGATACTTATTCATTCAATGAAATAATGAAGATGGAGACATACATCAACAAGAGCATGTTAGCAACAGTAGAAGCCATCATTAACTAATAATACGTTGTCATCCATCAACCGTTTCTAATAAAGCTCAAGGCCACTACAAAGAAAAGCAATAGGAACTAATAACAACATTTTAAAAGTCTATTTATAAGTTTTTCGTTTTTTTTCTCTTTTCTATTATGAATGACTATAATGCAATTCTTTTTTCTTCATATGTTTCGTCCTTGTTCTTTCTTGCCTCATATTTGATATATTTGCACAGATTTTGCCTGTTACGTTTCGTTAGCAACACTGTTGAAATAAAAGGACGAACGATCAAGATAAGAAGCCCTTGAAGTCGATAGCAACCAGCCAAACAAAAACGAAAGTGTCAATATAAAAAGAAAAAAAAACGAAATATATGTAGAGACAGAGACGAAGTGTCTTTTTTTGTTGATTCCTACCGTGTGCAACGAATATCTACATTTTCATTTATTTATGTAAATTGAATAGAAAAAACCAAATAGTTACCACTATCATCATCATTACTATAATAATGGACAAAAAAAGTCTAAAATCAATCGCTAGTGGCTCATCATCATCTACAACAACTAAGCCAAATAAATCATCCTCAGCAGCAGCAGAACCAACAACAGTAGTGAGCAGAAGTGGCACGATTCCACGACCCGTTCATCGCGTTATAGAAAATTTTCTTTTCGTCTGGTTAGATGCAAATATTAATGAGACAAAAGAAGATTTCAAAAACTCATTAAAACAACTGCGACATCTTGGAGCATCCATTACTACATTTACGGATGCTGAAGAATGTTTCAAATTTCTCAGTAAAATTAAAAAAGAAAAAATCTTTATAATTGTGTCCGGTGCATTAGGACGGCAAGTAGCACCAGAAATGCAAGCAATGCCACAGTTGGAATCAATATATGTATTCTGTGGCAATAAATCATATCATGAAGAATGGGCCAAAACTATACCGAAGGTCAAAGGGGTTTACACTGATATTAAACCAATTTGTCAAGCACTGGAAATCGATCGAGCTATGATCTCGATTAGTTTTAATGGACTGAATCCCCTGTTCATGTATACACAATTATTAAAAGAAGCACTTTTTGAAATCGAAGATGATGATAAGAAATCTATCAAAGCCTTCGTTGATTATTATCGTGAACAGAATGATATTCCTAAAGGTCAACTTAAACAAGTTGAACGCGAATATCGTAATCATGCAGCAATATGGTGGTACACAGTCGAAACATTTATTTATTCGATGGTTAATCGTGGACTTCGACAAATGGATGTTAATATAATATTTAATATGGGTTTTTTCGTTTGTCATCTACATAATCATATTGCAAAATTACATCGTGAACAAAAAGGCCACAACATGCCAACAAAATTTCAAATCTTTCGTGGACAAGGTTTGTCCATGGAAGACTTTGAAAAAATGAAAACAACCAAAGGAGGACTTAGGTCCTTCAATAATTTCCTATCAACAAGTCGTGATCGTAAGATTTCACCAGAAAACTTTGCACGACCAGCTACACAGAATCTCACCTTGGTTAGCATTCTCTTTGTCATGGCAAATGATACAGCTATTTGCTCAAACTCATCAACACCATTTGCCGAAGTAAGCAAAGTTGGCTACTACAAAGATCAAGAGGAAGAAATACTTTTCACAACGCGTAAAATTTTTCGCATCGATCGTACTGAACGTGTCGAAGACAAGCATACTGATCGCTTATGGCAAGTTAATCTCAACATGATAGGAAACCTAGGTAATAGTTTTAACAAGCTAACGGCACGACTGCGAGAAGAGGTCACTTGGGTTACAGGATGGACTTGGCCCAGTTACATATTCATTAGACTACGAAAGTGTAGAAAAGCAGAGCATCTTTATAAGACACTCCTCGAAAAAGCATCCACTGATAAAGAGCGATTGGATAATAATCTTCAGCTTGATAATGTGTATCATAACATGGACGAGTACTCGAAAGAACTTTCATCGTACGAACGATCACTTGAAATCCGGAAAATAGCTCTTCTTCCAAATCATCCAGACTTGGCTGCTGTTACAGACTCCGCCTTCACATTGTGTGTTTCGTCTTTATTCTTCTTGTTTGTGTTCTTTTACCTAGATATAATATCATTCGATCGTATATCATCCTCTCTTTGTTGTGTTCGTTTCTCTTTCGTTAGCCCTGGATATATGTGGGTTTGGTTGTCGGTGAAAATAGAGCCGCATCCAGACTCACAAACGTCCTCTATTATTTCAATTTTTGATTCATTTATATTTACAGACTTATTTTAAGCATTTCATTGATGATTACGAAAAGGTAAATTTTGCTTTTTCATCCTTTTGAAAACAGCTGTAAGATTGTTAAGTTGTTTATTGTTTTCTTACAAATACGACATGTCGATCTAAAAATAAAATGTTCTATTTTTTAGTTGTTGAAGCATACCATAGAAAGCAATCCTTGATTGTATATCTGTCAATATTTATCACGACTGTACGGGTGTTGCATATGGTTAGTAGAAAAAAGTATTTGCATTGAGTTTCTCTGTCATAGAAAATGTAAAACCATAGCTAATATGTAGAATCTCTAAAACTAATCTCAGGACCAACATGAGTCATTAAAACTTTTCGATGCAACAGGTATGTCAGTTGCTCTCTCATTACTCTTTGCTTTGACATAAGCACCTCTTTTATTTCAAATTCAAACATAATAAAACAAAAGCAAAAAACAAGAATACACTAAGATTCCATCCCTCTCACATACAGTAACATTCCGATGATGCTTTCTTCTTTGAAAATGATGTATAGAAAGAGAAGTAAGGCGAAAAGGGAAAAAAAGAAGCAAAGAATGCAATACATGTCGTAAGAATAGACAAAACAGAGCAAAACATGCGAATACATAAGAAAGAGTTACTAGTCAAATAATGCGTATCACGATCGTTGACCATGATAATGTTCTAGTCATCTAAGAAATATGTAGGATGTGTTGGATATCGGATAGAAAAAAAAAACCAGAAAAATGTATCTCGTATACTGATGGTAAGTATCCTATTTCAATTATACCATTTCATTAAGAGTATTTAAGTACGATTCTATTTAATCCACGTCTAACCATTTTGTATATTTCAAAAATTGCCGATATCCAATAACAATGATAAAATATGCAGCACCTTATTTCATTTAACAATATTGAGTAAAATGTTGAATAAGTTTAACAAGTTGAAAGAACGAATATTGATGAGTTCATAAATAGTTTAAACAAAAAGCATTTTATGAGTTTTATATAAAATATTATAAATATCGTTGTATTATAGTTCGAAAACTGATGAGAGACTTATGAAGCTCTTGTTTGTAAAATTTCGATGGTAATATAAATAAAACAAATGTAAGCAGAGGTGGAATAAATGACATAAAATATCCAATAAGAAATAACCATGCATCATTTGTTGATTTCATACATTTTGATACAAATGAAATGATTAAACGTGGTATTCCAAGAATCACTAATATAACAGGAGCAATAAATAAATGTGTATGTTCTCGCATATTTTTTTTTAAATATTCTATATAAGTTCGATTAGTATGAATATTTGATTGTTGACGAGATATTTTTGTTATAAGAATAAAAACTGATACAAGATTTATGACAAATGGAACCAAAAAATGAAATGTATGAATAATAGAATTGAATACTTGTAAATTCGATGGATACAATGCAATACACCATAATCGTTTATCATCTTCATTTTCTTCATCAATTAAACGTCGATAAATAGGATCATAAATATTAGTACTAATAATAAAAATCAAAAGAAAAACAATAACTATTTTAGCTATTTGTATACTGTTTTTCTTATTATAATTAGTCGCTTTTATTATTGTAACTGTTCGTTCAATCGCAACAAAAGCATTTAACCATTGATCCATATTAAGACAAACTCGTAAAAGAAAATCAAGAGATAAACATTGAATTTGTAGAAATAATCGATTTGAAATAATTGTCATTTGTGCAAGAAGAAGTATACAAAATTTTAATCCAAATATAAATGTTGTCAATAAAGTAGTAATTGATGAACTTAATAAATAAAAACCACAACCAATTTTGCATATAGATCTACTCTTGAATGTAATCAAAGATAAAATTCCATTAATTAATCCTACTACTATAAAGATTATCGATAATACAAAACTAATTTTTACAAGATTGGGTTGATTTACAAGATTAATATGTGGTTGAATATGATAACCTATAATAGCATCAAGTGATAAACCAAATCCAGTTGAACTAAATTGACATTGTGCTCCATAAAAACATGGTCGACAAATACACATTGATCTTTCTGGACAATCTGGACTGTCTTGAAAACATTGACCTTGATTCTCACAAACACTTTGACCAAAACAATCAAATTTCATATTATGATCAAATTCAAAACAGTTTGCTAAACGTTGTTGTCTATAATCATAACATAAACAAATATAAACATCATCATAAAAACAAGAAAAATTTGATGAATATCTTTGACATGGTAAATGATAATATTTAATACGACGAAGAGCATGCATTTTAACAATAGTTTCATTAAATAATTCATTTATATGTAGACAACGATCTGATGGATTTATCATTGTATTAGTTGTTGTTGATTGTTTAGAAGTTTTTTGAATGATAGCTAAATAATAAATTTTATTGTAAAGTTCAATAAAAACAAGATGAAATGGTCGTGACCAATAAATAATAAGTGAATTTTGTATAAAAAGAATTGTACGAAACGTAGTCGTACGCTTTGGTTTATCATTATTAATAATTTCTATGAAATGAATAAATATCGATTGAGATAAAACAATATTATTATCAAATGATAAAATTATTTTATTATCAACTATTTCACATCGATCTCCCATATAACCTTTTGGACAAATACATTGAAATTTTTTATTTAATATCGTATAATCATCAGCAGGAATACATTTGCCATCATGTTGACATGTTGAATTATTGTTCATTTGACAAATTGTATCAACTAGAAGACATTGATAACCAAATTTATTAATTGGACAAACACATACAGATCGATTGTATGTAGATACACCAACATATATTGAATCAGATGAACAAGTACAAGTGTGTGGAATAGTACAATATCGTCCAGACCATCCTTGATTACATTGACAAAAACTAGCATTTTGTACATTATTTGAATATATAATACATTTACCATTAACACATGGAGAATTTGAACAACTTTGAATTTTTTCATTCTTTTGTGGAATACTAACTATAAATGCTAGACGATGGACAGGTAAAAATGGAAATGTTAGTTGAAATAATAAACTTCCTCGATAATTTAATGAAATTTTTTCATAGATATCAATATGTATTGCATAATTTTTTGTTGGATCTTTTGGTTGAGTTGCATAGAGTAGATAAATATTGAATTTAACTTTACAATCTCTGATCGATAAATAAGTAATTTGTTCATATGAATGAATTATTCTTTCATCACTATCATCGATAAGTGAAATAATTATTGCAAATATAGTTGACCAAGAATCTGAAAATGCTTGAAATCTAACAGTTAAACTTACTCGTTGATTTTGATATTGACATTGATCACCATAAAAGCTAGGTGGACAAAGACATGTATTTGTTGTTAAATTCTTTGCATCGTTTAACCAAACACGTAAATCAAAACCGCGATGACATCTAGGTTTATGTTGATGAGATATTTGCATCATAGATGAACTTGAAAAGATTGAGTTTGTCACAATTTTAGTTTGATCTTTGAGAGTTTTGCTCATTTCATTCAATAAGAAATATTTATTTAGTTGTATACGCTTGTATTTTGTTGCTTGGCATAGAAACTGCTCGGCAGCAGAACGAACTGATGAATAAGGTGAAGCACAAATGCTCTCATATAAAGGAGTATTTGTTCGATTTTTTACACAAAATTGTTCATCTTCTCCATGGTCACAGTCTCGAATACCGTCGCATAGCGTCAACCAATCATTACATTGGTTAAATATTTTATTATCACAATAAAATTTGTATATAATATTTAGTCGATCAATTGTTTTACATACTATTGGCTCGTCAGTAGCACCAAGACAATCGATCTTGCCATCATTTGCTTTTTCAACAGGCAGACAGATAAGTTGACTTGTGTCAGGTGAAACGCATTTATGATGATCTTTAAAACAATTTAATGTTGAAGATAAATCACAACCAATTTCATCTTCACCATTCGGACAATGCCATATATCATCACAATGAGTATAAATATTATTACATGGCCATTGTTGACATTCTGTTTCATCTGTTTCATTTGTTCCTTCGATATTTATTGGAATCAGTTGTGTAAATCCATTACAAATACTTTGAAATGATATATTCTGTACAGCATAATTAATATCGAAATGTTCATCTTCACACCAATCAGAGTAATAAACAGGACAGTGACAATATCCATCTTGAACATACCAATGATGAAGATACTTGTTGGATATGTTGCATTTGAAATGATTTTTTAAAAATTTTGCCATATTAATACTATTGATTTGCATAATATCTTCATCATCTTTTTGAGGACAATCTAAATTGCCGTCCATAAAATGATTTACTGAGATACACTTCGACGAATTGACACACTGATACATATTTGTTCTATTACAAATTTCAGAAGTATAGTTAATAAATGTATTGTATTTCTTCAATTGATCGAATAATTGGTATAAAGATGGAAAATATTGCAGTGTCCATGAATAGAACGGGAAAAGAGACTGTCGTGACAAACTAGGACGGAAACACGTTCTATTCTTAAATAAAATCTTTGTCTGATCACTAAAATATTCATCATAACGAGAATTATTATAGCATACATAAGGAAATGTAAAATTTCCAGTTGCAAAAATCAATGAGTCATTTTTTGTATGTGCCATATAAATGTTACGAAAAAAAATTGGAAAATTGGGAATATAAAACATATCAGGACATGTGTTCTGAATAATCTTTAGACATGTTGACTTTTGACAAATCGTACTACAATATTTCTCATCTGAACTTGGTACCTTCAAGATGCATTTAAAAGCTGACCAACATTGTTCAGATGTTGAATTATCTTTGGTTGAATAGATTGCTTGCAATAGTAGATCTCCGCGTTGTCGCCAACAAGAAGTTGTCAAGAAAGTTGCTTGACATGTTCTTTCTTCACACTCAAATGACGGTTCATCTGTACTACACTTGCTAAGTTGGGAAGTAAGTACGAAAGGTTCGTCAGATCCGTCAACACAATCAGGAGTGTTAGAATCATCTCGAAAAAATGATTGTGGTATACATTGTCCATTAGTACATTGATATTCATTATCATTACATTGATTGATTTCAAGTTGCCAACAATGTTCTTCATCAAATTCACTATCAAGACAATCTAACTGTCCATTACAAATTTCACTCCAATCTAAACATGCAGGAAAAGGACCACGATTACATTGTAAATGAGAATAACAAGTAAAATTAGTTGGATTATATTTATATGTATGATAATAATCATGAATAATTTCATATAAAGATAAATGATTTTGATTATAATAAATAATTTCATATTGACACGTAGAACCAAATCTTGGTAATGTACAATTATAGAAAATTTGTGTTTCCAAAGATTTATCATTGTATGTTGATAATTGATTTAAATAAAACTGATAACGTTCAACAATATTTATTGGTGCTAACCAAATGTATAATTGTTGACTTGTAATATTATGTTTCAAAAGTTCAACAAAAGTAAACTTTGGAAAGATATTATTATTTTCGATATGGAATTTCGATGATAAATCATTCATACAATAAGATATAATTTCACGACTAACATTTGCTTTATCAATAGAAGCAGGAACACGTAAACAATTAAGTTGGAATACAGTATTATTTTCACTCTCACTTATCCATTCTGTATAATGCAGATTGATTTGAGGTGTAGCAAAAATAAAATGTAACACAATAAAATTCAATAGTAATCTCATACAAAACATTATCTCATAATGAATATAGTAATAACTATTTACAGTATTTATATGTATGTATACGTTATCGATCATTTTCTATTTTTCATTTATAAATGTCATGAAGATAAATGAACAAATTTGTGCGTGACTGCCTCTACGTATATAATTTTTAATAAAAATTTAAATAGTTATAATAGCTGATGGTTCTTCTTTATCATTAGTTATAAAAGTTTTATCTACGATAGATTTGACAAATTGAAAAAAAAAATGTTCATGCAAACAAGCATTATTGATATAGATTTCTTACTATGATGATAGACGGATAGGAATTCAAAATGAATTCAAAAACAATGGTAATACAAGGAACTTGCCAGAAGTTCATAATCATTAGTATAAAAAAAAGTATTTGCTTGGTAGTAAATTTAGAACTAAGGAAACAAAATAATCTTCGTTTCTCAACAACAGTTTTCTAATCTATTAAATGATGAATAGATGTGTGAGGCGTTTTTTTAAAATTTTCTTCGTTTTGAGAAATTTGAACATGATATCAATATGATTAAAAGACATTTGAAGTCGCTTCAACGACTGTTCAACTTGAAGCCATTATTAATTGAGAAAAATTTTAATTCTCCATTCATGAGGTTCAATAATAAATGTTTTTATTTAAATAGTCTTTGATAGATCCATCAAATATGCAGTACGCTTTGAATTATTCATCTATGTTTCTGTAACAAATCAGAGTACAATTCAGAAATATAATGAATAGTTTGTTTGGTAGAAATAGAATTTTCATTCAGAACCATCGTCTGCTCAACAGCATTCGTGCTCAATATTGTTTTTTAAAGTTGTCAAACTGTGCGTGATTTTCTTAACAAATAAAGATAAATGTAAAAGTCAGTAATAATGATTCGATTATGATTAATTACAAAACGAATGATTGTCTCGCTTATTATCTGTAATTCTATTTTCACGAAACGTACTAATTAATTAGTTCAATTTCTTTCGCTAGTTAGCTATTAGAAATAAAATTATAACCATTACTCTTCTGATAACTTAATATTTATATAAATAACCTATCCAAAATTATTCTCATAAATATATTTACATTTCAACGTACAGAAAAAGTATTAACTCATGGTTGTCCTGTGGTCTCTATAGGAACCATTTTATGAAAACTTGCTCCTCTTTAACGATGAGACTATTAGAAATAGATTTTATATTAACTTAAAGCCTATCAATTGTACACTTTCAATGAACAATCGTGATCTAGTCTTTATCATAAAAATATGTTTTTTTTAATATTGCTCAATACATCATGTTATGACGAGCATTATAATCGTGTCATAAGAGAAAGACTTGTTGATTATAGTTTATGAATGTTCTTTGGACTGTAATTTCTGATGTTTTTTTGTTCTACCGTCATGCATTGATCATGGCGTATGTCCTATTTTTCTTCTGTACATTTCAGTATATTTAAATCCATTGACTTTTCTCTTGATTTGACTCAAGAAATGCAAAGTGTGGCTTTGTTATGCTGAATCTATTCATTTCGACGAGATGGTCGTGCATTTACATGAATCATATTATCGTTTCTTCAAATAAAAAAGAATAATATATGCGCATTAGATATTTAATATGTTGATATTTGACGAATTTGATTCAAAATTCTCATGTGTATATTTGAAGGGATAGAATTGATTTTATTGAGAGTATTGTTCTTCCTACTCATCACATTTAACTACAGGCAAGCAAGGGTATGGATATGAATTTAGATAAAGAAAAGACCCATACACACACCCACACATACCCTATGTTGACCTTATGACATACGTCAACAATCTAATTCGTTAAGATTTACATTATTGACATCGATTTCAAAAAAATTTAGAAGACGTTGAAAAGCATTGAAGGCATGATCACCATATTTGATGCGTAATTTAGCTGAAGGAAGAGTAAAACTATATATGGTATGGATTGACGAACATATGGTAAGGATAAAAACGATTACAACTGACATCTAAAAACCGAAATAGCTTTACATATTTCTACTAGTGCACAAATACATCACTAGATGGAGCGACTGTACTCATTTATGCAGAAATGATATATAGAGGAAAAAGAATAACTTAATCTTACACACTTGAAGGAACTTGTCCTAACTAATATTGCTGGTGAGAAAGTACCAAGTACAATGGGAAAGTTGAAGATGATACGAAAACTACATCTCGCAGAAGATGATCTGCAAGAATTATCGAAGGAACTAGCAGCGCTCACTAAACTCACACTACTGGAAGTGGATGCAAACCTGAAGACGATGCCGCTATTCATTAGCATGCTACCCATCCAGCGACTCCTTTTTTCACAATATTCAAGATTTTCAGTAATTCCGTCTGATTTCTTTAAAAATCTCTACTCTCACCTAAGGGCTCTTTCGATCGATGTTTCTCATCCAAGTATCTTGGAACGACTCTCTGAATCAACGAATTGAAAAAGTTTAACACTCTACACTGACGCATCATTGGAATTTTCAATGTCGCTGACTCACGTTTCTTCGCTACATGTCTTATTTTTACGAGGAATTTCGAATCAAATAGCGGACCTTCCGCAGAATTTTTCATCATTTTCCATCTGGAACTTAGAACTTGGAGGCAATGCCTTCAACGAGATTCCATCGGTGCTATCAAATTGTTCGAAATTATCTGCGCTGAACTTGACAGACAATAAAATTACAAATGTATCTGCGATTCTCAGAAATATTTCGAATTTGACGTTTTTGAGTTTGTCAAGGAACTATATCGAGAGAATACCGTCGGAGATAATTTTCTTATCGAAAACATTAAATTATCTAAAACTTGCTCATAATAAGCTTACAAGTGTGCCAGCTGAAGAGTTAGTGAATATGGAAAAATTGACATTCTTATGTACTAGAAAGAATCCGATATCGTCGGACGAGTTGGTGCGTCTTAACCATATTTTTTCGACTAAGCCGAGTCTCAAAGTTTATTACTAGATAACGTTTTTCTTTCACTTTGAACATAACCGAGTTGTTTTAGAGATATTTTTGAAAGAAAACTTTGTGAGACAAAAGTCTTCATCTGATTTCTGAAGTTTCACAAACCGATTTATTATTTGTTTTGACCGAGTTAATCATACAATTCGATTTGATCGTTCAATGAATAAATGATTTTAGTTAAAAATGTTCATGTTCGAATATCTTTGATTGAATCGAATCAACTTGAAGCTGTTCCATTTGAGAACTCATTGTGGTTCAAAAAGTTTCGTCAATCAGTTTGAAGAGATTCACCTGAAAAGAAACAAGTTCCATAAATGATCGAATCTATTGGACGTATATACACAATTGTTCCTTCATTCGAATAAAAAACAAATCTGAAATTAATGTGAGGATGGGATGTGG
>CAJNOP010000275.1:33482-65118 GCA_905250075.1 Rotaria sp. Silwood1
GATATTAGTCTTATTTTTTAAATATCCTTTTATTTCTATCATGGAAACTGAACAAATCTCATATAGACTATGAAAACCCAAAACAAAAGTGACAACAAGCAATAGATTTTCATTGCTTATGTTGTCATCAGAAAAATCTTTTCATACTCCAGGATCAACTATTTTGAGATAGATGACAATAGGAAGAAAAATATTGTTCTCATCTTTAAAATATTAATATATGTGAATAAGATTTTCTACTAACCTCTTAATTCACTCAAAATTAAGTTTAGATGATTAGCTTGAGCGAATAATATATTGTTGCTTTGTATGATCAAATGGTTAGCAGGGAGGTTCACTCTTAAATGAATTAGATAACGCCATGCTAATGATGTACGAGAATAAAGATAAACTTTGAATTTAATTATATTTGCCTAACACAATCATTTAAACTAAACTCTATGTCAACTAAGTGTTCAGTAGAAAAACTTTAACTTAATATTAATCGTAAAGTGATTCGTTAACATTTAATAGTAGAAAATGAAATGATGAGTGCTGACCGTCTATGTTCGAAATTAAGGTTTAAAAAGCGAATCTTAATTTAATTTCAAGTTTAGGTGAATGCTTGATCTGTACAACAGAAAATATGGATCTTCAACAGATTCAGTTTCGTCTGCATATAGATTTCTTACTCGCACTTTGATGAAGTCTTTGTTTTGTTGCTTCGTACGAAAGACACGTTGAGAGAAGTGACGATGTTGTGCAAACAAAAGATAAAGCAATATCAAAAAAGGATCCTACTTTTTTTTATTTCCGAAACAAAACGAAGTAGAAGAGAAAAGACAAAAAAGAACTGTTCGTTTTGGATGCAACAAATACTAAAATGGTTGCCTCTCGGAAGTAGAATTCTACGACAACTGATTCACTGAAATTGAAAGCATTACGTAAGGGTGTCGATGCAACACAGCAACTATGATGACGGTAGAACTCATGATATGATATAAACGATATGAGTAATAGGAAGATATTTTTCATATCCCTCTGTGAAAACAAACACTTATGTGATATGCAATACAAAAAACTTCAAGTGTATACTATTTTATTTGGTAGTCTGTAATCAAAAGAATAACAGCCAAGAAAATTTTCGAACGAAAATCGATTACGATGTGAGTGTTACTAAAAAATAGAGACAATCACATCCATTTCATCTTGAAGAAATGTATTGATAATGTACCTTTTTTCATTCTCACGACTACTCATTGTTTTGGCGATCGTCCATTGAAGAGAAGAGTAGTGCCTTATTCGTTTTGATATCGTCGAAAGTCTTTAAGAACTATTTTTTATTCGTAACATGATAAGGAAAATAATCAACGACATAATGGCAGGATCGCAGCATCTTATAACAAGTACAGACTCACTCGTAAACAAATTAATTATAGAAGAGAGTCAGTAATTTCAAAAAGAAGAAATATCTTTCCCTTCTTCTCTTCTTCTTCTCGCCTTGAATTTGCCTTCCACAATCCTATAGAATAGGCTTTTGTCTTGCTCTCTCTCTGTCTACCTCTTCTAATTTTCTTTATTTTTTTTCGTTTTGGGCGTGGGTGTGGGGTAGGGTGTGCGTGTGCGTGAGAAAGCATAAAACATTCACCCTCGCAACCACACACCCACACTCCACACCCACACCCACACCCTTTTGGTCGAAAACGTTGTTCAATCGATTTAAAAATGAGATGTTTCTAACCAACCATTCATGCTCTATTGAATGATAGAAATGAACAAAAAAGCCAAAATGTACTCCCATTTTGCATTATGTGCAGCTTACCAAGTCATGAATAAAACGAGTTGGACGAAAAACTGTAAAAACACCAGTTCCCAGCAACAATCACGATCGTCAAGATTCGCTATCTCAACACCATACATCTAAGAAAGTGAATGACTGCAGGTTATTAACCTACTCACAAACGTTATCGTTTGAATAATTGACTGGACCCAAAGCAAATGATCATCTCTGGAGGTTCACTCGTAAATGTACATTGAGACGGTAGAGCGGGAAAACGTTGTAACGTTTTCTTTCAACGCATTACAAATATTTCAATTTGACCGAATTTTCGCGTTTAGAGGCGTTATAGTGAAGAACGTGATAGGTAGGAAACGCCTAATAATGGATTGTTTGTGTAGAAAATAGATCCCTGTTAAAAGGCAAAAATTCTGACAAATTCAACTATTTACACAGCGTGTTGAGTAGAATGACAAGCATTATTAGTGCTTTACGTTCCTTTTATATTTCTGACTATTTTGAATGTCTTTTATCATGAGGTCGGAATTCGATCCACTCATTGTATTCGGCATCATTTGCTTTCTTTCACAAAATTTATTTATCAAATGCTTAGTGGAATCATCTGATTTCACTATTTAATAAATATCATAGTTGATAAAGCCTAGATAAGGCATCAATTCCGGCGGAACGTCTAATTTGAGTTTAACTTGATAGTGTGAATCAGAATTTTGAATCAAGTTGTGGTCTTTTGTTGTCACTTCTGTTTCTTGATTGTCAATAATTCGATAGACATGTGAGACAAAGCTTGCCACCTGATCGTTATTAATAGAAATCGTGAACGGTTGATGTTGTTGTGTTCCGATGATCAACGTCAGATTATTCGCTGGATAGGCCCAACGCAATCTGACCGAACTGCATGACTTAAGAAAATCAAGATTAGTCAAATCGACAGTGGCTGATTGGCAACCATTTGTGACAAAGACAGTAGCCACACAGTCGCTATTTTGATATGCTTGCACATCGCATGATCCATCTTGCACGGGTGCTGCTCGAACAACCGTAATGGCTAACAAAACAATGAGTGACACAGTGAAAGACATGATGATTGAGATAAAGTGAAATATTGACGACTACACAGAATACCATTGACTTTTGTAGTAACAATGATGATAAAGCATGCAAACAGGTGTGAGAGAATCCGAGAAACAAAATCGAATCATTGAGTAGCACAACGATGCATTTTTTTGGTTTTATCATCATTACCAAGTATATAACAAAGACAAAGAATGGAAAAAAATGATTCTATCAATGCATGCGATTTTGTTCGTAAAGCGATATTTCATCCTCTTACCAGCAATACTTCTAACGAAGAAGTATTTCCACATATTTTAGGGCTTGTGAAATGAAACTTACTAGGATTTATGTGGACTGAATAAAATCTTCAATGACGTTGACTTTCTCGATTCCTTTTCCTGAGTCATTAAGAGTTTTACCTAGAAAATTCAATGAGCGAATTTCGATCTGAAAGTTAGCGTAATAATAGTACTCGTAACTCTTTGATTAAAGGCGTGGGTGTGGATATAGTTGAAGTGAGTACCCACACCCGAGTTCGAAAAATGCATGTGAGATGTGCAATATGAGACCCACATCGTAAAGCTGTGCCGCCTTTCGCTCACTATGCGTTAGCAGGTGTGGGTGTGGAGTGTGGGTGTAGATGTCTAGCCAATAGTATACCCACATCCGCACTCACACCTACACCCGAGTAGGGATATTGTTCTCATACTCCATACCCACGCTGAACATGATGGTTTCCGGTAGGAATCCCGTTCCATGAGGCGGATGATGTGCAAGAATCAAAGCTTGCAATAATGGCGCGAAGTCAGCATGTTTATTTTGATCAACATCCACCGTGATACTCACACACAGGCACACCCAAGAGCAATTTTTTGCTCGATGACCCCCATTCAAAATGGTACTTTTCGTAAGAGGATCTAATTCTGAGTCTAACACAATTAGTTAAAGACCCAACACTGATGGGAGAGGAAATCCAGACAAGAATTACTGACTAAATCGAATTAAAAGTTGAGTATTTCCTGTAAAACTCCTATTGTTTGCGCGATGAGCTGCGTTAAAAATGATACCATTCGATATAGAATAAAATTCCACATCTAGTACAGTCATCTAGAGACTCAGCACAGGTCACGAGGCAGATGTGAACAGGAAATACTATTTTGTATTATCAGTACACAGGCAATAAGTGAGTTCTTGAGTAAACCGCAGTTGTTGCACGGTGATCCTCATTGAAAATAGTACCATTCGATAGAATATGAAATTCAGCACCCAACGCAACCCTTTAGAGACCCAACACAGGTTAAGAAGCGAATCTGGTACTAACTTTACTTACGTCTTTCGATTTAGGTATTATTATCATTCGCACCTACGCCCTCACTTTATGCACTGACTTCGTACCGCCATTGTGTGGACATATAGGACTATACATGGCATTCCTTTCAATTGTCAGAAAGTCTTTTAAATCCTCAAAAGTTCCACAATAGTATTGAAGATGGTAGATTGCTTTTTGCCTACAAGTATGTAATGTACTAAATAAAAAAATAGCTTTGATTTGTTGAAAACGATGGCAGAATAAAATTCTTTTCTAAAGAAAAAATAACGTTACCGATAAAATGATTTACTAATAAAATAAAATAAAATTTCTTGGTAGCTTCTCTTCAATACATATCGGTAATATTAAAGTCATTTCATACAGAACTTTCATTAATGTTCTATGTTTTTTTCCTTGTTTAATCAAAAAACAATTCCATATTATTTTGTTTCTCTATTGTCCGGTAACGAAGTTGGGCGTTGTTGTGCTGCAATCAACTTCGTATAAAGACCATTGAATCTCAGAAGTTCATCATGTGTACCCTAAATAAGTAAGTGTGTTATTTTTCTTTGATGAAAACCATACATAATCATATTTACCTCTTCTTTTACTGTGCCTCGATCAACAACGACAATTTTTTCTGAATTTTGAATTGTTAAAAGACGATGAGTAATATTTAAACATGTTCGACTAAATCTCTCTTTATCTAATGCTGCTTGAACAGCCTTTTCACTTTCATTATCTAATGCTGATGTTACTTCATCAAGAAGTAAAATTTTTGGTGAACGAATTAATGCTCGAGCTATGGCAACTAAAGAATATTCGATATTCATTTAACTAGTACATTATGAAATTATTTACTTCGTTGTTTTTGTCCACCGGATAACTGACTACCTTTCATTCCACATAATGTTTCATAACCCTAAAATATTAAAAGATTAGATTAAATATAAAGAAAAAAGAAATAACTAACTTTAGGTAATGAACGTATAAATTCGTGAATATTTGCCATTCGTGTAGCTGTTTCAATTTCATCTTGTGTTACTTCTTGACTATTATCACCGTAAGCAATATTGTCACGAATAGAAATATTAAAAAGAACTGATTCTTGTTGAACAAAACCTATTATTGATCGAAGCCATCGAATATTAAGAAGTTTTATATTATGTCCATCGAGTAAAATATTTCCTTTTGATGGTTCATAGAATCTTTCTAATAATGCAATCGCTGTTGATTTTCCACTGCCTGATGGACCAACAAGTGCTGTTATGCCACCAGTTACACATTTCAATGAGAGATTCATAAGAACAGGAACTGTTGGCCGGGTGGGATATCGAAAATGAACATCTTGAAATTCAATATTACCTCTGACGTCTTTCTAAACATCAAATAAACATTTTCTGCTTTTATAAATAGAAACAAACATACCAAAATTATGCCTGATTCATCATAAGGATTGATTTGTGATTGTCGTTGGTTTAGTCGCATGATTCTTAATGCTGCTTTTTTTGCTTTCGAATAATCAGGAATCAAGGCCATGGAATAGCCAATTTGGACCATAGTAAAAGTAATAACGGCATATACTCTATTTACGAAGCATTCTATATATTATCTCACTAGTATAACAAGTGATCGAAATTAAAATGGTCACTTTTGTTCTTTGGTTTTACTCATTTAAAACTCGAATACGTTTTAGTTTAAATTTGTCTTTCTAGTTGTCTGAAAAATCATGAAAAGTGAAGATCTGTAAAAGGTAGTACTACGATTACATGAATCAGGTTTAAATAGCCGACGAAGTTCAAAACAACTTGCGAGTGAAATCTGTAAATCAACTACTAAACAATGGGCGAAAATATTCAAAAAGAGAAAAGATATTTATTAGCAAAGCAAATCAAATGTCATCTTTTTTGTAGCAAGAAGAAGATTAATCAAGATGTATGAACTAAACTTACTGATGCACAAAAACAAATATGATTTTCATATTAATGTTTTGGTCGAACTTACAATAGCCGACAAATTTTGCTTGATTTAAAACCGATAGATTATTCAATTTGACACTTATTATCTAACCGAAATAAATGGAACATAATTACGAATAAATTAAATTTGTTTGATCAAATTTAACCCGCTGTCAAAAGAAAATCGGACACATGCTATTAAATAGAATATGTGGTTTGAAAGAGCTGGAAATCAAATCTAATAACTATTAAAAAATGCCTTAAAAACGAAGAACTACAGTGGCCATTTTATTTCGTGTCATCTATCATATGAAAAACATTCTTCACCTGAATACATTTTCAAAGATTGTTTCACCGTTTTGGACAAGTTTACTACCGTACCAAAACGTAGTACCATCAGCAAAATACATTACTGAATTCGCAATTCCAGCAGCTATCGCAACTAAATGCAAACGACACTTTTTTTGTCTAAATTGAAAAACCATTGACATAATGAATAGATAAAATGAAATACCAATACCAATACTACATACTTGAATTCACGATTGAATGCATTCTCATAAAGATTGATAAAGTGTTGTTCTTGGTGAAGAGCAGCAACAGTTCGAATATTTTCTATAGCTTCTGTGGCATTCTGTATATGAGATCAAGAAAAGATGAAATCATCATATGCTTTATTTCATACCTGTCCACCTTGTTCACTAAATGAGGTTTTACTTTTTGACTGACCAGCATCAGCTTCTTGTTGTCCTGAAAATTTTCCTGCCAACGCTAACACAGGAACAAAGCAAAGTAAAATGAATGTTAATTTCCAACTCGATATAAATGCAATAGTAAGAGCCATTATCGTAGTGCTCATAGTTTGAACTATGATACCAATACGAACGCCAGTCATACCCTGTAAATATGTTTCATGACGTCACGTTAAAACGGAAATTCATACAGAAGATATTCAATCGAATTATCATCTTTCAATCAGAACTGTCTCTATCATATAAACTGTAATAATCTATCAACACTCGAACATTATTTCAGATCCTCTGCTTAATTATATGACAGAACTATTAGAAAAACTTTGCTACGTCATATGTATATAGAATATTTAAAAAAATATAAGGGAATAAAGGATGAAATAGCATCAACAACATCTATCATATATCGGTTCAATTAAACACTATTTAAATGAGGGTATAACAAACTTGTTTTCAAACTGCGATGTAAAGCTTTCTACGGATGTACACTCGAGAATGAATATTGTTGATCATGAAAGAATTACATTCATGTGTGTCCTTGTATTGCATCTTAAGATAAGCAACGATGTCAAACATATAATTTGACTGCATAGAAGTTCAAAATTGAATCATAAATACATATTTTATATTTGGTTTTAGATACTGTTTAACTGGAAAAATCTCAGAAAAAAAAATCAATTGACTAAAATACAGTAGTTTTACATGCAAAACCATTGTTTCCATAAAAAAGAAAAGAAAACTGTCGTCTTTCGACACAACATTTTCAAAATCAATTTTTAAAAAATACATAGAATCATACATATCTTAGTGGAATTGTATTCGACGAAAAAACTGACGTATGCTTCTTCTGAGGTTTATTTTTCTGAAATGAATTACTCTTACACCTCCAGATGATCATTCTTGAAGAAAAATTATTTAAATACATACGATTCAATATAACCTTTTAACGTTGATTTTGAAAAAAAAGATTTTTATCGAAAGCCGATAGCTTTTGTATCTAAAATTACAATATTTCAGTCAAATCATATGTATGAGTATATGTTTCATCTAAACGGTAATTGAATCGAAATAAGAAAACATGTATATCCCTAGCTAGTTTACAAACCTCTATGAAATTATATCCAACACGACAAACAAAATTAAATTTCATTGCAACTTTCCATTTTCATGACAGTCGAATTAATAATATCGTTAAAGTCTACCTTTATAGAAAGTTTCCAGTAGAAAATCATTGTTCATCATGTTCTCTTAAGAACATTATCATGCACTTGAAAAGTCACATGAGCGCCGCATATCCTTAACAATCCTATGTTTATTCATAAGTCATTATGGTCAATTTTATGAAAAAAAATAATCTTATCTCAAAAGTGGAAATTATTTGAAGAATCAAATACCTTCAAAGCAGCTGCATCAGATGATAAACGTGTGACAAGAGCACCGACTGAATTTTCTTTACGATCGAAATAATTCATATCTTGACGAATCATAGCAGCAAATGTTAATTTTCGCATTCGCATCGTTAATGCTTCGCCTGATTTCGAGAATCCAACGTTACTCAGCAATTGCGCTACTCCTGATATAAAACCAAGAATAAAAATCGTACCAACATAAACATTTACTAAATATCTTTGTTTATCACGATCTTGTTCAGCAATTAAACCATAGATTTTACTAAATAAGAGTGCAGATATTGGTTCAATAGCACCCAACATAAGTGCACATATTGTGCCAATTAGAATCCAAGGCCATTCAGAAGCATTAAATTTCAAAATTTTAAATAAAAATGGCATGCGAAAACGTATTTTCCTTTTTATAAAACTACTATCGACTATTTTTTCATTATTATCATCATCACTTGCATTTGAATCATCTGCCAAACTACAATATAGTTTCGAATATCTTCTAGATACTAAAATCAATTATATAATAAATTGTTTCACAAATAAGATAATCACATACATGTCGGTTGTCTAATAAGATTTGTTTCAATATTGTCATCTGTTTGATCATTATATTTATCAGTTTCTCTTTGATTTTGAACTTTGATCAATTCATAATAAAGACCTTTAGATCTCATCAAATCATGATGAGTTCCATGTTCAACAAGTTGACCATGTTTTAGTCCTATAATGAAATCAGCATTTTGTATCGTACTCAAACGATGGGCTATAATAATTGTTGTTCGTCCTGCTTTGACTTTATCCAATGCATCTTGAACAATACGTTCATTTTTGTTATCTATTATTATTTTTTAAAATATTAATTTTTATTTCCTTTAAAAAATAAACGAAACAAACCAAGTGCACTTGTTGCTTCATCTAGCAAAAGAATCTTTGGATTTGAAATTAATGCTCGAGCAATAGCCACTAGAAAAATGAAAGCAAGTTTTTATAAAATTTTTTCAATTCATTAAATATTCAAACCTCGTTGTTTTTGACCACCACTTAAATTATCACCTAATATTGTCTTATAATTCTATACATAGATCTATCATTAGAAAATACAACAATGAAAAAAAAAAGAAATAACAAGATACTTGTGGTAGTGTCATTATGAATTCATGTGCATTAGCCATTTTAGCAGCAGCTTGAATTTCTTCATCAGTTGCATCTAGTTTTCCAAAACGAATATTTTCTTCAATTGATTCAGTAAAAAGTGCAAGTTCTTGACTAACAACTCCAATATGTGAACGAAGCCATGCAACATTCAATGTTTTAATATCGTTTCCATCAATTAAAATTCGACCTTGATTTGGATCATAAAATCGCTGAATCAATTGGATTACTGTACTCTCTATCATAAAAATAAACAAAGAAAACATGTTTGATAAACAAATATACATAGACAAGAACATTAACTAACTTCCACATCCTGATGGACCAACTAAAGCAATCGTTTTACCCGATGAGATTTTTAGTGATAGATTCTTAAGAGCCTACAACAAAGTAGAAAAAAGATTTATTTAAAAAAACCTTAGTAATCTCTAGTACAGGTATATCTGGTCGTGCAGGAAACGTAAAAGTAACATTTTCAAATTCAATATCACCAATAATATGTTCAGGTCTATCACCTTCATTACTCATCGCATCAATTTTTGATTGCTAATATAAAAACAAAAATATATTCTATAAAATTATTATAATTGAATAATCTTTAATTTACTCGATCAATCATTTCGAACACATAACTAGCACTACCTAATGCTTCGGCAAAATTTTGAAAATTTGGAATGAATTTTAGTGTACTGAATATTGCAACCTATTAATTATAAATATTGATAGTTTTATTATTATTAATATGTTCTATCAAGTCGACAAGATAATATACCATGCAGGAAATGAGAACCTATAATTATAAAATTAAAAAAAAAAGGTATCAGACAAAAATTAGTAGAAATTTTGATGTTATCTATTTACTACGATGACGGTACCAGTTGAATAATTTTTACAATCAGTTTGAGTAAGTTGATGACCATACCTAATGTGTTCTTTAAGATAATCCTGTCTTATAACAATGTACAATTAATTCATTTACCAAAATGTGATTGCAAACGTTATAAAATTAAAAATTTTTGAAAAACATTGACATAAACCTATATATAGACCTTTTCTAATACCAATGTTTTTTGTTTCAATTAAATTCTTGGCAAATCTAAATCAAAATGAAAATGTGAACCATAATCGATAAGCATTATACCTTTCTTCTTCTTTTATTTGACCGTGAAATGATACCACTGTTCGAATATTTCCTAATACTTCTTGTGCAATTGATGATGCTGCTGCAAATGCTGAAACTTCTTTTATTGTATATTTTTCAATAACCTAAAATAGATATTTTTCTCATAATGAAATATTGTTACTTATAACATATTGATTAGTTTTCTTACTATAATTGTTAAATTAAAAATTAGAATTATAACTGGTGAAAGACATAGAAAGATAAGTGTTAACTTATATCCTATTATGAGAGTAAAGATGACTACACTTAATGTAGTCGATAGAAGAAAAAAAAATTGTGGTACATGATAACTAGAATAATAAAATGTTAAAAAAAAAAACAAAAAATAAATTTTATTTTCAATACTTGATTCCATCTTTGATGTTATCTATTAGAATAAATAAAATATAAAAACATTTAATAGTATTAAATATTTCAATTTATCTTCATACCTAAATCTACAATAAGATGATTATTTAATTCTCCTGCTTTTTGTATATCAAACCAACCAATTTCTTGCCGTAAAATATTTCGAAAAAG
The DNA here is from genome assembly GCA_905250075.1 of Rotaria sp. Silwood1. Classification (NCBI taxonomy): domain Eukaryota; kingdom Metazoa; phylum Rotifera; class Eurotatoria; order Philodinida; family Philodinidae; genus Rotaria; species Rotaria sp. Silwood1. The sequence goes on from CAJNOP010000275.1 coordinate 44,589, forward strand.
AGCAAAACTAAATATATATATATATAGCTTTTATGGAAAACATATTCTTTTATATAGCAAAAAAACTAACGAACCGAATGCGTCGAACTTGTCGTTCAGCAGCTAATATCCAAGTTGCCCAAGCAATCCAAAAACAAATGATATTACTAAATCCAATAATAATATAATACTTGATTAATCGATTTATACTGTCATGAGCTGATTCAGTTCGATTGTTCTTGTTTGACACAATGGTGCTAGAAAATAACAATATCAGAACAAAGAAAATAATAAATAAAGCGTATGTACCATTCATTGGATATATTAGTAACGTTATTAAAATGTATAAATTTTATGCTTGATTCCCCCAAATTAGCAAGATTGTCTGTTATTCCTTGAAAAAAATACATTGCTACTGGATAAAGTCCTATAATTATAAAATAAGATATTTGATCCTAATCAATGTTTCTTTAAGTATTTTTCTCGTTTACCACCAGATATTAATGCTAAAATGAAAATAAACAAAATGAAAAATGATGATGAATATTTAAATAAAAAAACTAACCAGCTATGATACCAGTAGTCATTAATAAAATATCCAAATTATCAGCATAGCTAAAAATTTGATAGATTTTCAAATGATTAGTTTTAGATTTAGTTGCAACTCTTGATTGACGAAAAAAACTAAAATTAAACAAAAATCATAAATAAAATTTAAAAAATTTCAACAAAAAAAAAAACTAACGGAAATTTCGAAAGACAAAACAATCGCCCACAACGAATCGTTCGTTGAAATATATTGAGCTCTTCTTCAATTTGTTTTTCTTGAATATCATTATGAAAATTATTATCATCAAAATGATCAACATCAAATTCATTCGAAATAGAAGCTACATGCAAGGCAGATCTATAATAAAAAAAGAATGAATGTATTTCACAAAATCAAAACAAAATTTTTTTTATTACTCATCAGAAATATCATCCGTATATTTATATAAAGATCTTTGTTGAAGTTCATAATTATCCAAACATGATGTTATTGAATTGATTTTGTCGGATTCACTTTTAATCACTGAATAAGACATTTAAAGTGTTGCTTTACTAAAAAAGCAAAATATTTAATTGCAAGAGAAAAATTATTGTGTTATATAAGAATGTTTATTCTTTCTCTATCTCAAAGAGTTGTGAAATCAAACAAAACCACATGAATTTCAAATCAAAACATATTATCATTTTAGTAGTATTTTTCTTTTTATTTTAGAAATCTCTGAATAACAACATTCATGCCATTGAAATATGAATATATATATATATGCCTAATGAAAAGCAGAATATTATTGTATGTATTTTGAAATAGAGTTAGTTACGATACTTTTTCTATGCTAGTTTGATAAGTTAAGAAATATTGCTTCATAATGTATGTATAGTTAAAAATGAGTCTGACATCATGTCTTCCGAAAGAACAAAAATAGTACGAAATAATACTTCAAAGCAAAATTTAAGAGAAAAAAAGCTACTTGTCATTGTAATGCAGTTTTTTTTCTTTCTGCAATCAGGCGAAGCGCATGGCTTTTGTGTATGTAACGTGTTGAAATACATTCTTTTTATTTACGATGCATTTTTTCAATTTACAAAGCGACTTTGAAACATCGTTCGAACATGTTGCTTTGTATATATTTATATAATTTTATTTGTCGTTCTTCTCAATACACTTTTTATCAATGAGCTGTTTTTTTTTCTTCAAAAAGCGGTTTACTTTTGTTGATACTTTGCAAAGGGATTTTTCAATGAATATTTTTATCAAGAAAAATGAAACTTCTATCCATGAATGTGGCAGAGCGCGCTATTTTTTTTTTCATTTTTCTTTTCTGAAAAAAAAAGTTTTTCACAAAATATTTCCATGAATAATTAGATTCATATTGCTAGTAAAATCTTTTTTTTTAATGAACCGAGTTTGCAGCAGCATATGCCCAAAAATCAGAAAAACAGGCAAGACGAATTTTAATAAATATCTAAAGTTTAAAAAGAAATTCGGCATTGGAAGACTTATTCTGATACGTTTTTTTTTAATGATCAAATCTACGTAAATATCAACTGTGTGACAACGTATTGCTTTTTCAAATATGCATCACACCCTTAATTAAATATAATTACATACTTAAAAACATCGGCACTACTGTTGCAATCCAACTGAATCCACTGTAGTACCCTAAAAGACCTCTGATGACAGCATAAGATACTTATTTCTACCGAACAAATTAAATAGGATTGAGCCGTTGGGTTGGGTATCGGATTCATTCATCGGAACATTTTTAAAATTAGAGTTAATTGGAAACAGCGAAATTTCGGACAGTCTTTCGTTCTTATTTGCTGCAAATGCGTGACGAATAATTTTATATAAATCTTGAAACTGATTATAATAGAAAAAAAAACGTGTCATAATCATGGATATATAGTGCTATAAGATTCGATAGTGAAAACTTAGGGTTTCAATTAAAAATAGTGCAACTACGAGACCTGTATGAAATAAAGTTCAATACTATTCAGACAGAGATTAAATAATATTCCATTTGAAAAGTATATTGTTCAGATACATTTATTTTAAAGGTAAAGTTTATGACAATAGCGCAACAGCATGTATATAAATATAAAAGACAAAGTTCAAAAGAATTCGTTTGAGATTTATTTGTTTAACAAAATTTCTACAATAAGTTGAAAAAGTTCTGTCAAATTATTTTGTTGCATCAATTGCATACGAGTCGCTTTTCTAAATTAAAAGAAAATTTAGCGATCCATATTTAAATCAGTATGCGTAAGAATAGTATCCAGCTTTTTTTCTACATTATAGGGTGTGGATATGTGTGAGACACGTATCGCTAATAACACGCACGCCTTCTACCTCTCTACTTGCAAATTCATTGTGGATCGTGTTTCATAGTAAAACAAACAAACAAAAATCAGTACTTTGTATCTTTTAGATTTTCTCGATGTTTTTGAGCTGTATTTTTACTGTAGTAATAGCTGCTTTATTGTTGAAGTCATTTTTCGCAACGGCCGCTTTCTATAATTTGATCACGATTAACAATATTACGCCATAAAGAAAAATGTTCTTGGGTTTCAAACTAAAATTTGTACAATAGCGGTTCAAAAAAAAAATAAATGAATATAATTTGAATAATAAGCCGACGAAGAAAATAGAGATGTTTATTGTACCATCATTCTGATAATTATGATTGTGGTATCGTAGAGATGAACTTTTAAAAATTTAAAGCCTCACACTGGTATATGTGACTGGATACATCTCTTGAACTTTTTACAAATTTGACGCCTTACTCTTCGCCTAATCCACATCTATCCTACTCTTGAAAAAAAGAGATAAATATAGCATATGCTTTGTGACTATGACCAACATTAGTTGATTAGATCGTGTTGTCTCTCTTTCTCGAAATATTCATGTATGTAATTAACTCATTATTACTAATTGCTAATATCACGGTTTTAGCATTAAAGCATTGCTACATGATTTTATGGTTAATTATCATCATAATTTAAATACTCCAGTTTGAGTTAGTAGAACACATAATTGATAGTTTGAATCATATTCTAATGGATAAATTATTTCATGAAACGAACTTTGGAATGGATAAGTGTTTTGAAACGTCAACAAGCATGTATTGACCTTGTGGTTGATACGAATAACACTGTAAGAAAGAAAAATCAAGACCTATGCATACACATTTCTCGTTTGCATAGCCTACGCAATCACTATAGCTTTGTTTTTTTTCTTGCAGTTGCGAATTAAAAAACGTGTTTTTTTTTCTAATTTTGCAGTATCAAACAGCTCAGGTGGATCTAATAGCACATATTTGTTCATTTTTTCAATATTCTGTGCGGTCACATATGTTCTATTTTCAATCTAAATAAACGTTTCAATAACTCAACCAATTAAGATTCTTCTTTTGTAACTGTTCATGTAATAGATTCTACTATCTAGTTCGTATATCATTAATTAGAGATTTGTGAGTTTCAAATGGGTCAACATTTATCTACTAGTAATTCACAAATATTTGACTTACTTAAATTAAAATATTCTACTATCAATTCAGCTGAAGTCATATCTTGTATTGATCCAGAAGATATTCATTTATTTTTATCTCCAAAAATTCATTCAGATAGAATCACTGATCAATGTCAACTATCAAGACAGTCAATAAAACAAATTCAAAATAATTGATGTTCAGATGGATAACATATTTAAATTCATGAGCAGTGATTATCAATACAATACAAGATATAAATAATAATTTTGAAAACCAAGAACAATTAAAAATATCCCTTTTAATTAAAATAAAAGATAATAATGATAATAAGCAACAATCTTCAATTACATCAACACTTTATGCTTTAATTAAATCAGCTGAAAAACTCGTTTCAAGTAAAATTCATCTTTCACATGCATCAAAAACAGATTCATCATCATCCAATGATCGAAATATTGAAAAACAGTTAGAAATAAATTTACGCAAATTTTTAAATTCAAAAGTATCATTCAAAGAAATTCTATCCGTCTTAAATCAGCTTCTATTCGATATACATTATGTTTATGATTTACGAAATATTTTTTCATAATTCAATGATTATTTTATAGCAAATCGTCCTGAATGGGAACAGAAACAAAATGATAAACAAAAATACAACATTAAAATAAACTACAAATTAAATTTTATATCATCATTTTTTTGAAAATTTTCAGATGCAAAATATATTAACTCATTTAACTTCAATGAAAGCATTTTCTAATATTCAACTTTCGAAACATGCAAATAAAACAACTTACTGGAAAATTTGTTTCACTCTTCATATTTACACATATCGATTTTCATAATACAATCAATACTAATAAACAAGTTAACTCTAGTCCAATTCATAATTGAATGTCATTCGATTTTCATCCAGATACCGATAAACAATTGTTTAATATTATCCAACAATTATCAGCAATATCAACGCAAGATTTAAAAGATATTAATTTTAGTGAGTTTAATATTTCTAACGATGATCTACAAAAATGGTATGATATTGTATTAAAATTAGCTTGTCAAGATAATGAAAAGCTAAAAAGAAATAATTTATAGTCTAGGATGTTTTATTCAAATTCTCAATAAAAAAGTATCGTTATTTACAGAAAAATTATCTTTTATTCATCAATATATTATCAAAAATAAATATTATGTATATTGATTAAAGAATTATTATAAGAAATCAATACTAATACATCATTATTTAATTGGATTGAAATTTTCTGTCATGATAAATTAGAAAATACAAAGACATTCAATGTATTATGTTCATTTTTGAATATTTATTTTAGTCCTTCGCATGACATGAAACCAAAGTAAAAGAATTAATTTAACAAATAATACAATGATTTCAACAATTTATTTTCATGTGATTATCACCAACATATTCCTGTACCAATGAATATATTTCTTATATTAAATAATTTCAATGGTAAACCAGAAACCGTGAATGATTCATTAAGGCCCACCCTCTCTCAGAAAATCTATTTTTTTGTAATGTGATGGAAATTGAATTTTGATCATAGGAAAATGCAGGATGGTGGGTATGTGTAGTGGGTGTGGGTGTGGGTATCGATACTGAAGAGTATGACATCAATCCCCACACACCGCACCCCCACCCACCCTCACCCACACCCCGTAGGTGCATTGTACTGTTGATGAATTTCTGTGAACGATGGATAAATACGTAATTCTATACAATTAGGCAAGATCATTCCCATTTCAGTTAACATGATAGTTCTGCAAAAGACAAGACTCAAATGAGAATGTCGCGTCAGGCAAAGTTGTACTACGGTTTCAAAATATTTATCTTATCTTCTATGATTGCTTAAGAGAAAGAACCGAATTGTACAACACATATGTCAGATCCGAGGAAAACAATTTGCATAGATCTCTATGTCGTGAGATAAAACAATGATTTTTACGTCTTGTCTCGTGGACAGACTTTATTATTTTTCTAGAACCCGTATTCATGAAACAAGAATACAACGATTTATTTTTTATCTTAAATAATTTCGAGTTGTATGAGTAACAGAAAAGCAAAAACAAACTGATACCATCTATTTCTTAATCATGTCTCATTGCGCTTGTTATCATTGATCGAATGGAATTTTCTCAATTCGACTTATCTCCATTGATAAGTAATATCATCGTTTCTTACTGAAAAGATTTGTTCTATTCGAGAATTCACATAGCACTTCGGACAATCAAGTAGATCAAAGATTGATATTCAACTCTCTTTCAACTAACAGTTATACTTTTTTCCGATCAAACAAATTTTTGATTAGCATTTACATTGTAAATTCCTTTTCGTTCATTTCTTAAATGAATCTACAGTGTAATATTCTAATTTATTCATATCATAACAGTGTTAGCGTCTGGGTGTGGGATGTGATGTTCTTTTGTAACTTCATCAACACTTATATATTGACGTTCGGCTTCACTCAAAACTCCATCCGCTGCAGCTACATCCATTAAAGCTATCATGTAATCTGATAGCAGTTCATCTTTAAGTATTATATTATCGATATCGTACGCCTCTTTGAGTACCCAAACGCCACCATTGACAGTGCGATCTGTAGAATCGTTTGACATTGAGTTCCTTATGTTGTCGAATATATCTATGTATTGTCGTATTACCAACAATTAATAATTATTAAGAATGCGCATACAAAAACATCTAGTCTTGCTTTTCTTTTTTTCCTTTCTCTATTGTTTATCTTTTGCTAATCAATCCATGTCGAAATTGTCTTTAAGACGTTCTACCCATTTCTGCGTTATTGTAAGAAGCAAATGTCTTTCTATGTCAAACTATGAAGTAGATATAGAACAAATAGTATATATATATTAATTTGGAGAAAAGCATTCTGAAAAATAAAGAACATATTATGGAGTGATAAATAAAAAATAGGATTACGATCCATAACAGGATTATTTCTTTTTGTCTCATCCGTCAGTATCAATCTAGTATAGAAGATAGATGTATTTTTTGTCCATGCATTACGATTTCAACAATTGTAGTGTGTACTCTGCTCTCCATTGAGAAATATTTTTCAATAACAATACATAATGACACGTATAATTAACCAATTACCAACAATGAGTTGCCGATCTAACTTTGACACAGTTTTGTATAAACCTACCTTAAGCTACTTTATTATCAACCCAACTTTTAATATAGCTACTCCGAATCATTAGCCACAGTTCTCATTTTATGATCTTGACTGATTTTGAGTTACTAAGTTTTTTTATCGCTGTACATATGATATTTTATGTAATCTAGTTATTGCTCCTTAGACAAATTTCTGGAACGCTCCATTAATATATGAATCATCCACAACCTAGAATCTTTAAATGGTTGACTTATTCTGAACAGTGTAATACACTATATAGTATAAAATTTCAGTAGGATAAAATCGACGAAATATCAGCAACATGTGAGTATTGTATTGCAACTGAATAGGTTTTTCATGTTCAGAAAAAAGTTATTATTGTCATTCAAGATTTGGAGAGCATAAAATAGCCGTTATCAGAAAATAGCTGAAGAAAGGCAGAAGAAATTGCATCTACAGTCCTGGACAAAAGTCCTGCAGCTAGGCGAAACCGATCGATATAAGGATTGTTTACCTTGAAACTTCTACCATAAGAAGAACTTAATGAGCCCTGATCGCAGACAAAAGCTTGAGTTCTAATTCCTTACCCAGACTGATATCTAAGACTAACATCAACGTTATTTTCCTATTGTATTATTTCGCGCTAGGAAGAAGATACAATGTTGTTTGACCCATTGTTGGAAAGCCCAGCTCTTCCTCTCTCTATAGTAAAATATTCATCTTAAATATGCATGCCTTTGTTAAGTTATGAATTATTCTCTGTCTACTCATGGAACTGACATATCACAATCTCACCAGTTTTTGGCTCAAATCTCCAGCTAGACTCAATCTTTTGATTTGAAAATCATATCACAAACTGCTTACCTGTAGTCCAGACTGTACTGAAATGTTCAGAACTATAGCTACTAGAGAAGTGAAGATTCATTTCATTCTATACGTCAAGACCGATAGCCCTGAAAAATCACTATGGTACAGCACAACACGCTGTCCTTTATAGCATTAGTAGACCATCATCAGAACTACCTATTGCACTATAAATATCATCCTGATTTCATCAAATCGAAGAAGACTAGCATAAACTTTCCACATCACTATTTCTCGCTTCAAATGAAACAGAATTTACCAGCTGAAATTTTCGAGAATTCTTGTTTTTCCTAGGTAATTTGCTTTAATTTGAAGCGAGAAATAGTGATGTGGAAAGTTTATGCTAGTCTTCTTCGATTTGATGAAATCAGGATGATATTTATAGTGCAATAGGTAGTTCTGATGATGGTCTACTAATGCTATAAAGGACAGCGTGTTGTGCTGTACCATAGTGATTTTTCAGGGCTATCGGTCTTGACGTATAGAATGAAATGAATCTTCACTTCTCTAGTAGCTATAGTTCTGAAAATTTCAATACAGTCTGGACTATAGGTAAGCAGTTTGTGATATGATTTTCAAATCAAAAGATTGAGTCTAGCTGGAGATTCGAGTCAAAAACTGGTGAGATTGTGATATGTTAGTTCCATGAGTAGACAGAGAATAATTCATAACTTAACAAAGGCATGCATATTTAAGATGAATATTTTACTATAGAGAGAGGAAGAGCTGGGCTTTCCAACAGTGGGTCAAACAACATTGTATCTTCTTCCTAGCGCGAAATAATACAATAGGAAAATAACGTTGATGTTAGTCTTAGATCTCAGTCTGGGTAAGGAATTAGAACTCAAGCTTTTGTCTGCGATCAGGGCTCATTAAGTTCTTCTTATGATAGAAGTTTCAAGGTAAACAATCCTTATATCGATCGGTTTCGCCTAGCTGCGGGACTTTTGCCCAGGACTGTATATATCACTGGTTTCGCAATAGAAACAACGCTCTCTTTTACTCTCGTCTTCTTCCTCCTCTTATAAACATATATAAAGATTCCACAAAGATCTGTTTTGTCCGTGATTTAATATGAAAAATGTTTAAAAAAAAATCACGTGAATGAATTTTTCTAAGGGCTAGATATACATTATTGAATACAAGGCTTCGTTTATTAGAACGATTGTGCTTGTTTATTAGAGTATGTGAATCGAGGTTTTTGTTTAACTTTTTTTTCTTTTAAGATTTCTAACGAACGTTATATCTTGTGAAACACGATCTGAAAGGAGTGTTGAAGTGTATAGGATAGAAATTTTAAACCCTCTCCGCTCCCACAGACCGTGCCAGAGAAAACTCATACCCATCACAGATCGCTACAGAGAAACTAGTTTTGAAGCATCCAATAAACAGTAAACTACAAATTCGTGGTGAAAAAAATGGTACAAAACGATGTCTATTTAATTAGTAACAACAGGTCCATTATGCTTCAGATTTTTAATCCCACGAGAAATTGTGCTAAGAGATTTTACGATTAAAGCCATCAAACATTTTTCATCTGGAGCATCCAAAATTTATCTTGAAACAAATGCTTGTATATGTGAAACTGGTAATCGTTTTACTGTGTTAGAATTTCCCTATGTAAAAGACAATAGTTAACAGATAAAAATGATTTTTATTATTAATAAAAATAAATTGTTTCTTTACAAAAAATTCTCAAATCTAATTTTCTTGATCTAATCCTCTGAGGTAGTACTTCGTGCAACTAGGAATTGAAACTTTTGATTTGTATTGGCATACATCATCAAATAGTCTGTTAGTACATGAATTAATAAGTCTTATTAAATAATATTATGAACTTCTCTGATCATTAATGAGTAAAAGACGTGTCAGGGAGAGCTAGATATATCATCGAGGAAACATCAGCTTGTATGGTTCAACTGCTTGTCAAGCTAGGTATGTAACACAAAGTATGCATGTTCGAATCTAACCTTCACCGCTTTGCTTCTATAATTTAGACTAGTCTGGACATCAACATCTAACTGACAAAAGAACCGATTTCAGACATTATGAATGATAAGTAGTTGTATAATGTGTAGCATGCAGTTAGCAATATGATCGATATGCACATATATATTTTTCAATTTTTAAATATATCGGACGGGTGTCAGGACGAACCGTCAGGACTAATCTGGAGACGACAAGATGGATGTACAAGACTATATATTTTTGCGACAGACTGGTGTCATGTTGCCGCGTCTTGACTAGTCATTTCCTTAAAAAGTGACCCCACATGACTAGTCCATTTCAACAACTATTACTAGTCAGGACTAGTCGTTTTTGTAAAAATGACTAGACTGTATCAAAACACTGACGCCCGTCTGTGGGCTAGTCAGGACGTGGTGTACGGACTCCCAACAATATTAGACCAGTCATGTCTAGGCCGTTTTGAGAAAAAGACTTATCACTGGTGGGCGTCATGACTAGTAAAACTAACTAGTCTTTTTACCCGTCTTTTTCTCTCCTGAGTATGAAAGCAATATCATTCAATCGCTAGTTATAATATTTTAATAAGAAAAGAGTTCTTTTATAGCAAAATAAGTATTGCTAATAGATCCGGCATGGTCGAAAACATCAGTACTAATGATTTAAAGATATTTTGCTCAAGATAAAATTAACAAAAAAATCAGTTAGATGCCGTTAGTGCTTGTTTCATAACTTTTGAACGAATTGAGATAGAAATTTCGACCTTTCGTACATTTGTAGCCCGTCAGCTGGCAATTCTAGTCCATCCCTCAAAGTTCTAAATTCATTCTACCTTCATAGAACAACACCCCATTCTTTCAAGACAACAATGGATCACTAGTTATTCAAGAAATAAATCTCAACAATTTTATATGAATCGATGCACTGGATAGCCTCTTTCCAACGGTGAAAACGGCAGCTCTCTATATTGTTCCTATCAAAAGTTATTGGAAAAATATCCATCCGCCTTTTTTTTTCAAATGAGCAGTAGTAATGGTCTAACCGATCAGACCAAACCAATCGTTATACCTGCGTAAGTCGTTTTTCATTGTTCTTACCCCATGATAGTCCTATGAAACTCTTGATTAGTTATATCTACCTCTTGAACACTGCAGTAATTATGTTAGAAGTCTGCTTCAGAACTACTGTACTTTTTACTATTTATTTTCTTGTCTTTTCCTTCCCCTGGCATCAGTCGTTTAATATATGAATTGGTAGAATTACAGATTCTAAATAACATATACTTCATTTAAGTCAAGATCAGCCGCTAGTGTAGGACGGTTAATCATAGACTTAAATATGTTTGGCAAGTGTTCAATCTTGTGTTGTCGATTGTTTTACTTATATATCCAAATTTGACCTTTTTAAATATCACCCTATAGAAATCTTAGTGAATTTCTAAAAGTTCTTTCAACGGAATCTTCTAAGATTGGTAGAAGATTACAACAGAAAATAATCTTTTCGATAGAGTTTTGTCAAAGAGATTGATGGTGTAAGCAGTTGCAAACCAAACTCTGTGATCTCTAATTGAGCTGAATCAGTCGTGGTTTACGTGATCTGGCTCATGAGTTGTGTGTACTTATTGAATACCTATCAGAGATGGACATTAGGAATTAACTGTGTACATCATCTGCTTTTCACATTGTATTTAGTTTGCTACATTGTATGCCCATATGAATAATGCACTGTAAATAGTAAGAAATAAGAAAAACCTATGACAAATGACAATGCTAGATAATTATTTGATTATGATTTGCTAATATTATTTGATAGCAAACTGAGTTAGTAAATATATTAAGTGTACTATCATGAATTGTAACTTAGAAGAAACTTCGGAAAACATTGTTTCGTCGAAGTAGTAATAGGTTTATTGTGAATCGTTTGCAGAAGTGAAGAAAGTTCTAATAAAATCGTGTTTCATTTTCTTTGTGTTGTCTGACGGAATGGAATTTAGTGTTACTTGTTCATATTGTAGTCATAAGTAAGATGTGCCCACGGTCTCATCGTGCTTGATAGAAGATGTCGAATAACAGAAGACTCATTTTGTAGATGAGTATATGCTCTACCCAAGGTACATAGGCGGCGGAACGATTTCACTCTAGGGTAGGCTCAACTTTTCAGACAAACCAGGTCTGTCCACGTAAAAAAGTAGAGTTGAAATCAGATTAAAATCGGGTAATAGCCGATAAAAAATGGATTGTCATCCTACGATTTTGATCAATTTTTAATCATTTTTTAACCGATTTTTATTGAAAATAATCGAAAAAATCAAAATTTCATTGATTATTACGATTCGTTCTCGCTAGAACGTTATAAAAAAATGAATAAGATTGATGCAAACCGGTAAAATTCGCGTGAAGACTTTTTCATTTATCAAAAAGAAAAATCTTTTTTTTTATGAAACTTTTATCGATTTTAAATGGAACTAATCGTAATAATCAATGAAATTTGGTTTTTTTTTCGGTTATTTTCAATTAATATCAGGTAAAAAATGATTTAAAATTGATTCAGGTCGTATGATTATAATCGATTTTAATCTTATTTCAACTCGAATATATTTACATGGATGGGAGCGATTCGAAAAATAGTTTTCTTCATTTGTTTATAACGTTGAGCGTTATAGGTTTTTGTTGATAGATTTTAATTCTTTATAAGTGTGATAACTATCTAATGCGTTATTGTTTCCAGACACAACAGGTACTAACGAAGTAACTTAAAAAGACTTTAAAAAGCAGTAAAAGAGAAGTCTAAGAAGAAATAATGCTATTCAACACCAAAATATTTTTTCTATCTTGATTCTTTGAAAGGAAATCAGAATAGATGCTTGATCAAGTTGATGTCAAGGTTTTATAGTTTTAACAATGACATTTTTGCATATAATCCTGTTTCACCTTAACTATCGTTTGAACTGATCGATACAAGTTCAACAGAAGATGAATTTTCATCAAAACTGTTCTTAGCCGTTTGTTGTTTTATTATGAAAGAAAGACATAATCTGATTTTATTTAGCTGGTATCGGCATACGAAAGGAGTAATGTTATTCAAGTGCCTAAAATTCAAATGTTATTTTAAATTGAAATCTACAAAAAGCAATTCATCCGTCTTATATTAAGAACCAAGAATCCGATGACGATATAGATGCCAACGAAGACTAATCACTACCTCACTGGATGCGAGTTAGCAGTAGAAAAAATATGGGCTCCTTGTAAAAATGCGTTATCTGTCAAACGAATATGAAGACTAAACAATAAGAGTAAACGTTTATATTTAACTGAGTCTATCCTAGCCTTGGTCTGTCCTATTTTAAGACTACCGAAACCTACTCTCCATCAATGTAGGGTAGGCTTGAGTCTATTCAGGCCTAATGGCTCCGCCATCTGTGGTTATGTTGAATAGAAGTTTAGAACAGCAGTTAAATTATCTTATATTATATTGAAAATATAGAATTCGACGTAGATATAGACGTCAACAAAAACCAATTAGTATGCCACTGAACACGAGTTTGTAATAGATAAAATGTGGACTGACCTTGCAGTAACGCGTCATCTGTCAGGAGAACACGAAAATTAATAATATTAGAAAATTTTTATATTAAATTGAGCCTAGTCAAGCCTTTATCTGTACTGGTTCGAGCCTACCCAAGCCTTTATCTAAGCCTACCCAAGCCTTTACCTGAGCCTACCCAAGCCTTTACCTCTCCAACCTAGGGTAGGCTCGTGCCTACCCAGGCCTCGTGGCTCCGCCGCCTATGCCAAGGTATCCATCTTCTTGTATTTGAGAATTGCGAGTTGAAATAGTCCAATGACAACTTACCCTTTTTGAGTGCAAGAAGCAGCGAGAAGGTACCTTCATCTGCTATCATAAAATATGAGAATGTGGGTGTAGATGTATGGGAAATAGAGATCATATGCGTTTGTGTATGATGGGGTATATTTCAACAAGTCCTTCGTTTAGATCTTTAAAATGAAAAGATAACAAATAATGTTTGAATTTATATGGCAGTCTTTTCAGAATCGACGGAAGAATCATAATCGAATAATTATTCTAAGTAAACCAGAACATATATTTTGTCTAGCCCTTTAAATCACATAGAAATACAAAACCATTTAAAAATACTAATAAATGGCTAAAGTGAGACTGAAATATTTTCGTTCTTTTTCCAATATCCAGAAGAAACTGTGCTCGACAAATATATCATACGATTAATTTTTAGAAAAGCTGTGATTTTATTTTTTCTAGGATGATGTCAACAGCTGCTCCACTGCATGATATATCGTTCAATAAAGTCCATGACAACCATCTTGAAATATTCAGCCTTATTTGGCTTGACGACAATATCGATATTCAAATGAACCAAGATATGGAAGAAAAACTGCGTGCTATTATTAATCATATAAAAAAATTTCATGATGTAGAGGAATGCAAAACTTACATAAAACAAACATCAACACACGATAGACTCATCCTCATTGTTAATGGTCAGTTGAGTCGAGAAATATTGCCGTCTATTCATCAACTTCGACAAGTCTCAGCAGTCTATATCTATGCCAAAGACAAAGAAAGCGATGAAAATTGTGTATGCGAGTTCGCAAAGGTAAAGTTGTTCTGGCAAGTTTCAGTCATGTTGTTTCGTCGTTTTAGCTGAAAGGCGTTATTGCTCAACCTGATGAACTGGTCTCACAAATTAAAGTAGATCACAAGAATCAGATGAAGATGCAAGAACCACTGTCAATGAACATATTCACTACAAGCGGTAATGTAGAAAAATCTACAACAGGAATCAATGGTCAATTCGTTTTTTCTCAATCACTCATCGACTGCCTTCTTCGATTAAAGCCTAATGAAATGGATAGAAAAGAACTTATTTCTTGTTGTAAGACTGAATACAAAGGTAATCGTGTCGAACTCAATAATTTGAGTGAATTTGAAAATAGTTACACATCCGACAAGGCGGTCTCGTGGTACACTCGGGAATCATTCTTTTACAAGACTCTGAATGCGGCTCTGCGCAAACAAAATATTCATATGATTTTCTTGTATCGTTCCTTTATTGTCGACATATGTCGGCAGTTGAAGCGTTATCAGTCACAGTGCTCTCTTCGCGTATATCGAAGCCAGTTAATGTCGATGGATGAAGTAGATTATCTCAAAAACAATATTGGCCAATTCGTTTCTGTAAATTCGTTTCTTTCGGCTACTAAGCAACTTGAAGTGGCTGATCTCTATATGGCTGATAGGAACCAGCAGACTGATTTAGAGCGAGTTCTATTCGAGATTGATGCTGATCCCGAGGTAGTCTCAACGAAACCATTTGCTGACATCAGTACCCTTAGTCATTTTGCTGATGAATCTGAAGTACTCTTCATGCTCGGTTCCATTTTCCAACTCAACTCTGTTGATCAAGATAGCGATAAAGCGTGGAAAATAGGAATGTCCTTGTGTGACGATGATGAACACCATTTGAAGGAAGTTCTTACAAACATGAAGAAGCAAAACGGCACTGGAGAGACAAGTCTGTGGGCATTGGGCAAGTTATTATGGACGATGGGCAAACTTGATCTTGCTGAACAATACTATAGTCGTTTGCTACAAGAAATTCCACCGAATGATCCTTCACTTCGCAGTGTGTATGCTGATCTCGGTCAAATTGCTTCGCAGCAAGGTAACTACGACAAGAGTGTGCGGTGGCTTCAAGAATCACTTAAGATCAAAGAGCAAGCTGCAGCATCTAACAGCCCCAAGAATGGTAAGATAATCAGATATATTTGTACGCTTCATAAGCAATAATCAATCAGTATTCAGCAATAGATCCGTACGAAAATAAATATTTTTCGAAGAGTATTAGTTTTAATCTTCTATTTACGTTCTTCAGTGATATAGTTTTGGAAGAAATCTCAGCTTTGTTTGATTTAACCTAAAAATAAACTATGTAACAGATTCAATATTTGAATTCTAATAGCTTTGATCCTTTTTCAAGGAAATCGTACTGACATCCACATTCTTGAATAGCCATAAACTCTTTCGTGCTAGGCATTAAATAGAGGACCCTTCGCATATACTCTAACGATAGAAAACCTAAGGTCATAAAAAATTTATTTTTAGATGGAAGGAAGAGAAAATTCCCTGTAAAGTTGATTCTCTTCCTTGAAGGCGTTTGTAGTAATCGGTTGAGTGGATACTAATGTGCGTCCTCACTACTATACAATAAAAATTAACGTCTGTGAGTCTTTCGATTGCAATTCGAGCATCCTGTGGTGTTAGTGTGTTGAACAAATATCATATCCGCATACTTAATTTAGAGAATTATGCATAGTTACAGAAAATTTGAAGGGTCACTTAAATATGATTGTAAACTTTAACGAAATCGCTGTTTTTTCATATAACATTATATCATGAAGAAAGTATTTTCGTTCACTATGAACTCAGCTAACTACCTCAGCAGTTTCTACTATATATCTCTGACATTTAGATAAATCACATGACTGTATTCAAATAGCCAACAATGACCTCAAACTTCATGAAGAGATTGGGACCGGAGCCTTTGGCACAGTATACAGAGCTACGTGGATAAGTAGACGTTATATAGTAGCCGTCAAAAAATTACATTTGACTCATTTGACTGATAGAGTCGAGAAAGAATTTTTCAAAGAGCTTTCATTATTGGATGGTATTCGTTGCCCAAACATTGTTAGTTTTTATGGTGCATGCACGGAAACTGGAAAATATGCATTAGTTATGGAATACATGTCGTTAGGGTCATTGTTCAAGATATTGCACAAAGACAATTTGGTATTAACATGGCCTGAAAGATTATCAATGGCTTTTCAAATAGCTAGTGGAATCAATTATTTACATCAATTACCAGAACCTATCTTACATCGTGACATAAAATCATTGAATTTTTTGATACAAAGAGCCTATGAAGGGTATATTGTCAAAGTGTGTGACTTTGGTTTGGCTCGAACACGAAATGAAACGACACGTTACACAACATTCAATTCGACATTAGCTCATACATTACCATGGACTGCTCCTGAAATTCTGCTTCTAGAAGATTATGTCGATAAAAGCGACATTTATAGTTTGGGTATTGTATTTTGGGAATTGGCAAGCAGAAGAGTACCTTATTATGAACATAAAGATGACGTTATACGTACATCTGTGCTTGCTGGTGATCGTCTGCAGATACCGGAAAGCACACCATCTGGATTTCAAACAATTATCGAACGATGTTGGGCGCAACAGCCAAATGATCGACCCAATAGCTCTTATCTAGTCGAAATGATTGAAGAATGTATTCAAATGCAAAGTAATTCACTACTAGTTTTCTTCTGCTTTAGCAAAATATAAAGAATAAAATACAAAAATGCGAGAGGGACATGCATTATCAATTAACTATATAGTTCACATTTAATTGAGTATGAAAACAAATATGTTATTGACATGATTAACTCCTTGAAATGCATAAGACTGCAATTCTTCAATAGTGTAACGTACCCTATGAGGAGAATACATGAAACAATGAGTTCAACTGCAACCTCAGTTGAAAAGATGTAAAGTTAGTGACAAGTTGTTGATATATCAATTTTCAAGTGAAACGAAGAGGTTAACTATTAGCAAAAGTAAGCATTTGATTCTCATTGAGCATCGAAATTTGCGTATAAAACGATTATTTGGCTGTATTTAGCATTTATAAAAATAAAGAATATGTTCGATACAAATTGCTTGAGCAAATAATTCGTGAACAAAATGTCCCCTTTCTTTTCTTTGTAATCTATATGATATTTGGTTAATTCATCACCTGAAAGTTCAAATAGTTCAAAACAAGAAAATGAATTCAAGACTTAAATTACCTTTTCTGATCAGTCTATACATTAAACTAGAATACAAATCTTAGAGAATAATTGCTAAATTATCAAACAGATATGCACATCCACTCAATAGAAGGAAAGTATCTGACTTATCACGAAAACAAAAACTATATTACAGTTGAATAGGTAAATTCACCACTGATCAGAGTGTCGTACAAAGTTAGGTACATCTCAGAGCATATATCAATAGGCATCTTCGTCAATTTATGTAGTCTTTCATGACAATAGTGGGAACTGTGTATCGTCTCTAATGGAATTATTATATTTCTAGTTTCAAATTTATCCGTATATTTTTTGCAGTTTCCTTCGATTATTGAAAAACTTGTTTCTTTCAATTTCAATAAAAAAATAATACAACACTATTACAATGCGTTCATATTCCATGACTTGTTCTTTACTATGGTTTTGTTTTAGAATAACAAGAATAATCTAGTTGAAAACAACACAAAAACTACATTAGATCATATACATACTATAGCTGAATATTTTTTTTTTGACAAAAAAAGGAATCACCTGTGAATTTTTGACAATGATTAGTAAATCCATTGTTGAAAGGGCCAAATGTCCTTTTTTGTTAAAATATATCTCATTTGATGTTATCTCTTTGCATGGATCCCGAGTATGTGACTGATTGCGATCTGATGTTGAACGTTAATCATGAAAACTGTTTGATACAACTGAATATTTGATAGCATTGTTTGCTTCCACTAATGTAAACAAGAAAACTTCAATTTTCTAAGTAATTGAGAAAATTTTAAGAGAAACTCACGAAGTGTTTTTATAGATCATGATGGGTCGATTGTAACAACAAAAGATCTTATTTTTTTTCGAAAAGCGACTTAAATTTAAACCTGTACCTACTAAGACCAATCCAAAAGATATACCGAGGATACTTCAATGATATAGGTTAGTGAGTATGAGTGAATCAGAGCAAAGGTCAAGAGAAGATGTGACACCTTCACACTAACATGCACGTTCTTAACCACCCATATCCTCATGACTTTCCCTTACATTCACATCTATCTCCTTAAAAAAAATGATTGCTTTATATTTCAGATGCTTCGAAAATGACTGATGTTGGTACAAATAAACCAAAAAAAGGTAAGATATCGTTGATTATTGCTTTGAGAACAATCAGGATTGATCATGGTAAGATGTATTAGAACATAGCCATTGTCATTTCACAAAAGTATTCAGCACACAGGAAAAATTCTTCGTATAAATTTTATAATACGAAAGCGAGTGGACATTTTAGAAATAATAAACAGAATGCAAAGATTATGTATTTTAAGGAAAGGTTGTATTCTAACATCAATTCCAATAGGGAATACAGATCAGTGTTTGAAACTTTCGTATTACTGACAGAATGACTGTTGAAACTGTGTTTTCAAAAAGAATGAAATCGCTATAAACTCATATTCTAATTGAATATCGAATAAAAATCAAGAACAAAACATAATATTGACATCTTTTTATTGTCGTTCGAGAATCGATAAGATTTTTTTGGCATTTATCCTCTGAACAACACTAACCTAGGTGCAATTGTTTTCTCATAACGATGAATGTACATTTAAGAGCTGCTTAAGTGTAACAAGCAGAAGCATTCCTTTCACATAAACTTCAATAAGAAACAGATTTTGAAATCTGTTCTCGAAAAACTGTTTGATCCCTGTAGATTGGTGATGGGCAGTCTTTCTTATTTCCATATAAATAGAACCGATGCTGTTACTTATACTTACTTCTTTGATTGTGGAATGGAAGAAGCTAAAGCGGAATGGCCTATCAGTATAAATCAACGTACCTATACCGATGAATCACATTAATTTTTTAGCGGTTCGGTACAGCGAAGCTGCATTCACATATTACATATTCGCCCAGACTTTAATGATAACTTGAATATACATGTCACTGACAACTCAAATCTATATAAATTTAAACTATGAAGATGAAAAGTACTCAATTCCAAATTGTTGTACTCATTGAAGGTTCCTTCGGTTGTCCTATTACTTCAAGTTTTATTGATGATTAGAGTTCTCTAAGAGACTTCGGTTTCTTACGATGATGTCATTACTGTACTACTTTGACTTTTGTTTCGATGCGTTCATAGATTACATGGATATGTTGAAATCTCTTTCTTCAATTTCTAGATTTCGTAGAATAGTTGAACTCTCTGGCTTCTGTGAATATGTAAATCTAGAAAATTCATCGCATCTTAATTTGCAACATTAAAATGTAGCAGCTGCATCGCCTTGTAGGATGCAGAGATGTTGAGAATCCTGAATGTTGAACGAACTCTATTTTTGATAAATGATGTTTTTACAATTGTACAGCGATATGACCCGATAGATCTGTTTTATTCGATAGATTTTTTTTTATGTTATCTTTGCTACAACAAAAAATTAATTTTGAGATCTATTGAAGAGCAAAGAGGCTTCCCTAAATAACTACATCGAGAGCTCTGATAACAGATATGCATCAGATTCCAAGAAACTTCGTGGAAATTCCTCAACATTATTCTGTCTAGGATTTTAAAAAATTTATTATTTTGAAGCTGAGATTCGCGTCTCTTGTCAATATGAATCTTATTAGAATCGATATATGACGATTTGAGAGAGATCTT
>CAJNOP010000275.1:65218-77205 GCA_905250075.1 Rotaria sp. Silwood1
ATCGATATGAGCAATCTAGTGATGTATTTTTAAAAAGAAATTAGAGTTCATTTTTTTTACAGATTTTTTCTTATCAAAAAAGGAGAACAATCACCAGGAGCATGCGGAAATGCAATTGCTTAATGATACTTAATTCTTTTTTTTTTCATTGAGATTACTGTGGATAAATATCACTGAAGAGATCAGAACTCAGAAAAATTTAAATATTTTCTAGGGCATATTAAAATCGACAATCAGTGTCACGTGAGATTTTTACTTTTCAAAGAAAAAACTATCGAAGTCAATCAAGTTTTCTATTGTTAAGAGATGGATCTCAGCATACTTCGCAAGACTTTTGCATTCCTCACAGAGAACGTCACAGGACCTGCGTCCTGCAGGTCCTGCATCGCCCTGCCTGCAGGACGCAGGTCCTGCCCTGCATTTTTGGAATTTAGTCCTGCAATTCGCAGGGCAGTGCAGGAGCAGGACAACCTTTTTTATATGAAGGACCTGCAGGATGATTTATTAGTCCTGCAGGATAGCATTGAAAGCAAAGAACAGAAATAAATCAGTTGTACAAAGATTTTGAGATTCATAGCGATTTCTATAAAGTGATTAGTTATTAATTGTAGAGCGATGAACAGTTATAACATGAAAAATGTAATATAATCAACACTTCTTAGACGTAATTCCTGCTTTTGTTAATAGTAGCAAGAAAAATACATACTATACCAGCAATTAGTGCATCAGTGGAAAAGTTATTTAGTTCCGCTGGATTAAGAGTTACTCAAAGACGAACACGTTTATCACCAAGTCAAATTGATAATATATTATTTATTCGTTCGTACGAGAAATTCAAAAACAAGAAGTAAAAAAGAAGCTTATATTTATCTGTGAATTTTCATTGCAGTGCGAACTTTGTATCTTAGTGTTTCTTCTGCTATTGATTTGTTGATCTTATGGATCTCAGTATTATTCCCTGTTCCTTTCATTTCTGTTGAAAAACTTGTCTTGAGATTTTCTAATAAAATTATATTATGTTTCTTCATGTAAACAATACTTTCATCTTTGATGTTGTATCTCATCTTCAGTATCAATAAGATTATAAATCCTTTGTCATCGTGATTATCTTCTGATTTCTTTTATTCTTACGAATATCTAGTACTTTTTGTTCATTTCATTTCATGTCTACCAGAAAGCATGTGATTAGATTAATTAACAGGATCATTATAAATGACTTCTATAAAGAGTACTTGTAGGATGCTTGACATCATATCTCATATTTAGATAATATTTTACCTTTTTGAAGCTTGCAGGACAAAAATTCGTCCTGCAGGCAGGACGCAGGACGACTTTTTGTCCTGCAAGTGTGTCCTGCCAGGACGAAGGTTTTTATGTCCTGCAATCCGTCCTGAAAAGCAGGACATGGTTTGATAATGTCCTGCAAAAATGCAGGGCAGGACGAAAAAAACCGTCCTGTGACGTTCTCTGATTCCTCATTAGTTAAAGGAAAATTGATAAATAAGCTCAGCAATAAGTTAGGCAAGTACTTGTATTTTTCATTTAATTGTAATTCCATTATTATAACTATTCTGTTAACTGAAGAAATTATAAACTTCGAGACAGCCAAATAATAACTGATTTCTTTTACTGGAATGCGTCCCAAACGATAAGTTGATTATTCGTAAAGAATAATCACACGTTGTACAAAGACAAAACATTGATTGAAGTGAGTATTTGGTAATGATTTTTTCCTCAAACACGAAAAGTGAAGTCGCATAGAAATGCTGAAAGCATTAAAATAGCAGGAACAGAAAACAGGAATCGAAAAAAGTCGATTTCTCTGAACACTAGAAAAGCATATTTTGTTGCGAATACCGTTAACCTATAGTACAAACACAAACTACTGTTTCATAGATCCAAATAGTATTCATTAAAAATGTAGTTTTCTTCTTACTTGAAAATCTTAACATGTTCATTTGTTTTTACTTTTATCAGATTTTAGTCACAATAAATAAGATTTAAGGTTATAATCGAATCCTCGTGATCATGAACAAAATGTTTGATTACGCTAGACATCACTAACCCAGAGAGAACCATACCATAATATTATTCAGCAGTTTTCAATTTTTGAGTTTGTGCCTTTCGCTGTATGAGTTTTAATCAAAAGGAGAGCATCGTTTGTCCCTATGCTCCTCTCTCTCACGGATAATCTGAAAAAGTAATATTATAATTTTTGAAATGGAAAATATCATTCACTGATGTTCGCTCAATCATGGGAAGAAGAATTACTGTGGATTAGACAAAAATATGTCAACTATATACTCAAAATATATAACATATGTGTACTATTAGTAGCAACAACATTATTATTTAGATAATTGCTCAACAAATAGTAATATACTGATTAGAAAATCAGGTTCATATATGTAATATTTTTAAGTATACCAAGTTTTTGCAACATCAACGTTGGTAATCAAGTATCGGTGTATTATGCAATTTGATAAGCGTTTTATTCATTAGATTTGGCATCACAAAGTTTTGCGTATTTTAGGATGCAGAAAGAGTTCAATGAGACTAGACTTTCATGCATAGAGAGTAAAAATATACATTAAATCGAAACTAATGTTATGCTTCAGAATGAAGTTTGCGAAGTATTGTGATATAATTGCGTTTCTAAATGTTGTCTGCTGGGCAAAAACGATAGAATAATACGCATTGATAGCTCTATGTATTTTGTCCGTATTCGGTAGAATCAAATTTAGAAAGGGTTACCATTGGAAACATTCTTAAATTCGATTAAATTGAACTTCCTCTCGATTGTCTCGCTTCTTATGAATGATTAATTCACTTTTGTTTTAAATAATTTTCAAAAAGGTTGTAGGGAAATGTTTTTGATCTTTTTATTCCAATAATATGGAATTTTGTATTTTAAAGTTCAATATTTTTCGACCAAACACAAAGATGTAATGATGATAGAACGGTAAATTAACTCAATTTTTTGCCTTAACTCACCGTGCGTAAGATTCTGTGTTGGAATAGATTCGATTCGATTGTATTATATAAGAATCTGTTGGCTGGTTCTGTTAGTGTGAACATACTTTACGCTTTGTTTTGATGCTGACAGAACTTCTAGTGTTTTTCTCATCGGTTCATTGTGTTCAGAAATGGATATCTGGAAGATTATATTGTTTTGATTACGTTCCACTTTAGAAAAAAATATTGCGGAGTCTATTCACGTTGAGTTCAGAATAATTTTCATATAGTGACATCATCATTCTTACAAAATATACTTCATGTTCCTAAAAGTTTATTTTAGTCATTGAATCATTTATTTATGGACTAATATGCATAAATTTTTCCATATAATCAGTTAAAAATTAACATAGATTGTAAATCTTTCATCTTTTCATTCATAGGTTTGAGCGAAATAGAATTTTCTTTTTTTTATAGTTTTTCTATTCTCGCCAGCAAAGATGAGGAAGAAACGAATACCTATGGTTACTACACACTTTTGCAGGATGATGCTTTATCTCTCAGCGTATATGAAGACCTTGCTGATATTGTCTCTCGCTAAAATGACTACGAAGAGTGAATGTCACCAAACGATGATGTCAAAAAAATGAGACAATCAAATAAATGCATTGTGGTAATTTGAAGACTAAATAATTTTCCATCAACACGCTTACGTTTTTCATAAGTTATTATGTTTTTAAGCAATAGAAACTTCATCTACTGTGGTCGAAAAATGAGTTTTCTAACAAAGTCAATGTTTAGTGAAGAACAATTTATATGAATTGAACCTTTTAGAAAACTTTAGTGATTTTGAGGGTTCCTTTTGACTAGAATCTCAGATGATAATTCTTTAATAAATTGTTTTTCAAGATTTTCGTCGCACATGAAAAAAGGATGGTTTATGCGTTACTGTAAAACCATAACAAATGTGAGTCAATTGTTCTGAACTTCTTCTAGTATCATCAATCCTATCTATTAATACGCTTTGAAAATGACTTTCAAAGATACTCTGATGAGTTTTTTTTTATCATGTTTCATAAATTCTTCTTACGGCTTGTATCGAATTCAAACACTTTTATGATTGAAGAGTGTAATCAAAAAGAAAAACCCAGATTCGATCATCAAGATGTATAGTTTTACACAACTAAAAGAATCTTGTCCATAAACTATGCAAAAAAAAGTACCCATTCAGTACGAAGATATTTTATATATGTATACTTATCGTACCAGGTCATCAAAAAGATCAACGTAGATTTATCTGAATCTTATCGCAGAGGTTGCAGATTAGCATACACAAGGAGCTAACTACAGTACACAGCTTTCTATGATACTTTAAGCGTTGTCTAATTTTTGCTAGGAAAAGTATTAGTTGCAAAATAATTTTATGGAGAAAATATTTACTTACAACTATTCAGTAACTGATATTGCCAACCAGAATATATCTTTTAATATTAGAGAATATATATTAATTTAGTCTATTCTAGAAACGGCATTTTGGCGGGTCTGGAGAAATTTCACTCAACATAATTCACATAGTGGAACACGAAATAAGCGGTCACGGTTACTCATGTTGGGATGTATGCTTCTTCTTACTATTGTGATTGGAATTGGGATTGGAATTCCATTATATAGA
This sequence comes from Rotaria sp. Silwood1, assembly GCA_905250075.1. Classification (NCBI taxonomy): domain Eukaryota; kingdom Metazoa; phylum Rotifera; class Eurotatoria; order Philodinida; family Philodinidae; genus Rotaria; species Rotaria sp. Silwood1. Next base: position 69,846 of record CAJNOP010000275.1, read on the forward strand.
TGGACAACCTCAATAAAGCCCAGTAAGCAGTGTGTAAAGGTGTGGATGTGGGTATGAGTGAGGTGTGAGTCTACAGTTCTTTCTTTTATCAATACACACACTCACCGTCTCACATAGGTTACTAAGTGAGTTAAAATCGGTTTCAAAAATATATCTAAAACTGTTGAGCAGTAATTTACATGAAATCCGTGAAAAGATCTTTGATTTGGGAAAACTTACGAAAAAACGTTTGTGCAGATTCCTTCGTATTGTATGAAAGTAGAAATCCTGCTCGCTCTCATCCTCAATCTTATATTCTCATATTTGCTCATCATGTTTGTTTTGAGTACTCGTACTGTCACCGACAGTAGGCATTATCATCTAATAAGATAATGTAAACCCCTCCTCGCATTAGAAGACCCCCCTGGACAAAAAGTTCATTGGGCGTATTAGAAGACCCTTCTTTAATCAATTTTTTGCTAATTAAGAACTTTAATTAGGGAATTTCTGTCTAAAAGTGCACAGCTTTTACGTTTTTCTGCTGGGAATCTTTAGAAAATGAGTCCAAATGTGTCCCTCTATCATGATTGCCAGATTGAAAATTAAAAAATCGGAAAAATGCCGGAATTCTTATTCTCAAGATCGGAAAAAAATCGAAAAGTACTTTTTTAATTCTCAAGTAGCTAGTCTGTTTTTTTTCTAATAAGCAATATCCTTTATCTTGCTTCTATTAATTTTTCCAAGCAATATCTTAAAAAATATTTCATAAAGAATCTAAGAAAATATAAATTTACACACAATTTACTGATTATTAAGAAATCCGCATAAGTCATTTAAACAGGGTCACATTGTCTTTTTTTGAAAAATCTTATAAGCAACTTGACGGAAGAAAATAATCAACATTGAAAATTCATAGACACATACATTTCACAAAACTTGTGCAAAAGAAACCAAGATTCATTCTTTATAACGTACATTTTTGTTCATACTTCCTTATTAGCTCAAATGTTCTTCAAAACACCAGGTTGAGGTAACAGATATTCAAAAAAATGCCCACAGGAATAAACAGAACTCATTCTGATTTTATATTCGGCAGCAGTCAATTGAGTACCCTACACGATCCGATTAGTTTTATTATGTTTGCAATGAAACAAAAAAACTGAAAAAGGAAAATATTATTAATTATTGGTGTAGTAATCGAATAGACAAAATTAGTTCATCGCGACAGAAAACTAAATCTTTGTTGTCTGTAAAATATCCTAATTGTTTTTGAGGATAAGTTTGCAGAGCACTGAAGTGTGCTTTGTTGAGTTCATGACGCTGCTGCAGCACCGAATAATTTCATTGCAATAGATCACAATATATATGCAGTAGCGAGTCATCGTTAAATGATTCTAGAATATTCTAAGAACTTGAATTTAGAAAAAAATCCAAAAACCGGAGAAAAATTAGAAAATTGGAAGGTGATCGGAAAAATGTACTAAAGTCGGAAAAAATCGGAACGTAGTCAAGTCATCGGAAAAAGTTTCAAAAATTGGAATTTTTCCTGCCAAATTGGGAGATCTGCCAACCTTGCCCTCAAATCTTATAACCGTGAAAATCCCTTTGAGAATCCCAAAAATCGGTCTGACTTTTTGGAAAACCACATCTAGTTAATAATTGCTAAAAAATCTAGGACATAATAGAAGACCCCCCTGAGAAATTCCCACACCGAGACATAATATAAGACTCGGGGTGTTCTAATGCGGGGAGGGGTTTACAGTTATCATGTACTGACTAACATTTTAAAGGGATGCATCCAATAAAGAAAATACATGGTTGACAGTAATCAAATACAAAGAATGCGTCAATGATAATATCCGATTATTTACTGATGTTATGAGTATTATTTTCTAGATACATGTGCGATGTGTAAGACCTTCACCATGTATATGCATAGAGGCAGCATAGGTACATTCGATTGAAGAAGAAACATGTGACTGTTTGGAGTGAGAAGCAATTCAATACCGACGTCCAATGTAAACCAATGAGAGATATATTCATAGAATCTACTTGCATATGGAAGAATTCATTGCTATACAAGACGATCTCTAGCTAATTATTATTATGAAAAAATGCAGAAATGAGGAGTGCTGTTGAATGTAAAAAAGAAAAGGAAGCATTCGTTGTGGAAAAATCAAAGAACATCTCTCATAATTTAAGCTAAAAAAAATCAAGTTCTAATAATGACTTGTAATCTCTTATTGGATCTCAAACTTGTATCCGTAACCTAGCATTCAACGAATCATCTGCTGCCCTAATTGGATAATTGACGGTTCATTATTTTTTCGTCAAATTTGAACAAGTAACGCTCATCGGCAGAACTCGCTTAACTCTCGACTGCATTCAATCTTATTATCATCTGTTATCCTTTTCTGATCTCTGCTTTGACAATTATTGTGCAACACATGTACAGACGGAAATCTGTCTATAGTATTGTCAGTAATGACTATTTTGTAAAAGGTTCGGACCTTCCTGTTTTCTATTCTGAATTTCTAAGATTTACTTAGTCAAACATCTTGCAGTCGATTGTCAAGATTGAATAAAACCCTAGCTCTAATCCTGGTACATTGAAGTTCGATGATGTTTGCTCTTCCTCTCAAATGTTTACTTTTGTCTAGAACTATTTGTATTTCCGGATTCTACTTACAAGAGCTACATGTCGAAAGAGACGTGTCACATATCCAGGAAATCGGAGAAGCTGGAGAGGGTACAGGGAGATGAGGGAGAAGTGACATTACTGGAGATGTGAGAGAAGTGGTCAGAGATGTTGGAGAAGTGATGGAAGATGTGGGATAACTGATCAGTGATGCGGGAGAAGTGACCACTGACGTGAAACAAACAATTCTCTGTGGGTATGTACGTGCTCTTTTGGATCTTTATCTTCTTCTAAGGAAACGAAATAAATAAACTGTGCACTCACTCGGACAATGCCACTCACACCCAGCACGAAACTAACCTCACACATGCATACACACATCCGCACCCACACCTACATCTACAGCCGCACCCACACCCACACCTATACCCACACCCGCATCCCAACCCACACCCACGGCTATATCCACACCAACACCAATTCCCACACTCACACGCGCACCGCATCTCTGACCATTTTTCCAACATTCCTTATCACTTCTTTGGTATCTCTGGTCACTTCTCCCGCATCTCTCGTCGCGTCTCTCGCTTCTCTGACCACTTCTTCCAAGTCTGTGATCACTTCTCCAGCATCTCCAATTTCCTAGATACGTGACCCTGCTGCTCAAAATTGTGAGAAACCAACTTTCGTCAACCATGATGAAGACAAATTAAACTTTGATGTTTTTTTGACCCTGGTACAAACAGAAAGACAAACTCTTTTCACTCTTTTCCCCATCAGCCTTCCTACAATCGCGGGAACAATAACAACATATGTTTACAAAGCATAGCTTGTCAATTAATATAACTAATCATTGTGTCGGTTTCCTCGATAATCTCAAACAAAAACCATAAAAAACAACGGTTTGAACTTGAATGACGTTGAAAAATGCTTTCCGGAAAATAAGGCATCGATTTTGCGAACACTGATTAGCTCTATTCTGAAGCAAGAAAGATTATTTGGTACACTTAGTGGTGGATTATTGAGTGAATTGATATTCCACATTGTGATCCTCGAATTGGCTGATCTTGAGAAATGATTGATGAACTTGAGTTAGCCACTCTCAAGAATGTTAAGTCAAACTCTATGAAAAATCATCTTTCTCTTTGAAAATCCTTTCTTCAGTGAAAAATATCTATCCAAAAATTTTCAGAAGCCAATGCCACAAATCGAATCCTCGGCGTCGAAAACCTTTGGTTAAAATTGTTCAGAAATCATTATTTTCGTCCAAAAAAGGTCAAAAACAGTGAGCGTCATCTGTAAACTCCAAATTTTGAGCTCACTTATGCATCCACCTTTTACAAATAAAATCCAGTCCATGTTTTATAGTTTATAGCAGTAAGATCGCATTTCACTGAGATACTAGGTCGGGAGTTATATCTAATGTTCAATAGATACATTACCTGGGATCCTATGGGCGTCAGCTAGGATGCTGGTAGCCTTAACTGGGACAGTAGTAGTTTCGCAGTTGATGTCACTATCATCCCAGGTAATGCTGTAGCACACCAAGTGCGGGTACCAGCATTCCAGGTGATGCTACTAGCATCCCAGCTGGTTCCTTAAAGAAGCCGCTCTTTTGTAGTTTACGTAGTTTAGAGCACAATTTTTATTGACCCAAAAAAAGCTATTTTTCAGTAAAAAATCTATTTTAAAATTTTCAAAAATCAATTTTACCAGTCGATTCCTCGACCCCGAAAACCTTTCGTCAAGCTTTCCAGGAGTAGATGTAGAAAATAACTGAGCATTAATATTTTAGACGATTTTTTTTTACCTTCACACATACACTCATAAAACCACATTCTATTTCATATGACGCACCTTTCAGCCGAGAGAATAAGTAAAAAGGAAACTATACCGTTGGATAGAGTATTTAATGTTCTATCAAATCATATAGAAATAAAACATTGCTGAAATTTTGAGGGAACACAGAAAACTGATCAGTGTAAGAAGAGAAAGGGAGAAACAAGAAAAACTTATCATTCGAAAGGACACTTCAAGCTCGATAAAAAGAACTATTCATTGTCTTTTTTTCTTTCCTCTCATCATTACAAAATTTTTGTTTTCTTTACACATATGAGCTCGTATGTAGTACAGCCATTGATACATTTGTGAATAGGAGTCATGGACAGAGAGAGCTTTTACTGTTTTTTGAACATTCAATATCAGGAGACAACGAGCTACAGACTGAAAATAAGTTTCAAGAGAACATGGAAATCTCCTTAGAATTTCGTGTCAAGCAGTTTCTTCTTTCATGAAAGCTTAACATTTCAGATATTAGAAACAATTGTCGAAACAAAAAGGTTCTTAAAAATCCTTTTCTTAAAGATTAAATTACGGAAAGTACTCTATCGTGGATGAGACACAATGACGATTGATTTTCTTTTCTTTGTTCATTGTAGTTATTCGCAATATCCCAGTCGATGCTCCATGGCCGCAGAATGGAAAGATCGTTGCTGGAGGTAATGGACAAGGCAATGCCACCAATCAACTTAACTATCCTCACGGTCTCTTCGTTGATGATGATCAAACGATGATCATTGCTGACTGCTGGAATGATCGTATCGTCCAATGGAAAATGGGTGATACGATGGGACAAGTTGTAGCTGGTGGAAAGGATAGAGGAAATCGATCGGATCAATTGTATGGTCCAATCGATGTGTTAGTCGACAAAGAGACTGGTAGTCTCATTATCTGCGATTGGCAGAATCGACGAGTTGTGCGATGGTCTCCTCGTAATGGCACAACTCAAGGTGAAATCCTCATCGACAACATCGATTGTCATGGATTGTTCATGGATGATCAGAGATATCTCTACGTCTCTGACTACATAAAACATGAAGTAAGACGATATAAAATAGGAGACAAGAATGGAATTATTGTCGCTGGTGGAAATGGAAAAGGTGCTGCTCTCAATCAACTCAACTCTCCGACCTACGCCTTTGTCGATCAACAACAGAATGTCTACGTGTCAGACACTCACAATCACCGTGTAACGAAATGGAATAAAGGTGCAAAAGAAGGCATTGTCGTCGCTGGAGGTCAAGGTGAAGGAAATGCTCTGACACAATTGTCGCATTCTAACGGACTCTTCATCGATACATTGGGTAACGTCTATGTGGCAGATTCATGGAATAATCGAGTGATGCGTTGGCCTAAAGGAGCGAAACAGGGCACTGTTATTGTGGGTGGAAATGGTGAAGGAGCAGGAGCAAATCAGTTCAATCGCTTGCGTGGTTTGTCCTTCGATCGAAAAGGTAATCTCTATGTCGTCGATGTGAGAAATCATCGTGTTCATTTGTTTTCAATTCAATAAATTGTATTCGAATCGAAAAAATATTTTTTCAATTTCTATTCACGCGCCCGCGCGCGACAAGGAATCATCCTGATGGCGCTGTGGCGAGCGTAACGCTGGTACACGCGTGGGAAGACTCACATCATCCACATGCATCCATCGAATGACATGCGTCAGTTAGCCTGCGGCAAGGGGAAAAAGCAGATTTTAAGGTTTTAAGATTTCAAAAAAAATGAACCTACTCTAATTAGAGGAAATATGCATGTTCTAATAAAGGAGATGTGTCTTACTACGGTATATGCATCTGAAAAGTCCGAACACAATTTTATTATTCTGAGAATCAGCATTCAGCTTTGTGTCCCCTCAGGAATAGAAAAACACTTTGTGTCTTCGTTTTTGTAGAGGCACTTCTCGTTCGATTGAACTCAATATGCTGATTTTGATTATCACACTTATTTTCAATATTCGTCGAATAATAAGAAACATCTGAAACACTTTCTGGAATCTCTAAAAACCAGTTTTTGACATGAAAGTCCATCAAAGTTCCATTGAAATCCAAGAAAAATTGCCTTATTCGCGTAGAAGTTTTTTCCCTACCAGAATCTATAAGAAGGTCCTAAGTATTCAAACCTTTTTCAGCCAATAATTAGGAAATACCTTCTCGATTGGGTCCTATTGTTACAAATAATGATTATTTCGGCTTTGTAAACTTACATTTTATACGGGTGAACCAGGAGATTTTTTTACCAGATACGTAATTCAACTTTCTCGTTCTGATGACACCATTTTCAACTTGAAATTCAATGTCTAGTAAGCTGCTTATGCTACCCCTAGCATACTTGAGAGTCATTTTGGACTAGTACTCGATGGTTTTCGAGTAGAACGAACTAGGTTTGATTTTAAAAATACCATATTTGAAATCAGCACAAAGAACTCAGTCCAATTATGCGTGTTTCAAATTGTTTCTGCGCTATTTTTGGGGTGTGGGTGGGTGTGGGTGTGAGGTATGTTTGTCGGTGTGGGTGTGGGTGTGGGTGTGTGTCGGTGTAGGTGGGGTGTGGGTGTGGGTGTGTGTGGGTGGGTGGGTGTGTGTGGGTGTGTGGGTGTGGGTCTGATTGTGAGTGCGTTAAGAGCTGATCGACACCCACACTCACGCAGCCACACTCCACACCCACACCCACACCCACACAAACACCCACACCCATACTCACACCCACCCACACCCACATCCACACCCCACATCCACACCCACACCCACACCCACACCCACACCCACATCCACACCCACCCACATCCACACTCATACTCACACCCACCCACACCCACACCCACACTCACACCCACACTCACACCCACATCCCGCATCCACACCCACACCCACACCCACACCCACACCCACACCCCACACCCAC
>CAJNOP010000275.1:77215-91806 GCA_905250075.1 Rotaria sp. Silwood1
CCCACACCCACACCCACACCCCACACCCACACCCCACACCCACACCCACACCCACACCCAATTTCTAGAACCCTTGTGTTTTTGTGGGAGAAACCCCATGGAATAGGCCCATAATCATTTTCATTTAGATGATGAACAACAATAATATCACATAAATGACATTTTAATTGTATATGTCGTAAATTTCAAGATCATATACCTTCAAATATAAATATTTTAAGAAAAAGAAAGGGAATAAACATAAAATCTACCTTACCAACAATATGTGCAACATAATTACTTGGAATAAACATAACTTGTTTAAATACACCATTATGACTACGATTAAAAAAATGTTTGTTCTTGATAACTATTAAATGATGATGATTGTTCGTGATTTTGAGTTGGTGATTGACGATAATCATTATTAACGGGTGAGGCAGAATAAATGAGCCTCTCAATGTTTTGGCTATAGCTTTTTTTTGTGTTCTATCGAGCTGATTGTTTTTCCAAAAGATGCACCGTCAAATTCTCTACAAAACCATAATCAAACTTATTCCTGAAGAAAGTTAAGGAAAAAAATTAAACGAAGATTATCGAACACATAAAAAGTACCCAACTTTCAAAGCTAACGAGTGTTCCATAATGAATGGCTGGAGTTTGTATCTTTTTTGTTCATCATCTAGTAAGTTTATTTTAAAAGGAAAGTATATCAGAAGATGCAGCGTGAAAAGCTCTACAATTTACAAAGAACAATTTATTTTATGTTTATGCATCTTTTGTTTTTTAAAATAAGCAAAGTTCCGTGCGACCAATAAATGATCTTTTCGCAGCATCTAAAATTGGTCGGACAATGTTTCATCCACTTTCAAAAGAAAGAGTACATAAAGTTTTTAATGTAACATGTAGAGCTTTTCACGCTGTATCTTCTGATATAGTTTTCTTTTAAAATAAACTTACTAAATGATGAGAAAAATGAATACAAACTCCGACCATTCATTCGACACTTGTTAGCTTTGAAGGTTGGGTACTTTTTATGTGTTCGATAATCTTCGTTTAATTCCTTTCCTTAACTTTCTTCAGAAATTGGTCTGATTACAGTTTGTAGAGAATTTGACAGCGCATCTCTTAGAAAAACAATTATCTTTAAAGAACACAAAGAAAAAAAGCTATAGCCAAAACATTGAGAGGCTCATTTATTCTGCCGCACCCATTATATTCATAACGACGTTGTTGATGATAATAATAATTATTATTATCATCTTTTGTACGTTGATAATTATTATACCCATTATTTATTTGTTCTTCATTGACTGGCTGAACAAAAAAAAATATATTTATATAAAGTAAGGTGTTTTACCATTGTATGGTTGTACAGGTACATCAAGAACATCATTAATAAATGCATTTATTTTTAGAACAATATCAATTATATTTTCATAAAATTCATTAGTAATAGAAAGTTCATGTTGCCATTGTTTATCATCAAATTTAAGTAATTTGACAGGCTATTAAAGAATGGAAATATTAAGATAAATAGTTCTTTATTATCGGTGATGAAGTCAGGAATTTTTGAGTCATGGAACATTTTCTAGCTAAAATATTTTGAGAAGTGAACATCCATGGGTAATTAAAAAAGCCAATTGCACTACAATCCTTTAAAACTGGTTATCGTCATGAAACCAATGTTTAGTGATCTCTAATTAATTTTCAGCATTGAGAAATAACTTTTGAATTATTGGGAAATTCCCAATGCCTCTATGCCTGACTAGACTATTGTAATAAATGCAAAAAGATTCTTTTCTAATATTTTAATCTTCATCTTTTATTGATTTATCCTATCAGAATACACATATAAAAGATAGGATATTTTCAAAAAAAAGAAATTACAATACATGATAAACAAAAAGAAGAAAAAAAAGTTTTTTAATACATAAAAAAAATACAATATTTTAACTAATAATAAAATTTTTTTTTATTTGTTCTTTTTGTACATGATTTCCATATATATCAAATTCACCATATATAGAATTCAACTCTAGATCATCATCAGAGAATGAAGATGATGAAAAAAGTTCTGTACATGACGAGTTTCATGTTGAAGACCTTGATAGTTCAAGTGTTGTACCATGACGATCAACTTGTTCTAAATTGAAATCATTATAAAATTCTGTTGGTTCACCTGAACAACTTTTTATTATATTTAATTTTTTTTCTTTTGAATAAATTGAATCAGATGATATTTCATTTTGAACAAATACTGGTGGTTGATAATTACGATTATAACGATGACAAGTATCAGTATCATTTGATAAATAATCTTTTTGATCTTTTATTCTTTCACGTGATATATCTTCTTGTTGTGGATTCAGATTTTTTGGACGTGCTGGAATCATTTTAACGTGTTGATTTGTATATGATATTAGATTAATATCAGGATCTTGATGTAATTTATTTTGTTGAACTAATTTTCTATTCATTGAAAGATTATTTCTTTGTGATGCGCATTCATTTGAACAAAATAATTCACCATAATGTAGAAAAAAAATGACGATTATTTAATGAAATATGGCATATATAACAATAAAAATATGCATCAGTTGCATGCCAATGTTGAGATTCGTGAACCTTTTGGAGTTGATTTGTTTCAATACGTTCACCACATGTATCACAATAGTTTGTTTCTCTTTCGTAACAATTTAAACAAAATGGTTGACTTTCATGAATATCATAATGTTCACCATTCATACGTTCTTTACAATTTGAACAACAAAAATGATTCATAATCGAAGAATGACCATCAGCTTTATTACATTTTTATCATTACGGCTAATCTAAATAGATAAAAAAGGAAAAAAAAATTAGTTTTTTTCTTATTCATCTTATTAGAAATAGATCATCATCAACAATACTAATAGAGCTTAATTATTCATTGGTTTCATTAGAATTATTCGAACAATTATACGATTATCATATAAAGAATAATATCTATTCTAACATCTAGATTAGTGGAAAATAAAATTCTCATACGATATTCAAATAGTTTCATATTTCATGATAAACAAAGGGTATGTTCTGACATGTATAAACATATATGTAGAGTAACTATCGGCTCGTCATGTTAAAAGTATGGGAAAGGTTTCTATCATGGATGGAGACTTACTAAAATCAATTTTTTGTTTTATATTTCAAATAAAAAAATCTTACATAAACTAATTGTTGTTTTAATTTTGAATCTTTTTTATTTCTTTTTTTTATTAAAAATCGTTTTGATGAACTTGAACGTTTTAACTTTTGATCAGCTGTCGAACGATTTACTAATGGTGATGATGCATGTTCAGATGAACCAGGTGTATATTGTGTACCGGATGAATATGTTTGTGACCAAAAACATAAATCAGAAATTGATGATTTTGGATAAAGAACCTTAAAAAAATATTCGATAAAAATATTTTTTGGTTTTTTTTACTTTTGCTGTTTCATCAAATGAAGGATTAATGAATAATTGTGTTGTTGATTGTCTATTCAATAAGCTCCAAACACTTGATGTTTTTGTTTTTAAATTAGTTGTATTATATAAAAATGTTTCATATATACAAGAGTACCCAGGTCTATGGATACGGCCATACATATTTTCACCGTAAATTTGCTTCATACGATACCGTCAACGGACCGTATTTTCTCGTAATCATAGGCACAGTAATACGGCACCGTATACGAGGCCGTATTTTCACAGTATACGGTCCTATACGGGGCGTAATCTCACTATGATAAGGCCGTATTTCTCTGCCCGATATTACGGCCATATACGGTCCGTTTATGCGTCATCAGGTAACTGTAAACGGTCGTTTACGGACCGTATCGTTCGACCTGGGTAGGTATGTGCAGCTAATTCACGCTAAAAAAAAGGATTTTTCGATTAAAAAGAAAATCTTTTCTAATCTTACAAGAAATAGTTCATTAAATTGAAATGCAGTTGGATTTTGGATCAATAATTGAAAAATACAATCCAACCATTGAAGAAAAACAAGATTATGTTCATTGGAATCATTTGCATCAACAGTATGACCATAATCATCAATAAATTTATGTCCAAATTTGATGCATTCATGTTGCAGTAAGATTTGAAATCCATTTATTGTTCAATAATATGGATCAAGCATTATTTTAGCTAACGTGATTATTTGTGATGTTTGATATTCACTATTTGAACCATGAACAAGTACTGATCGATTATCTTCATCAATATTAGTAACAACACAACATGCTGCTTCAATTAATGCTGACAAATTTTGCAACCAATGTGTTGATATTAATTTTGAAAACCAACTAGAAAAGAAAAGAGTTTTTTGATTTTTTCAAATATTAGTTTTTTTCTTTTTTTATTAAACTTACTTTTCACATTTTGTTGAATTAATAGCACATAACATTCGTCCATTTCTACTTACAACATTAATACCAGGTAAATTCTTAAATTCAAGATCACAATCTCTATAATGTTTAGCATAGTTTTTAATAGCAGGATCATCACTTCCTGCATGAACAATAAATATACGATTTGAATTTTTTTCACCTTTAAATATAAAATTTTACAAAAAAAAATATGAATTTTGTTTAGTTAAAAATTATTTACTTTCAATAGAATTTGTTGTTACTTTATCATTACATGAATTAATAATAGCTTGAATCATGTTTTCATCTTCTTTTGAACGCCTAGGTGACCAGCTGACTTCGGGTTGACCTGCTCCAGCAATAATTGCACCATTAATATGTCTATATTAAATAAGATTTTCGATAACAAAAAAATGAACTAGAATTTGACAGAAAGAAAATTTTTGACTCTGAATCTGTACTATCTACCCTTCTCATTTTAAACAATATAACAAAACAAATTATCTTTCGTATTGATACAATGTTTAATCTCATCTGAGAGTGCAGTATTCTCTATTTCGAAAGGATAATTCAAAACTTTAAGGCAGATGTTTATATTAAATTTTTACCTCCAAACAATTGTTGGAAATTGTTTATATGATCGAAATTTGGCAGCTTCTCTAATTTCTCCATTAGTTATAGTAGATGGTACAACACAATATTTTGGATAACTATGACATAATTCATAATTTTTGATTATTTTCAGTTAAACGCCATGTATATCCCATGTGATGAAAACCGGGCAAAAATCGGCGATTAACCGTGGTTTTACCGGTCCGGTTACCGGCTCCTTATCGGTTCACCGGTTTTTTTAATGGTGAACCGCGGTAAACCGCGGTTTACCGCTAAAGCTGATCCGGTTTTTGTGACATGGGATGTATCTAATTGTAAACGTATTAATTCATCATTAAAAGGATCATGATACAAATGTTCATCTTTTCGTATATCTGATCTAAATTTAGTTGCAAATAAATTACTTAAATATGTTGGAACGGTATGCATTTCAGTGTATTTTCTAAAACAATAACGAAATTTATTTTCTGTAAATAATGTTAAACGAAATGAACATATATCTCTATATTATATACATATATAAATGAATGGTATGGATCCCTACACGTCGGCAAAGAACATAGTGAAATAAGAGAAACAATAACGACGCACAGTGATTTGCGTTGTCGGTTTTGGGAGAGGCTGCAGATAACTTGGATATTGAAAGATAGAAAAAATTATTCACTGTCAAATGATATTTTTAGTTTTCTATAAAAAAGTACTGTTAAAAAGGTATTGCAGATGGCGCTATTAATCTTTACATAATTGGTTGAACACATCTCAACATTGGGTCATTTTACATCATTTCTCTAAGAAATATTTCTCATCATTTAGATAAATTTGAATCCACATAAAAAAATATTTACTTTTCAGGAAATTTCTCTTAGATATATGAATGTATTTCTAAGATGACATGCACGTTTTCTCTTCATAATAATATGTTTATTTTTGAAGATTTAGAATATGAGTCAGTTTTTGAGATAGTAGAAATGTTTTGCTATTGAAATCATTTATTTAATATAAAAGTTTAAAACTAGTCATGAATTTCTGTAGGTATAGAAAACAATTAAAAAAATGAAGAGATTGATAAAAAGGATAAGGTACTTTGTAGAAAAACACAATTTTTTTTACAAACTATACGAAGACTTATACAGACTTTAGAAAAAAAAGAATAAATTATTTACATATGAATCGATCAAAAAATTTTTTAATTCCGTACGGACCGAATAAACTATACATCATTAGAAAGAGTTTGAAAAGTTGAATATGAAAATCTAATTTTCTCAGATGGGTACTTCGAGTCAGAGTTTTTTAATAGAAATCTGAAACAAATTATATGTAGGTACTTCGTCTCACTTGACAAAATATCCATTGGTACTTTGCTATATAGAACAAAGTACCTGAAAGTATCTTAAAGTATCACAGTTATGAACTGATTTAAGAAAAACAAAAACAAAGTGCTTACTAATCGATCTTTTAATGAAAAATATATTCCTATATGAAAAAAAAACAATGTATGAAAATGAGTAATATTTGCTAACAAAAAGGAAAATACATTCATCTGATCAACTTTAGAAAACACTTTTCTGATTCATCTTTTACTATTATCGTATGTACAGGATGTTCCAAAAGTCGCGCGGAAAAGTACATTCTTATAACTTCTTTATTTGTCAATACAAATCGATACTTTTCTTTTAACGTATGATAGGCATCACCTAGAAGTTTTTATTCATGTGGACCAACTTTACAAAAAAAACATAAAAAAATATCACTTTTCACTGAAATAGAGAAAATATGTTTTTTCCAAATTTTACTGAAAAAAAGTATGTATCGATGGTTTTTTCGATCATTTTAATTTTTGCAATATCTTAAGCTTTCAACTGTTTAACGGTGGTTTTGTTAACATGTTTTTTGTGGTATATTAGTGAGCTTCAATATTGAATTTCTTTTTATGAGAATATCTAAAAAATAATGATAAAAGAAGCCTAAACAATTCAAAGTGTAAGATATTACAAAAATCGAAGTGATCGAAAAAATCATCGATACACACTTTTTCAGTAAAATTTGGAAAAAACACATTTTCTCTATTTCAGTCAAAAGTGATATCTTTTATGTTTTTTGTAAAGTTCGTCTGTATGAATAAAACTTCTAGATGATGTTTATCATGCGAAAAAAAAAATAATTGATTTGTTTTGACAAACACAGAAGTTATAAGAATGTACTTTCCCGTGCGACTTTTGAGACACCCTGTTTATATGATTATAAAAAAGATAAATCAGAGAAGTTTTTTCTAAAGTTGATCAGATGAATGTGTTTTCATTTTTGTTATTATATATTACTTATTTTCGTACATTGTTTTTTTTTCATATAGGAATATATTTTTTATAAAAAGATCGATTAGTAAGAACTTTGTTTTTGTTTTTCTTAAATCAGTTCATAACTGTGGTACTTTGAGATACTTTCAGGTACTTTGTTCTAAATAGCAAAGTATCAATGGATATTTTATCCAGTGAAACGAAATACCTACATAAAATTTATTTCAGATTTCTATTAAAAACTCTGATATATATATATAAGTTATAATTCTATAAACTAAAGTAGAAACATCAACAACCCATTGAATAAGAAGTAGTTTTCTTAAAGAATTTTAGTTTAATTTTGAACAAGAACTGATCATGAATGACCAAATTTGATATCCTAACTGCATACAAGCCTTCGATATTCAAATGATTAGCTGTTCAGTTACGAAACATAAATATGCTACTCTATACTTTATTTTGCTTCTGAATTCAATTGTTCCAAGAAAAAAAAACAAGTAATTTTCCCAACGAAAGATACTGAAAAAAGAAAAATACTCAAAACTAGATATAGAATCTTTTATATACATAATGATTGAAAACTTTGTCGGATGGCAGCGTTATGGGTTAAACTTTATATCCAATAGATGAACGGATTATCCAGGGGTCGCTAGAACATGAAAATCGTTCTTTGTCCATATTCCACCACAACTGCCCGTAAAAAGATAACAACAATGATTGAAGAAATAACGCGATATTCTCAACAATTCTTGTAATGTCATTTTAGTTATGAATAGCCTTATTTGTTTTTTTTTGTGCTGAGGCATTTTAATGATAAAAGAATGGATGTTTCATTAAATAATACTTGTACAATTGAATAGTATAATTGAATACTTATACATCATTCCGGTTAGAAAAGTTTTCAAGTATGAAAACTTATCACATTATAAGAAAACATATTATTGGCATCTCATATGATTTATACTATATAATCATACTATTTATAATATATTGTATAGAGAAGAAATCTTGAGAATGTATCTAGCACAGTTACGTTTGCAAAATAGAAAAAAATGCTAAAGCAATAGAAAAAAACCGATTATCTTTTATAGAAAATAATTTTCAGAATCTATTCATTTGTTTCTCTATCTCTAGTTCAGTTTACTTTGTTTACTGATTGCTCAATCAATAGAGTCTGATATGTAGCACATTATTATCTTCGTTGAACATAAGAACGAATAAAAAAAATCTTCGTTCTTGAAAGATACATTTTCAGAGAATAAAAATATCAATATATATATATATATCGAATCAAGTTCTTGTTCAGGTCAAAGTCAAAACATCAAAGTTCTGATAATCGTTGCTAATGGCTCGTAGACAGTAGTACTTAGTTGCAAAGCAAGAGCTCATAACTCGCTCATAAGCTATAGAAATTTTGATCACAAGGTTGAAGGTATATTTTGGGTTTATAAAATATCTCTATATTATTTAATATGTCAACTCATAAATAGCTTACTCATTTGAACTCATCTTTTTATGATAGATACATTAACTTAATCTATATGCACAGTAAAAATTTCAAGTCAAACGGATGTTGTTTTAGTGAGATATGAATTTCATAAAAAAATCACAAAAAGTGCTTTTGTTTTGACGATAGTGCTCTTTGATAAATTTTTAATATCTCGAGAATGGAATAATATTTTTTCAAACGGCTTGCGTTAAAATTCATAGATTCTGGCTCTGTATAAGAATATCTTAATTCGAGGAGATTCTAAGCCTAATGATGCTTAGTCTTACTTCAGGTATTTTTTCGTTTAAGTTATAAAGTAAACAAATATTTGTAAATGTATTTTTTTCTTTATTTTTGAGATGATATTTTTAAAATCGATATATTTTATAAATAAGCATATGATTATTTTCTTCTTCGATTCATGATCACTACAGAAAACCTATGAAGAGATAGGCAACATATATGCTATTCTTTCAACAAAAAGTTATCTTGATTTTATTCAAAGTTTTTTAGATAAAAATTAAGACTCCACGTTAGAGGTTCATTTTTCATATCTAACATTAGGATATTCAAGCAAAAAATTATCCTAATGTTAACAAAGGTTTTTATTCAGTCTTTTCTTTATCCAAAAAAACGAAGAATTGCTAGTGAAAAGCTGTCCTAACATTGATAATAACCATATTTGGTAATTAAGGTGTAGCTCGAACATTTATAGTTTTTTTAATCAAATCAGAGAACTATTCATGTAGGAAATGTGATCATGAATCTAAGGAAAATAAATAATCATATAACTCACATGAATTGAATACAAGATCAAACAAATTGTTTTATTTTTAACAGTTTGATGATTGCAGAATTAAAAACACTCAATTTCATGAAAAATTCAATTTTTAAATGCTGATACTGTTCGCGCATCTTTTGCATTAATTAATCAATAACGATTGCGCATTTTATAAATCGTTAGAAATATTTGAAAAATGAAATTAATTGTAAGAAAAAAATGCGACATTTGATTGGCATATGTAGTGAGCATATGCGGTGAGAAATACTTCAAAAAAAAATAATAAAAAAATCCTAGAAAGTTTGTTTTATTTATTAGTTCAATTAAACATTATATTATACAAATTTTTATTCTGTTCCTAATTTCCAAACATCGTTTTAAAAGAGTCACGAACTAATGTATTTTTTAAAATTGTACGCATACACTTTGATATTACAAACTTGTCATGTCAGTGCATCTATTCGTGCTGAATGGCATAACTGTTATATTTGAGATATCTACTATAATCTTTATAACATATCATTTGTGACATTCTATAGCCTACGCACAAAACCAATATCCACCTATAATGTTCAAAAATATTTTTTTGTGGGTGTGTGAGTGTGGGGTGTTTGGGTGTGGGTGGGTGTAGGTATGGCTTAATATAATACCCACACTCACACCCTTCAGGCCAGGATTTGCCCTTGCGGAGGGGATACACAGGTCGAATCGAGCCGAAAAGGTGTCCATTCGATAGAGCTCGACGAGTTCTATCTTGGTATATCATTTTCAGTTTTTGGTATACCCTATAGGCGAATCACGGTGCGCTTTATGGGAAATGCGTGTTGTTTTGCTTATTTTTGTCAGTATTTTGGGTTTTTTCCATGAAGGAGGAGCGTTGGAAAATAAGTAAATAGTGGAATCGATAGAACTTGTCGAGATCTATGTTGGTATAGCCTTTTTACAGTTTGGTATAACCTACAGACGAATCCAGTTACAGAATACTCGAATTCAGCTCCAGGATATCCTACGTGTTCTACGCTTTCACCTATTGGTTATAAGACCTTATCTAATATCTTGAAAAAGGAATCAGATGAATTTATCATTGCTTTTACTGGAGATTATTTTCAATTCTCGATCTGTGCAAAAAAATCAAAGAAAAAACTTTTATTCGATTTTTGAATTATCTACATCTTAAATATTATTTCAATGCTAATATTTTAATAATTTATTGTATCAAAATACGCACACAAATAAAAAAAAGAGATATTTCCCAAAAAAGAAGTGCGCAAGAAAATAATAACAAAGAAAAACTTTTTTTAAATCCACAAACGTATTTTAAACAAAGAATACGTGAAAGGTATCTTAATGAAGAGATTTAGAATATATACAGAAAAAAAATGAACTAACAATGTAATTTGTTTTTCCTCGTTTTTCATTAGAGTTTTTCTGTTTTTTATTTAATGTTGTTGTTTTTTTCATTAATTTTGTATTTATTGTACTTGTTTCATCAACATAACTTATTTCTGTTCTACAATTTATTGGTTTTCGTAAATGAATTCCACACATATCAAATTGATCAAATATTGAATTAATATCTTCTTGATTATCATCATGAACAGTTGATGATGACGATGATAATGATCGACATAAGAATTTTGATTTATAACTCATTGTTGGTGAATATTTTGAGTTTTTTTCTTTTTCATTACCAACAAAATGTACACGATATTGTTTTGTAAATCTTGATGAACCATTTAATGAACTTGAACGTGGAAATTGTGATGTTATTATTGATTTTGTACATGATATTAAAGACAACATTCCATTTGAATGAAGGTTATTTTGTTGAATCAATTTTGTACTTATTGAATGATTACTTATTTGTGATGCACATTCATTTGAACAAAATAATATACCATAATCTTGTAAAAAATCACTATTATTTAAAGGAATAAGACAGACATAACAATAAAAACATGTTTCTGTTGCATGCTACTGATGTGATTCATAAGTTATTCGAGCTTGAGAGGGCCCAATGGGTTCACAACATATATCACAATATTCTGCATACGTTGTTTCGAAACAATCTAAACAAAATAATTGGCCTCGTCGCTCAATATAACGTTCACCAGCTAAATATTGTTTATAAAATGAACAACAAAATCGATACATATCCGAACCACGATCTTTATATTCATTACATGTAAAAATAAATATAATCTAAATAGATAAATAAGAAATAAAAATTAGTTTTTTTCTTACTCAATCATTTACAAATATATCACCATAAATAAGTTTGACAAAGCTTAATTATTCATTCGCTTTATTAGAATTATTTACAAAGTTGTGTAGTTATCAAAGAATATCAGATGAAGAATAATATCTGTCCTAAGATCTCAATATTTCGATCTTTATTACTAGTAATTCACATATTATAGTCATGTTTTTATTACAGTATGAAATGAAAGACGTTCTTCCTTATCACTAAATCAGTTTGAATATTGTTAGATTATGATATAATGTTTTGAATGAGCTAACTCATGAGTTGGATATATTGCTAACCACAAGATGGATGAAGTATGAAAGTTTTTTCTTCAACAAAATACATACTAGATCGCCTCCTGTATATCGTCGTTTATATAAGTTAGCACGATGTTATTCACAATAAAGTTGACCATTTTTATAAAAATATATTAAATTAACAAGAAATTGTTTACATTTTGTACATATAAAACATTGTGGATGCCAAATACTATTACAATCGACTCGTTTGATATATATACATGTCGAACGTGAATCCATTAATTCAAGACACTCAAAAGAAAAGAGAAAAAAATTATTATTAATATTTAATTATTTGCCTCTTATTTAACATTCAGTGCTTTAGTAAATGTCTAACATACTTGTTGTTTACTATGATCAATGAACTTTTGACATCATCTGTATATTCAACATATTTAACTACTTATAGTCTATCGTTTGGTGAGATGATTATTTTTTTCTATCATGTATATCTATTATTAGTATCGATTATTATGATATGATTTTTTCAAAGAAGTTTTTGACGAGAATGATAGATCATTATCACCATGAATAAAAGTTAACTTTTAGTTTTTAACAATTGTTCTATTCACATCCCTTTTAGATATTAAAAATTTTTCAAATATTCTCTATTCAATCTATTATCAAATTTTTAAATCTAATCTACATCTATGAATTTCTTTTCATTTTATAATCTTTGTATCTTTGTTAATCTTTATTCATAATAATATGAAAGAAGATTGACATATTCTTAAACTTACTCCATGACATGGTGTAGGTGATTGACTATCGGATAATATTGTAGTAAACCCATAACCAAATGCATTATCTTGTTCTTCAATGAATCTGTTCACTTCATTTATGTCATGTTTAAGGAAAAATTGTGTTCTTTTAAACATTTTCTATTCAAAACACTATCCAAATAAATCCAATCAATAATTTGAAATCTACTATTTATTAGGTCTTTTTGTTTATGTTTTATTAACGATAATACTGGAACGAAAAATGTTATGCTATCTTTCAACTAATTTTTGTTCATCTATTCCCTCGCATTTTATACATCGGTCACGACAAAGAAATATGTATTATCAACGAAAGAATGGACTAATGTATGAGTGGATCGTAGAGGTTCTAGTCAATGCAAATGGTCTATATAGGCCAGAGATGTCCATGGTGGTGCTACCGTTGCCTCACCGCTTCCACCATGGTGGCAGCGGTGCGGTAGCGGCAAGTTTTGTTTCTTTATCGTCGCGGCACGGAGCGGCAGCGGCAAGTTTTCATTTTTACCGTCGCGGTGCGTCGCGGCAGCGGCTAGTTTTCTTTTTTTACCGTCGCAGTGCGTCGCGGCAGCGGTTGAAATTTCCATTTTTTTTCCGAGAAAATCTAATGCTTGAGTAGATTATTTTACTATGATTCAAAGTAAACCGATTTTTTTCTCAACCAGTATATTTTCATTACACTTTAATCGTCTAATAGAAATATAAAGGTTAGCGTCATGTAATTACATGATAACATTATGTAGGAGCATTTTACTAGATTGTCAAGAGTTCATATTCTACCCCATTTATTATTTATATATATAAGAGACTATACACACGAAAATGTTCGAATCATTATTAGATGTAAAAGTTTTAAATGTCAGATATATTTCGAAAAAAGGAAATGAGTTATTTCCAATTCTCGTGCAAATGAAAATCCAATCCAATTTTCTTTTCGATCCTTAAATTTCAACACATTTCGTGACATTCTTTTATTGTAAAATAACCGATAGAGACATGAATAAGTATTGATAATACAGATTAACGATGTATCGAATGAAAGCAAATACAAACAGAATAGACGTAGTAACTATATTACAGTCATTTTAGTAAAGTAAAGAATAGCGAATTGGCTTTCTGTTCATAAGTCAACTTATTATGATTGGAACAATCCACAAAACAAAGCACTATCTTATTCTATTTACAAATTAGTTTTTTGTGACCATGAATTTGATTTATTTTCTGGATGTAATGGATTTGATTTTTGTCTTTGTTTTAGTATAATATTACATGTGCTATTAAATTATCTTGAATGCCTAGTATGGATCTTTCACCGGTAAACCTGAATTTGATCGAAAGTGAAAATGTCGAAAGTAAAAATGTCGAAGGTAAAATGTCGAAAATAAAAATATCGAAAATAGAAATGTCGAAAAACAAAAATACCGAAAATAAAATGTCGAAAAACAAAAATGTCGAAAGACTATGCACGAGACTGGAAAAAGAAAAGATATTGTTGTATTGTTTTATTAGAGATTTTGGTTCTAGTCCAGGTTACTCACAGACTTCACTGCAGCAGTGTCACAGATCCACGAAATCGGGGATCTCAGAGGTCTTCATGGAGATGTTATATATACAAGCATTTTCACCCTACTCATATATTACACATATCTGATATTAGCCTTTATCTCTACAAGAGATACCGTATCTCTGATAAGATCTCTGTAAGAGATGCCACATCCCCAGGATTTACATCTCCTTAT
>CAJNOP010000275.1:91906-137107 GCA_905250075.1 Rotaria sp. Silwood1
TTCAAATTTATTCAAAAAATGCCAACGGCCATTTAACTCTGAAATGGACATTACCTATGTGAAAAAAAGACCAAAAAATCTGATTTTAATCGATTTTAACCGATCTTGATCGTTTTTAATCGATTTTAATCTAATTCATCGACGTTTTGGCCTACACGACTAAGTATGAATTGGTGTCATATGTGGAAGTGTATCAAAGATAGGGCTAGTAGTACACTTACCATTTGTCAACGTGAAGAGTCAGAAAAAATAATCAAAAATTGGAGTTTCTAAGTTAAAACTGGAGAAAAACGCGTTTTATAGTCATAGCAATTAAAATCGATTAAAATCAGACAATCGGGTTCAAATCGGATTAAAGTTGTGCCATTTTAGTCGATTTTTAATCAGAAAAAAATTGATTAAAATCAGATTTTTTGGTCGTTTTTTTCTACATGGGTATTCGATTCACCAATTTGTCAACAGCAAAATGTCACTAAGTTTATCATTCCTTTTGAGACTACTTGTGATGACATTAGAGATTGGAAGGAAGGTTGAAAACAATATCATTTTTTCTCGCTTCGGATTCTATTACAAACATCAACTGCTGATACCGAGTGGAATGTCACTGATGATCATAAATGCAACCATCATAACGGTTTTATGATTGAAGAATGCTCGAAGTTAAAATCTTTGGAAATGCTCAGAGCCAGTGGGTTCAATTGAGTTAAAACCAATCGAATTATACTGTGTTGATGAAATTCATTTTCTTTCACCACAGAAATTCTATTGTTGCGTAGTTCTTAATGCAGATGATATTCAGAATGAGTTTAGATGCCGACACATATTAACAAAAAGTTCTACTCATATCTAGGAACTCATGTGTTTTGTTTTAGGCTACCTTTCATGACTATTTTTAGCTTTTCTCAATGACTCTGATGCCGAAAAGTCTCTAACATCTAGACTACTCGAAGCAGAAAAGACGGAAAAATAATTCTTTTTCTAATTTATTTTGTTCTTTTGTTTTTACATAAAATTTATGGTCTTGATTGTATACATTTCAATTCCGTAGCAAATTATGTCGAAACCCTTTTTAAAACACGTCTTCAAATTTCTTTGGACTTTTAAATTTGAAGTTGAAATTGACTTTAACAGACAAAGAACCTCATTTTGTTTCTGGTGCATTATATGAAGCGCAAATCTCAAGTTCTGCCAGCCTGACGTCGTTATCCCATTATCCTTGTCTGATTCGGCTGAAAGTTAACTACACATACTTGGAAGTATTCTCTAGATATAGGTTTTTTGTTTCTATTTATGGTCTTTCAGACTATAGTTACAGGGTTTCGAAAATTACGCGTTTGTTGTTCAGCCGGAAGTTTCGATGTTCTAGAGAATTAATAGAAAAAGAGTAGGCGCGATCGATGACGACCAGGAATATGTAGAAAAGAAGTGTTGACAGTGGCAAAAGATGCCGAAAATGAACAAAGATTCATAGAAAGCGCTTATTACAGATCCGAATACAGACGTGACAAAATTTCTGGTTTTAATTGATGTTTTTAGACCTAGCCTTTCAGACCAAGGAATTAATGAAGATTATTGATATTTTTGGGAGTAACTTATCTTGCTCTTGTTCACGTTTTTTTTTCGGACTGGTCCCTTTGCATGAGTGTTCGCTTGAAACACAAACAATCGTTGTCTGATGCTTGATCTGTTCTTTTGTAGACAGTCACTGGATGTTGTTATAGAATACTACACCATTAATGTGGCGAAAGTGTATGATTTTCACTGTTCTCCTATGTTCAATCTTATTCATGATACAATTTTATTTGTATATTATTGACTACGTTCAACAAAGTTCCAACAAATTCTTCTATCACTTTGATAACAATACCAATTACAATCCTGATGATTTTATTAATCATGGATTTAGCCATATCGAATTTAAGCAAGCCATCGAGCGTGAGCTCCATTTGAAACAAGAGTATGATCTGACCGCTGTGCTACTTCATTGGAAGCGTCTGTCAGGCGTGCAAAGAAGTTGCAAACATTTTATTGAGAGTGGTATCTTCAAACAAGTTATTGTTTGGAATAATAATCCGCAAATAATTCTCAATGCTAGCCAGTTTACAATGAGCAATGATTCGTCAACATTTATTCGTGTGATTAATTCGAAAGAAAATCTAAAGGATGAAGCCAAATATCGTGCCTGCGCTATAGCTAAAACACGTGCATGTTTCTATGCCGACGATGATTGGAACACGGCTCTTTATATCAAAAGTCTAGTGGCTAGTTTTCGCTCAGATCCAAAGGTATTGCATTCGATGACCAACTCATACACATACTATAGCCATCTAATATGGACCTTCTTTGATCTTGGAATTGATCTACACACGGGTTTCACATGGATTGGATGTGGTAGCGTTTTTCTACGTGAACACGCTGAACGACATCTTCAATTGCTCCATACATATTTAAAAAATGATCAGGGTAGGAAAAATCATGATCTCGAGATCTAGTATTATTCTGTTATACAATGATCATCCCAGGTCAAAGAAAACGGCGTCGTAAACGGCCGTAAACGGTATAAAACGATGAAAAACGGCGCTATTACGGACCGTAAACCGTCAGCCCGTTTTACGACCACCGTTTAGTGCAGTAAACGATCATCGTTTTTACAAGAAACGGTCACCGTTTTTCGCCGTATTTTAGCCGTAAAATGGGATGATAAAAATAATGCGAGAAGCAATATTGTATAATATTGCACGATATTGTATGGAGACCGTTTTTCGGCATACCGTTTTACGGCTAAAATACAGTGAAAAACGATGACTGTTTCTTGTAAAAACGATGATCGTTTACTGCACTAAACGGTGGCCGTAAAACTGGCTGACAGATTATGGCCCGCAATAGCACCGTTTTATGCCGTTTACGACGCCGTTACGAACATCCGGAATGATCCACCTGGGATGTCGATCCAAGAATCTCTGCAACTAAATCTTTCATATCCCTTATGGAAACATTTCTTTTCTTGACTCGTCAAATGGTTTCTTATTATAGTTTCTGATTTAACTTGCCACCATATTGAAATGATAAACAGAGGAATGACACCTGACCCAGAGATGGATTTGCTCTCGCGAGGAAAATGAAATCCTATTGAATTTACATTTTCAAAAATTCAAAGATTCTTCCAGGAAAAATTTCTGACTGAGTAAATTTTATTATTTTTATGCTTACGATTGTTGATTCGCAGGCGCAGCATATGTACAAAATTGATTAACGATACTGTGCTTATTCGGAATCAGTGTTGTGCTAAATAATACGAGCTCCGACTTCAGAATCAATCTATTAGGGTCAAACCAAAGCGAATCTCTTTGATCTATATATGTTAGTCATCTATTGACTACTTTCAGATTTAATACGACTCGGTGATGTATTCTTTTCTATTTGGCTCAATGATGTTCCGACAGAAATGCACACAGCCATTCACAATTTACCTGTAGGTCCCGCTGACAATAAAGTATCATTCTCGACGACACCCGATTTCGCTCGCCTCCAGCACAAAAGTTCTGTTCTTGCCATTCGAATTCTTGAACATTCTCTACGTTTCAATCAATCAAAAGGTGATGCAGCATTTTCTCGTCAATCAAATCGTCGCTATCCAAATTACGTGAAATCGCCCAGTCCCAAAGACGACTTCATCTTCTATACCAATATTCTTCCAATAGATATTGAACATATTCCATTCAACATTTCACGAGACTTTGAACGAGGCACTCATAAAACTTTGCCTCTAGGTCCTCATGTAGACTATTTTCTGTCCTACAGCACATGGAAAGCCATAGATAACATTCTTGAAACATGTTGGCGTAGTACTCGATCCACTTTAGCAGGAGACTTTTTTGCCATTGACTTTTTCCGTGTTCGCACTAATATTTCATTTATTCTCGATATTGTACACAGCCGTGCGTTCCAAGCTAGTCTCGACATGAGTATTTCATTCGATGGCCTTCGGTGGATATCTTATCGATCATTTAAAGGTATAGTTATCAAAACTAATCCGACTACATCCAATTATCTACTTACGATACTCATTGATTCAGCCAAATTTAGTCTCGGTTTCGAATCATTCCGCTACTTCGCTTTCAAGGCGATGAACACTTCTGATGATTATTTTCAAGTATGCGAGATTAAAATAGTCTAAAAGCTTAAAATGAGTATGCTGTGACACCATTTCGGAGAGAAGAGGTGCTTGAACTACGGATTGTTGCTGTTTATTGCCTTCTTGACTTTCTCTATTCAATTTTCACTGCGTTCACACATATCACAATCAGATCTAATAAAACCTCCCTATGGTGAACACTGTAGGAACTGTCGAAAAATGTTCAGTATGAGAGGTGCTCGCCATATAGAGGTTTTGCATATAGTGAACTGTTATATATGTACATAGTGATCATTGAGACTACGTTGACTATTACACATTTTATGTGTACGGTTCACGACAGCTAGATCAAAGCAGGAAACGCAGTCTTTCATTTCCTGTATGATTGTTTCATCAATCTGTATCCTTCATAAAAGAGTGTTTGAATCCTTTCGAGCCGATGTAGAGTTAAGTGAGCTGTGAATAATCGAATTGGCCCAAATAGGATTTTTTGTTATTCGTTTCGGGCTTTGGCTATTATCTTAATTTTTCTGTTCACACAATTTTCCAATACATTGCTGAATGGCAAGTTCATAGTTGCACAACAGTCTTTGCATTGATCTTTGTTGGTATTAATAAGGAGCACTTTTTCTCCAAAACATTTTCGAATGGTATCATATATCGACAAAGACACTCAAGATTTCGCTAGATTCCTTTGTTAAAACAACCACAAGTTTTCAGAATTGTAAGAAAAAGTCTTCTTCGACAAATGGTGACATTCATCATTTCATTGTGCTGAACTTCACTGCCATACTGATTGCTTGTATAGGTAGATTACAATGAATTACAAAGTGAATATAATGCACATTCTAAGCCCATATGAAGCGATTTTCTAGCTGTAATCTTTGTACTCTCAATATCGCTCATAAAATGCACCTCTTTTAGATGAATATGGTGACAATGGTCCATTCGCGCATATCACATTTTATCAGTTTTACAGGTCTATTATTCATTCTGATATACATTCAACGAATATACTTCCTCGCTTTTCATTCTCCCCACTTAACGCAACCGTCATTTAGATCATCGTCGTTCACTTATCATGATCTCATTGATCTCAATATTGTAACTAACGAGATATTTCGATGTGTCAAGACTAAAATTTTATTGAACAAACATAGTACTACCGTATGTGTACATGATATAACATAAGACCGAGATGTGAGTGGTTTGCTCGTTTCAGCTGGCATTTGGGAGGAACCCTTGGTGACACGTTTCGTACGCATTCTTTCCACTCATCGTCACTTGTCCTTTTTCGACATCGGTGCCAATATCGGTGTATACACAATGTATGCTGCATCCTTAGGCTGTCCCACTGTGATTGCGATTGAATGTTTTCATCCAAATATCGAGCGAATCCGTCGAGCAATACAACTCGAACAGGTTCAACAACGCGTTGTTCTTGTGCCTCGTGCTCTCTACAGTCGATCAGGTGTCTTTTTATCATTGAGATCAAATATTGAAAATAATATTGGCTCACAGAGACTAAATAATGAAGTGGCAAGAAACGCACAAGATCATCTTGTTGTACAAACAATTCGTTTCGATGATCTATTGTCGATTGTCAATGATCGAAATATTCGCGAAGCAGTGATCAAAAGGGTGTGGGTGTGGGTGTGAGTGTGGGTGTGGGTGTGAGTGTGGGTTGGGTGTGGGGTGTGTTGGTGTGGGTACGGGTGCGGATATTGTTATATAATCGATTATTCACACCCACACCTAGACTTGCACCAGTCCCAGTTCTGACTGGTGAACTGGGTACCCAGTCTGACTGAAAACCCAGTCCGACTGGGGTGCAGTTACTAGAGCCTGTGCACAACTGCCATATGCACCAGTCCCAGCCTTGGCTGGTGAATTGGGTACCAGTGGGGCTGGATACCTGGTTGGACTGGGTATCGAATCGGACTGAGTGTCCAGTCGGACTGGGTACGCAGTCCGACTGGAACCCAATTACTGGTACTGGTGCACACCTCCCCACACCCACACCCTCGCCCGTCACTCTCACTCTCACCCACATCCTCGCCCCTCACTCTCACTCTCATCCTCACCATCGCCCCTCGCCCTCACTCTCACCCGTACCCTCAAGAAAATAATAGCTACGATAGATGTGTCGCTCAACAAACATAGATAATTTTATGCTGTTGTTATCAGTAAACACAAGGTTTTAGTAGTTTTCCTTTAGGAGTCATAGTTTTTGCTTCAAAGATGACACGTGGGAACAAATTTTTTATGTAATTAGTCTGAGTATAAAGGAGTTATGAATACGTAGAGAATCAAGCGAATAATTTCGTCGAGAAATGTCGTACATTGGGACGATCGTTTTGTTTGTGAGGTCATTATATGCAATCGGCTCAACTGTCTATTTGATGAAAGATAATATAGAATATTATGTAAAATATGAAAACCGTGATTTATATGTAATAAGACATGTTGTTGATCCGACTTCATATTATTACATTGTCAAAGCTTATTTGAATGGTACAACGAATTGTTCATCGGATACACAATTTACTTTTGATGTATCAACCCTTTACAAGAATATAATTAGTAAGGAAGCAAAACAAAATATTTTATTTCTCATGGCTTATTGGCTGCCTACTATAGTGTCCGTTCTCCTTAATTTAGTAGATATTGGTCTATCAAGTCTTTCACTTATACGAGACAAGTCAGAGGATGACAATGATAAGAAAATGTGTGACTGTGACAGCCACCTTTGGACAATCTTGTGTTTCTTTGTTTCTTACGTTTTAAGTGAAAGTTTATTGCTCTTTCCTACCTTTGTTATCACTATATTTGACTACACTGAATTGTGTCTAAAGCATCATTCATCGGGAGCGATATTTCTTCTTCATCATACTTATATCGGCATCGTTCTGACGTTCATTAGTACGATTTTTTATATAGTGTGGAAATTACATCTTATGAACAAATTTAACAATGATAATCGATTATATAATGCCATCTTACTTATTGTTACTTGTTTGGTTTTTATTCCATTCGCCGCATATGTTCTTTTCCTTTTTATTGTATCTATACTAGAAAATGCAGTTACTGCAAAAGCTATTATAATTGCTGTCAATGTCATGCTGAGAATATGTCATGATATGATAAATCTGTGCAAGAATTGCTGTGGCTAATAAAAAGTTTTTTGCCTTCTTTACTCCTATTGTAGTTATTGATTACACTTGTACGTTGAACGAATCAAATAAACTTCATCTACCTGTTATTTTTATGACTCTAAACATATACATTTCATTAGACTTTTCGGATAAAATTTCTTCGTATGTTTAACAAAGTGTTTTTTTGCTATTTTAAAATAGTTCAGTAGTTGCTATTATAAGTTACTCTAAGTAGGCATCATATAATAAGCTCCATGTCGTTGTATTAGTTTTGTATAAGTACCACTCTCAATTATATGTCCTTTGTTGACGACACAAATTAAATAACATGAACGAATAGTTCAAAGACGATGAGCAATAATGAGTGATGTTTGACTAGGCTCTTCTGCTTGCACTTTGTTTAGAGCTTGTTGAACCATCTACAGTTGAAAAGTAAAACTTCTGTCAATAAACAGAAATGATAAACTTACTTGTTCATTGTATGAATCCATGGCGCTTGTAGTCTCATCTAAGAACAATATTTTAGGTTGACAAAGAAGTGCTCGAGCAATAGCAATACTTTGCTTCTCATCACATGTTAAAAAACTCCCTTTCGTCCCTACTTTTGTCTCATAACCCTAATAATATGATATATAATACTAGTAGATATTCAAAGTCACCTTTTTATTGTATTGACTGACCTGAGGTACTTGTTCAATAAAATCATGAATATTACCTTTACTTGCAGCACTGATAATGTCTTTCATGCGAACATTCTCTAATCCATATACTACATTTTCAGCAATTGCTAAATCGAACAAAATTGGTTCTTGATTGACAAGACCAACATGAAAACGAATCCAGTCAATGTTTAATTGTCGAATATCAAGTTCATCCAGAAGCTAGATTTGATCAATAAAGTCTATATATATTAAAGAAATACTAACCAGTTGACCATGTTCAACATCATAGAACCGTTCCAACAATTGAATAACTGTTGATTCCCAATACCAGATGCACTTAAATCAACCATATTAAGTTAATAACAAGAATCAAAAGAAACACTTAATTTAAACATACCAACAAGAGCTACACATTGCCCCGATTACACAAAAAGGATTAAAATAAGAAGAAAATTGTTCTCACTTACCTGGCTTGATATTTAATTGAAACTTATTAAGAACAATCGTTGTTGGCTGAGTTGGATAAGCAAATTTAACTTGAACAAATTCTATCTCTCCATGAACATTACCCAAAATGATTTGTATTGTAGTATCCGAGAAGAAAATGCATGATTAACAAATATTCTTTTACCAATTCTTGTCCTTCACATGACATATTATCGACCGCTGGTATTCGAACGAATATATCAAACCAACAATTACCAGCAGATAATGATGTACCAGGGTGTGCTTGTGGGTGAGTGTGGGTGTGGGTGGGTGAGGTGTGGGTGTGGGGGTGGGTGTGGATGTGGGTGTGTGGGTGTGGATGCAGAATAAAAAGTACACCCACACACCCCACCTTACCCTACACCCACACCCACACCCACACCCACACCCACACCCGCTATGCACTAATATTGTGAAATCGTACTTGATAAGTGAGAACCGGGATAATAAAACTTTTTATATGAATAAAGCAGAATCAACTCGATCCGGACGATTTTATATTTTACCAAAACGACCTAAAGTCGACAAATTTAAGAATCAACTCGGTCCGAAATATAAAACATATCAATAAAAATACTGGTTTTTTATTGAAGAAAATATGACATTTAATTTTCATAGAACAAAAGATTTTTCGATAAATAAAAAATTTGAAGTTTTCTTTACGATTGATTATGAAATTATATTCAATGAGAAATATTCTTTTGAAAAAAAATACTTGAAATTTCAAATTTAATTATTAATCAAAATTATTTTTTCATTTTGATATCTGAACTCGATTATACACGCTGAAAGTAGCTCGTGACAACAATGATAAATAATGAATAAACATTTTTAAACAAGTTAGCTAAAGCTGAATTACCTCGCCAGAAGATCGTTTGCTCAAAAACAAAGATTGAGATCATCAAATTAATATTACTTTTTATTGTTCCATGGTATTCTATTTGATTCTACTCTTATACTATGAAAAGAGATTTGAAATTGGACGAAGTTCATCTTCGCCTAATGATCCTTCAGAGACTACTGCTTGCAGAACTCTAACATAGATATTTGTAGATACTCAATCAATTTAAAGAGGCCTTCAAACATTATATATATCATAGATTGAACCAGCCTCATTATTTGATGATCAGTAGCTATAACACTCTAAATTGGTTAGAACATCTCAGTAGTAGACCAATGTGGCATTCAGACTCGTATCAAGTTAGTTGATGTGTGTTATAAAATAATAGCAATAGTGATAGAAACAACTTCTGATGATCGTACTAGTAATGATGATGAATGAATTTTATTTGGAGCTAGAACAAAGTAATGAGAAACTTCTCGTTAGGTTCGAGACCAGTTTTTTTTTCACAAATCCTTTGCATAAACGTCCAGGTGATCTATTCTCTAATCCAACCGAAATGGCACAATGTTCTTAATCTCCCCAAGTTTTTCTTTGACATATAAATCTAATGTGCATGATTATGCCATTAAAGAAAAATATACGATTCAATTCAAATTCAAGGATAAATATCAATGTGCTTTGAAGATTATGCTAATATAACGGTCGACAACACATTTGTAGTATTACACATATGTATATATAGTTTTATCTGTACATGCAAAAAAACATCTACTTTATAATTTTTAAATATTCTAATTAAGATTATGTGTATGCTTCGTATCTTTCAAATATTCGTTACACTATTTATATTCAAGAATACTAATTCAATTTCAAGCCCTATCAGACCATTTACTAAGTACGACTATTCGGTAGAACTCGAAAAAAATGTAGCCGATCTATGGTGGACAGTGGATGATATTAAACAAGAAATTGTGTTCGAGTTGCATATTAAAACTACAGGTTGGATTGCTTTGGGTATAAGTCCAGGTAGAGATGATCTAGATTTTCTAATTTTTCTTCGACTATATTCAACGAATGAATATCTAGCTGGCGGTATGGCAGGTGCAGATATCGGCGTGGGTTGGATCGATCAAGCGGGTAACATTCATTTTCAAGTAAGAAACTGTCTTTCGGACAACAATAACCTTAATATATATATATATATATACAAAATACGCTGGCTTACAGCAAAAAAAAATAAATAACTTTGCTTTCGATTCATATAAGACACACATTGATTTTTCTCAATTTATCGAAAATCTCAATCATTTTAATAGGATCGATATGCATTTGGTTTTTCAAAACCTATTCCTGATGATACAACCATGGATTGGCATGCCATGCAAGGTCGTGAACTAAATGGATGGACAGCAATTCAATTTAAACGTTTACTAGATACTTGTGATTCAATGGATGTTCCAATTAAAGTATAAGATTATTAAATGTTTTACATACTGTAGTAGAATATATTTATCTAGTCTGGAACGAACGTTCTTATATTTGCATATGGTTTAACGGATCCAAATATGGCGCGGCTAGATGATGATATTTCATATCATGAAAATCGACGAGGCTCACGTATCATTCCACTTCAATCTTATAGTATTCCACCTCCGAAAAGCAAGTTTGCTGAATTAGATACGTTCGAATGGCGAATGAATCATGTTTGTTACAACTTGCAAACTAATTTTTGATAAATCTATTCGCAACATCTATTTTCATATTAGTATTTAGTTCCACCTATTGATACAATCTACTATTGCAAAGTATTCAAAGCGCCGAGCCATTTCCCAATGAAACATCATGCTGTTGCGGTATAATCTGATTTCAATAATTAATTGATTATACAGGGCTTATCAAAATTATAGCCTCCCTTTTGTCGTTGAGATTTTTCAAGGAAGACGAATAGCTAGATCAAATCTAAATAGTGCTTTCGATAGCCCTTGAAGTTCTCTATGGAAAACAGTATAGATTAAAATCCCCCCCCCCGAAAAACTTTCCTTGAAAAGTTTTGCAAAAAACCGAATTGCTCCAAAATCAGGTACCAGAGGCACTTGAGAAAAAACATTTCAAAATATAGTCATCTGAAAGAGCAAAAATTTCTGAGCAAAATCAGGGGTCGTCCAGTTCTCCACGATGTTTGCTTATAGAAGCATTAGAAAAGTGAAAAAAAATGTGTTTTTGGGCTATTTTGAGCGGTTTTTTTATGAATCTTTGAAGTTTTTTTTTCACTTTTCTGCTACTTATAACTTTATAAGCAAACATTGTGGAGAACTGAGCGACCCCTCATTTTACTCGGAATTTTTTGCTCTTTCAAATGACTATATTTTGAAATGTTTTTCTCAAATGCCTCTAGTACTTGTTTTTGGAGCACTTCGGTTTTTTGTAAAACTTTCTAAGGAAAGTTTTTTTGGGTGATTTTGATCTATTCCGTTTTCGATAGAGAACTTGAAGGGCTATCGAAATCACTATTTAGATTTGATCTAACTATTCGTCTTCCTTGAAAAATCTCAAAGATAAAAGGGGAGTTATAATTTTGATAAGCCCTATATATATGTATCTATTTTCTTTACAGCATCAATTCATTATTGACTCGGTAAATCGTGACATCGTTCATCATATGGATGTGTATGAATGTGAACCTGAAACAACCATTTTTGACGACACTAGTTTACCTGCTGGTGAATGTGATCAAATGATGGAACTGGCAAAAATATGTACATCAAACATTGTTGCTGTATGGTCTGTTGGTGCAGATGACGTAAGAGTGTATTTTAATCGTACAAATAATAAAAAATTTTAAACAGATTTCAGAATATGTTCCTGTAGCTGGCTATCCTGTTGGTGGTGATTTTCCTATCAAATATTATTTGCTTCAAATTCATTATGATAATCCACGACTATTATCGGGTATGAGATCAGGCGTTTATGAAAGAAAAGAGATTAGATTAGATTATTACTTTAATAGGTCGTCGAGACAATTCGGGAATAAAATTTTATGTTGATAGAAAACTTCGTCAATATGATATTGGCTATCTTTCATTTGGTACGCTATCAAACGCCTATGCACTGGCAATACCGCCGCGTGTCGATCATTTTATGGTCGATTCTTATTGCCCAGCCAATTTCAGTAAAGTATGTACATAACCAGGTTTACCTTCATATCCAGTTCCCAAGAATTCAAAGTTTTCCATGGTATTTTCTTCGTCACTAGAGAAGTTCGAAAGTATTCTCGGTTGAATGCCATAGAACTTTTCGCGTTGTGGAAGAGAAAAGCCTAAAATCATCAATCGTTGTTTCACTACACAATCTTCATGTTCGATATATTTAATGACTTTTCTGCAATATTTCTATTCCTTTTTATTTAATTTTGAAGATAGACTCTATGTTTTGTTGAGACGAAGAGTCCTCAATACAGTTCGTTCAGTTTTTCTCTCCAGAAAAGGATCAAACGAGTTCATACGAGTATTTATTGTTGAGATTGTTAGAAAAACCGCTTTCGAAGGCTCTTCAGTTGAAGGAAAACACGCTGTATCCATATTCTTTTCATAACAAAGATTGGTTCATGTATTGAGCAGTCTTCTTTGTCAAAACCAAAAACTTAGTTTTTTTTTCACACTTTTCAACTATGATGTAGTTGAATGTGTTATTAAATTAATGATCACATTGCGGAAAGTAAAATACATGAAAAAATTTGTGAAAAAATAGAAAAATAAGGCTGAAACTCTTCTCTCTAACTTGTTTGAACACAAACATACAACAGAAAAAATTTTTATTTTATCAACTAAACGATGATAGAGAACACTTCAGATCAATTCTAAGTTCTTGGGCTCACCATAGTTTCGGAACAGATGAATTTTAGGCCCATGACGCTAGCAGAATGTTTTGCTCTACTCATTTGAATTTAAGTTAATCTGTTGGAGGCATTTCAGAATTTTTCAAGGGAATAATCGAAAAGTAGGATGACTTGTCAAAAAAAATTAGAAAGACTTGAGTGTTTTTTGTATAGTTAAATATTCAGACTTCGGAAATAAATTTAATCGTAAACTATTCATAAAAATAAATTTTGATTTTGAACATTATAGCAACACTGAAAGATATCCTTAACGTTTGATTTAATGCTGGTAAAACTCAGAATATTCTCAAGAGATCGACTTATATGAGTCATGAAACTTTCTGAATTCCAGTTTTCTAGTGCTTGATGGAAATGTATTATTTGCTCACTACTATATGCCACACAGGATATATATGAGCGTGATCAACTGGCTTAGCACCCCAACACTCATTTGTTTATGTAACTTCGACTACTTATCAAGATAATGTGATTTTTTTATCAGCTGCACCACATATATCATGCTATTGATCTGATACTATTTGAGATCTTTAAGTTACCAAGAATGAGAATTGTTAAGTACGTCCTTAGAATCATTGTGTTAAACGTACTTCACATCGTATGTATTAACGTACACTATTCGCTACTAAGAAATTTGAAACAACAAGAAAGATTAGTAGCAGAGTTTCATTATCAAGTAGTTAATTAGACAATACAACTTATCATTTTATTTATCTACGAATAGAATGTTTATTTAAGTTCAAATTACATAGAGCAGAAAAAGTTTGTATGATTTTCGTTGTCTTATGAAAGTCATCAATAGCTTCTCTGTAAACATCACCAAAAACAGCATAAGTTTTGAGATGTTGATTAATATTGACAATAGAGCTGCTCTTGCACTATTAATATCACGATTGAAATCATTATCTTCATCTGTTAATTCACGTCTATGAAATTTCTTTGTGGGAGTGACTACATATTCTTCATCAATAGATCTTTTGTCAGGGTGTGAATGTGAACGTTCGATGAACTCACATCGGTACCGTGCATGTCCAAGTGAACATCGAATGATAATCGGTAAAATATTTTCGAAGATTTGTTGGAGCAGATTGACACTGAGAACAATTCCATTCAATTTGTGGAGAAAACATAATTCAAAGGTACTAAGCGTTTTTTATCGATTGAATGTGTGTTAAAGAAAACGAAGAATGAAGAACAGTGAAAAGAAATTGCAATTAGAACAAGAAGGATCTAACTAGAATACGAAGCTAAGACAGAATGAATAAAATATTATCGCGCATGACATATATACCGAGAAGAAGATGTCAACAAATACAATATGAAGTACGTTTAACACAATTACTCCAAGGATGTACTTAACAATTCTCATTCCTAGTAATATATAGATCTCCAAAAATATCTGATCAATAGTATTATATATGGGGTACAACTGATAAAAAAAAACACATTTTTCTGATAAGTAGTCGAAGTTATATAAACAAATGAGTGTTGAGATACCAAGTCAGTTGATCACGCTCATTTGTAGTTTATTCTCTTTGCGTTCATTTTTTCTATCAATATATTTGTCAGCTATCAAGTCTTGTTATTGAAGAAGGTGGCTTCTGATTGAAGAATCTTTCACCAATGATACTAAAGATCTAATATTTCATGGTACTTTTATATTACCTCAATATAAGGCATGTAGTATCATAGAAAGTTGGAGCCTTTTTGAAATGGATCAGGAGAAGGTATTTTTTTATTAGAAAGAGTTATATTATGTCTTTTTTCAAAAAAATTATTAAAGATTCGATACTTTGGTTGCTTTTCACCTGCAAGTTTTACTCGATAGGTATGTCACGGACACTGAATCAGCAGATAAAATAGCTTTTTCTCCTATAAAAACTAGTGGAAAGAGCGAGTCAAGCATAGTGAATGAGCAAAAAAAATCGAATTATGTTATATTAGTAAGACAGCAAAACAGGCTTCTTAACAAATAAAAGTCGTTTTCCGATTTTTTCTGATTGCGAGCAAGGGTGGTAGAATGAACTCAGAAGTAAATTATAAACAATTGATTTCATGAAAATAATATATATATATATATATACATGTTACAATCGGAGAAAAATTTACTAGAAAAAACTCAATTTCAGAGAAACAGACATAATATTACTGCGATTGTTACCTGAATCTAGTGCATAAAGGTGTCAAACTAATCAATCTGTAGTTTTAATGAAATTTTCTCAAAAATAGTTTTCTTGACTAACGAATCGTTATTCATGTATTCTCGCTCTTGTGACCTTTGTAAATTGATTATTTATCCTGCAATCTTGTTGGCGTCTGTTTAAAAAACTAACATGACAGACTAGGATATATTGTTCCTTGAGTCTTTGTAGTTCAAGATCATTGGGAGCAGTATATTTTATAATCAAAGCAAAGTAAAAAAGAAGAAATAATCATGCTAGCAACTCTTTGAGTTAGTTCAGACCATTTGAAGACAATTATTTATTTTCTATCTATTCATAGGATTTTCCTAAATCTGGAATAACAGTTATTAGTGCCATTCCACACACTCATTTACAAGGTAAAAACCATCACAAGACTTTCATTTGTTGTTAACTATATAAAATGTTTAGGTCGAAGTGTATGGACAAAGCTGATTCGTAATGGTCGAGCAGTGCAATATCTATTCAATGGAGAATCTTTCAATTTTAATTATCAATTTGAAAACCGTCTAGCAAAACCAATCGAACTCTATCCAGTAAGACAAAACCTATTTAATTCCAGCTCTGTTGTCCCAATTTATAGTGTCATTAAGATGAAAAAAGTTGAAGAAGAACTTCAAGAATGATATATTCTTTTAGATAAACATTATCATTAATTGATATTCATCGGAGAAAGAATGTAGATCATAAAAGCCAAAGAGGTTAAAGGAAAAAAGGTGTTGTTATACCTAGCTGAATATTGGTTTCATGGTCGCTAGAGAATTTTGAAATTTTCAACCGAAAAATATATTTCATTCTAGAAATGCAGAACTTTTCGAGAAATTTTGCGTTGCTTTGAACATTTTATGACATATGAACGTTTTCCCAACTCTATATCTAGACATGTTTAGTTACCAGACTATACTGGTCTCACTGATGTTGAAACACAATCAACTGATGCTTTTTGTTCAAATTTATCACTTCTGAATGATAAACTTCTTTATATAGATAAAAATTCTAAGCAGATATGTTCGCTTAAACTTTACTTCTGGACTTATGATTATCTTATTGAGCTTTTAGTCTAAAATTTTGACCAGAAATGAATCTTAAAATTCTAGTAATATCCAAAACTTTGAGGGTATGAGAAATACTATGAGATATATGTTTAGACTGAATTATGGGATGAAATTCCTTCATTCATACATATCTTCTTAGAACTTTCAGTCCTGCAATGAACTCTATTCGTTAAATAGCACATGGCGTATGATGGAAGGTATCAGATAGATGCATTTCCTGGTGATGTCTGGTAATAGACAAAAATACAGTCCATATGTCATTAAACACTAAGGCACGTTCATTTGTTAGCTCACATAAGCAAATATATTTTGTGGAACTCACATATGTTTTCGAAAAAAATAGTGAGTGTAAGTTTTAAATCGAGGTTTTTACGGCTTCGCCATCGCCTATGCCCTAGAAACCAAGATATTGGGAAATTGAAGGCTTTCTCGAAGGTCTCCTTAGCAAACAGTACCTAGCAATAATATGGTGTGAAACCATAATTGGATATGTTTCCATAGCAGCCGTTACCCACCCTCCCCTCTCCATTATAGACCATTATAAACTAATCAACGAATTAGCTAATTATGAAAATTATGAATAAATTAATCAATAATCAATTAATAGTAGTTTTTTAATATTTAGAATTATTTTTTAGTATTTACTAATATTTCACATGAGTTATATAAATATTATCTTTTTTAAGTCGATACAAATTATGCATCCAAGATGTATCGGACAATAAAAATAACTTTCGTTTTACAGTAATTATGAATATGAACGTTTTCATAAAATAAAATTTCAGAGCGCGCTTATTAAATATAAAAATTCTTATCACTCAATATTATTTTAATACGTTGTTTTGAACTTCCAATAATTTGTGACAAATTTTTAACAGTCAGAGATTGTGAGTTCCATATTTCAGCACCGAAGGGGCTGTACTGACAAGCTTTAAAACACATCGGATACAAAAGCAAATGGCACATACAACTGATTTTGACATATAAGCTCGGTATTTCGAACTCTCTTTTCCTCCCATAATAATAATAATAATCTCCCATTTAGGTTTATCGCCCGTTGGGGCCAGTCGCGATTATTATTAGGGTCCATATGCAGCTGGTTTCTTTCGTCTTTTTCTTTTTACAGACGACGGTATCTGTACCTCTTCCGTCAAACATACTGACTAAGGATGTATTCAGCACGCTACGCATGAGTCATTTGAGACAACTTAGCCGTTAGTGACTTGTCCAGGGTCATACCATGGATGGTGATACTGAGGTTTGAACACAGTATATTGTGGATACACGTCGAGCAACGTAACCACTTAACCATAGTGGTCTTCCTCCCATTATATGAAACAAAAAACAATTATGGTGAGTGAAGCATGTCGAATTATTTTAAACGTATTTTCAGTAGCCTTATTACTTCGTCTTCTTAAATGAGACGAGCAAAAGTCTTATTTCGGAATCAGATCAAATTAATTCTTCAATCGGATGATTATATGAGACGAAACATCTAATTGCTTAGATTTTTGGATTATTTTATAAACCTTAGTTTTTTGTTTATATTATGCTAATGAAATATATTCTAATTATCTTTTCTTTTGTTAGGGTGATGAATTTGTTACACAATGTGTATACAGTACAAATAACAAAGATGAAATAACATTGGTATATTGTTAATAACAAATATTCTTGTTATCCTTCATTGTCTTTTACTTTTAGGGTGGTGAACGAACAAAAGACGAAATGTGTATGCATACATTTATGTATTATCCTCGAATAAATAATCTTTTCCTATGTCGAACAGAAAATGATTTGTCATCATGGCGAAATTTTTTAAACAATTCATCGTAAGTTATATTACTGATAGAAATTTATAAGAATATTCTTATATACATATGGTTATGATAAAATTTTATTCTAGAGAAATTGATGATCTTTTAAAATTCAAGTACTTATTAACTAATATAAAATGGACACCTGATCTAGCTAAACAATGGCAACAATTCTATAATAATGCTTCGCGTCGTCTTACCCTTGGTGGTGGAAAAATGTTTGAACAGCGGTCCATGGGTATAATGCCTTCATATGAAGATTTAGCCACTGAACACTGTAGACGAATATAAAACTTCGTCGAATATTTAAAAAATACGCTGTTTTTGTTGCTTTTACTATTTTTATAAATGGAAGCAAATCAATAATCCAATAAATGGGTTCTCGTTAATCATCAGACTAAGTATTATAGCTTGAGAACTAGACTAGTACATATGTGTAGAGCATATAGGGTGTGGGTGTGGGTGTTTCTTTCCTCTATCCACATCCACGCTCACACCCCCCATCCCCACACCCCCATCCCCACACCCACATCCACGCCCCAGGTTGCACTGGCTCTTACAGGGACCAAATGCATAAAGAACAGACAGACAAACAAACTTTCTTC
This sequence comes from Rotaria sp. Silwood1, assembly GCA_905250075.1. Taxonomy (NCBI): domain Eukaryota; kingdom Metazoa; phylum Rotifera; class Eurotatoria; order Philodinida; family Philodinidae; genus Rotaria; species Rotaria sp. Silwood1. The sequence goes on from CAJNOP010000275.1 coordinate 110,759, forward strand.
TTTATATATACAGATCAGAAGAGACAATCAATTTTACCATTTTCAATTCAAAAATAATTTTACAACCAAATGCAAAAATTAATTTCGATAAATTTTTCAGCATCAATAGTTTGTTATTTTAAATTTTGATAAGTTTATTGTTTTTGAATATAAATCTCGCAACATATTATTCAATGAAAGAAATATATATAAACATTTTGTTATTTCAAAAAAAAATTTTTTTAGAAAATTCATGTTGAACATTCAACTTGACAAAACTTGTTTATTATCTTTGAACAACAGATAACATGTTTCAATTGTGTATTTTATTTGAATTTGGTTTAAGTTATCAAGCTTATCTGTGTGAGGGTGTGAGTGTGAGTGTGGGGTGCGGGTGTAGGTGGATGTGGGTGTGGGTGTGGGTGTGGGTGTGGGTGTGGATGTGTGGTGTGGATGTGGGTGTGGATGTCGATATGGGTGTGGGCATGGATATGGATGTGGGTATCGATGGAGATATACACTCACACCTGGGAATGCACCAGTCCCAGTCCTGACTGGTGAACTGGGTCCCAGTCGGACTGGGTATCCAGTCGGACTGGGTGTCCAGCCCGACTGGGTATCCGGTCCGACTGGGCACCCAGTCCGACTGCGACTCAGTCACGACTGGGTACTGAGTCCTTTGATCTTTAGTCCATTAGTCGAGTAGTACTTTCTTCTTTTCTAGTATATTGTCATACAGTGATTCTTAGGCTGTTGAAGTACTGATATAAACTATAACACTGAATCCATTGGCTAATCATATATACGTATATATCAATCGTTATAATTTAGAATACTATAAATAAATTTCATGTCTTCATGGTGTGGGTGTAGCTAGGGTGTAGGTGTGGGTGTGTGGATGTGAGTATGGGCGTTGTTTGGATGGATGTGGGAGTGGATGTTGTTTGGATATGGGAATGGTTAGAATGACAATAACGACATCCATAGCGACATCAAATCCACACGCACACCCACACCGTTAGAAAAGAGGGAAGTACTGATCGGTTAGCGGTATAAACGTCAAATGACTAAGTACCCAGTCGTGACTCGGTGTCCAGTCGGAGTGGGTATCCAGTCCGACTGGGACCCAGTTACTGGCACTGGCGCACCCCTACTCACACCCACACCCACACCCGTTATGTAGTCTCATCTTTCTATTTCCAATAAATCATGTTATAAACATTTCTTCTGTGAATTATGTTGTTCATCATCGTGCATCAGACTTCTTGCACTGAGAGTGAGAGTGTGGGCGTGTCGTGTTGGTATCGGTGTGATTAGGTGTGGTATGTTGATTTACCTTGAGGATATGGGTGTTGCTGCACGTGTGGGATGTGAATATGCTGTAAATAATTAATAACTTGTCAAAGAGTAAGTAAATCTGCTAAAAAGAATAAATTCCGAAAAAATAAGTCCCGTCAGCCTCTAACACCCAACCAACACTCACTCACAGTCTATTCAACATTATCACATGATACATTAAATAAAATGATACAACCCGGAGTGTATGATTGTCTCAATGCAACACACTTCCGTGAACCTATTTTAGAATGCTGATTATTAATTTGAATAGAAACAAAACTAATTATTTATTTATTTATTAACTGATACATCATCACCCTACATTGACCTTGAATACACTTAAGATGAAGACCATTTATTTTCTATATAATCATCGTCTATTATTACTGAACCATCACCACAACTTAATCGATCCTCATTTTCACCTTCGTAACAATTATCCTCAAAATCGAACAAGCATGTTCGACGTTCTTTTGTTGCAGGCAAAAAAAACGTAATGACATACGTAAAGTACAGGGGGGTGCAAAAGTCACTTAACTCAAAAGAAAATTGGATATCTCCATTACGGCTCGAGCAAATGAGCTGATCTTTTTCCCAATAATAGAGGCATGTACAAGCTTCATATCCATAAAGACATGCCAAGAGAAACCCTTTGTTTAGTATCACTATTGACCTCAACAAGAAAAATTTATTTTTCACAGTCTGAAAAAAAAGGCGCTTTACCCAAAAAAAGTTCAATATCTCCATTACGGCTCGAGCAAACGAACTGATTTTTTTACCAATGACAGAGGCATGTACAAGCTTTATATCCATAAAGACATGCCTAGAGAAAAGCCGTTTGTTAAGTATACTGTTTTCCATTCTACCTATGAAAAAGTAAAATTATTTTATTGAGGTCATTAGTAATACTTTATAAGGGCTCTCTCTAATCTTATCCGTATGGATTTAAAGTGTGAACATGCTTCCATTGTTGGTAAAAAAATCAGCCTGGTTGTTCGGACCATAGCGGAGATATTTAATTTTTCCTTGGCATCGTAACTTTTGGGCCATATTCAGGGTGGTGCAAAAGCCAGTCTACCAAAATAAAAATTGAATATCTCCATTACAACTCGAGCAAACAAGCTGATTTTTTTACTAATAATAGAGGCATGTTCAAGCTTCATATTTATAAAGACATGTCTAGAGAAACCCTTTGTTAAGTATCACTATTGATCTCAACAAAAAACGTTTTACTTTTTGACAGATAGGTGAAAAAACAATATACTTAACAAAGGGTTTCTCTTGGCATGTCTTTATGGATATATAGCTTGTACATGCCTCTATTATTGGGAAAAAAATCAGCTCATTTGCTCGAGCCGTAATGGAGATATCCAATTTTCTTTTGAGTTAAGTGACTTTTGCACCCCCCTGTATATCGATTCAAATATTGTCTTTTTCTTGATATTTATGATCGTTATACTAGGAAACAGTTAAGACGAACACTTCCTCAGCTTAAACTATATACTTTGTTCATATTAAAGGCGAAAAAGAGTAATTAATTATAGGTATTAAAAATTTACAATATCAAGAATATTTTCATGAATAGCTACCATTAGATATATTTGATCAGAAACATTATAATAATAATTAGTTTTATAGTAAGCTGTGAACTTTCTCTCTTTGGAGAGTTCATGTAACTATTTATGAGCATTATTATTTCTTTTACATTTAGTTATGCTATAATGCCATATTCAATCGTTTACTGAACAAAGAAAAATGACATAAAAATCGTTTTGATAACGGTCTTGACATTATCGATTATACTTTATATATTATAATTATTTTCATCTTCTTCAAAAATTAAAAACTGTTATTATAGATAGATTGTTAATTGTACCATTCTTTATTATTTATTCAAAATTATTCTATATCAGACAACAAAACAGTCATAATATCTATTCACTGATTATTATCATTACATGTTTATCCATCTCTTGACCAGAGAATATTGACAACTCATTTGGATATGAATGTGGATGTGAGTGTAGATGCCTATTTAGATGTAGTATACACCCGTACCCTAATCAATAGCAAAAAAAAATAATTTATCTATTACATTGGCGCATAAGTTCTGAGAATTTTTTTTTTCTGGTTTAACAATAACTTTATTTTTCAACAAAGATATGCAACGTCAACCAACAATATAATCGCCACTGTTTTATGTGTATTTCTTTTATTCTTTCATTTACTTTCATCTCACTACTATACATTCGTTCCTGTTCTCTCAAGGTAAAAAAAAACACTGAAATTGACCTTGATCTTTTGTGTTCTTATTACGCAATAATATATCTATTACATAATAATATTTCTATTGCATATTTTGTAATACGTCACACTATTAACGTTATATATATGGGCGTGGCCAGTCAGTGGGAAGTCCCATAGGACATAATATTATTCCATGGAGGAGTATATAATGAATTTTATACCAAATGAAAGCTCGTCAAAAATGGGATTTACTGGTACTAAATAGTAAGAGTTTTGTAAACTTTGTAATGTCGATCTTAAGAAATTTCGAGAAATTGCATGCATTAAAAAACGTTAAAAAACTCACATTCTCTATATGTAAGAAAAAGACTAGATTTTCCCCTAAAATTAGCTTTTTTCATTATTTCTACTACCTCACATGTTTCGAAATATATTCAATAGATGCAGCGTGAAAAACTGAATCGAATAAGTGTACTTACGGTATACCAAAAGTTCTGATCACAGTTTTTAAAATTTAATAAAGCAATAAATATTGAATATTTTACTAAGGCGATATATAATATAACGTCTCGTCTTTAATAATATATAGAGCAACTCTCTCTTAGACTTAGTTCTAACATCCTTTCAGACTAAATCTATAATTTTACAGACAATGCAAATATTATTAATTCTTGTTCAATGGTCAGGTACATTCTGGAACTTTCTATTGGTCACTCTCTCGTCACGTTTTATGACGCCATGTTCTAGAATATTACATTTCGATAGTATATATAAATGAGAGGTCGTTCGCTGTTAGTTCATTTGTACCGTACTCGACTTAAAATCGTAATAGAATTTGATTTCAATCTTAAAAGAAGACATTAAACATGACTGATGAATTCAATCGATATTATATCAAAATTCGAGCTATTTTGGGAATAGATTCAAAAACAATCTTTGACGAACTTACAGAGGCATTGGGACCTGATGCTCCATCATATCCAACAGTCAGAAGATGGGCGAAACGTTTTCGTGAAGGAAGAGACGATGTCACTGATGATCCTCGATCTGGTCGTCCGATTTCGGTACTTACAGATGAAAATGTTGAACGCGTTCGACAAGTTATCGAAGATGATCCACACTCAACTTATGATGATATTATGGGTGAGACTGATCTATCACGTGGTACAATAGAACGAATTATTCATGATCGTCTAAAGATGAGAAAAGTTACATCACGTTGGGTTGCTCATCAACTTACTGACGAACAAAAACAAAAACGACTTAGAATTTGTCGTCAAAATTTAGAGAAATTTAGAAATGGAACATGGCATTTATGTGATGTTATTACTGGTGATGAGACATGGATTTATCACAGGCAGATTGGTCGAAAGTCAAGCAATGCTACTTGGGTTGGCGAAAATGAACCACCAAGAACCATTGTTCGTCGGAATAGATTTGAACCTAGAACACTATTTTGCTTCTTCTTCAAATCCACTGGTTCTCTTCTCATACACAAAGTAGATAAGGGCAAGACAATCGATCATGACTACTATATTGATAATTGTCTTATACCTGTTATCAATGAAATAAGAAAAAAGGAAAAGTCATCACGTACTACATATAAAATGCTTCATGATAATGGTCCTCCTCATACTCATCCAGATGTTATTGATTATTTAATGGAGGAAGGAATCGAAATCATTCCACATCCACCATATTCACCAGATCTCGCACCGTGTGACTTTTGGCTAAATGATTATATCAAGAACAAGTTGACGGATCACACAAACGAAGAATCATTAGCTCAAGAGGTTTCCACCATAGTGAAGAATATTCCAATAAACGAGTTTAAAAAGACTTTCGATAAACTGTTAGAAAGAATGAAACTTTGTATCGAAAATAATGGTGATTATTTTGAGCATTTAATAAAATAAAATAACGAATGTCTCTTCGTTTCTGTATTGTGGTTTTATGTTGGCATGATCTTTTCTTGGCTATAAATACTATAGATTTAGTCTGAAAGGATGTTAGAACTAAGTCGAAGAGAGAGTTGCTCTATATATTATTAAAGACGAGACGTTATACTATATATTGCCTTAGTAAAATATTCAATATTTATTACTTTATTAAATTTTAAAAACTGTGATCAGAACTTTTGGTATACCCTAAGTATTTCGAAACATGTGAGGTAGTAGAAATAATGAAAAAAGCTAATTTTAGGGGAAAATCTAGTGTTTTTCTTACATATAGAGAATGTGAGTTTTTTAACGTTTTTTAATGCATGCAATTTCTCGAAATTTCTTAAGGTCGACATTACAAAGTTTACAAAACTCTTACTATTTAGTACCAGTAAATCCCATTTTTGACGAGCTTTCATTTGGTATAAAATTCATTATATACTCCTCCCTGGAATAATATTATGTCCTATGGGACCTCCCACTGGCTGGCCACGCCCATATATATATTCTCTTCTATTCTCTTGTTACCTTGTTTATGATTAACTGGATGAACAAAAAATTCATATTCGCCGCTGTATGCTCTACGAATTCGATCGAGGTTCAACAGCAGCTGAAGCAACAAAGAATATTCATGCGGCATATGGCGAGGAAGCGGTCGGCAGTTCCACTTGTTACCGATGGTTTTCCAAGTTCCGTTCCGAAGATACCACCTTGACGGATAAATCTCGCTTCTGGTGACCTGTGGACTTTGACGGTGAAGTGTTGCAAGCTTTGCTCGACGCTGATCCACGTCAAACAACACGTGAATTAGCCGAACAACTCAACTGTCACCACTCGACAGTGGAGCGTCATCTTCATGCTCTCGGTAAGGTACATAAGTATGGACGTTTGGTTTCACACCAATTATCCAAAGACAAATTGGTTCAGCGAGCATCGATTTGTGCTTCACTGCTTTCCCGACAGAAGCATACGCCATTTTTGCAACGAATTGTCACTGGAGATGAAAAATGGGTGTATTATATCAACGTGCTTCGCAGAAGGCAGTGGCTTGATCCTGACCAAAAGCCATCCCCGGACGTAAAACCAGACATGCATCCAAAGAGGATAATGTTGTACATCTGGTGAGATATGAAAGGTGCCATCTATTTCGAGCTGTTAGATATCAATCAAACGATTACCGCCAATGTCTAATCTCAACAATTGCAGCGATTGAATGAAGTTCTATCTCAAAGGCGACCGGCTTTGGCGAATCAAAAAGCCGTCATCCTTCTCCATGACAACAGTCGACCTCATGTGACACAGTTGACTCAGCAAAAAGTCGAACACTTAGGATGGGAAGTTCTTCCGCACCCCTCGTGGTCACCAGACCTTGCACCATCCGATTATCATCTGTTCCTATCTCTTCATAACTACCTGTGCAATAAACACTACGAAGACTTCGATGAGCTGAAATCCGATCTAACTGCCTTTTTCGAATCAAAACCGGGTAGTTTCTACAGACGTGGAATTGAACTATTGCCAGAAAGATGGGCGAAGGTTGTCGAAAATAATGGCGATTATATTGTTGATTGATGTTGCATATCTTTGTTGAAAAATAAAGTTATTGTTAAACCAAAAAAAAATTCTCAGAACTTATGCGCCAATAGGATATATCTAGTTGATACAGGAAGTCAATTTTTCTCTCTATTTTGTACTTATTATTTTTTTCTCTTTTTCACCGTTCTTCTCAGTCTCTCACCAACTCTGAAGCTTTTCAATGTATATCATAGTTTTTGAGACGCGATTTAATTATGTGATAACCAAAAAATTTCTAGTATATATGTGAAAACTAGTTTATAAAATTCTCACATACAAATATACTGCAGTTGATACATTTCAAAAGATTCACTATTGTTAGCTGTCAACAGTCTGGAACTCAGAGAATATTCGAGTAAATCTCGTTATTCCATTTTAAACTTTTAATCATTTGATATATTCCGAAAAACATATTCCTTATTTTTCTTTAGAATTATGAAGAATAAAGTGCCGAAAACGAAACGAAACATCTGTTTCAATGGGCATTGGAATGTTAATGAAAGTTTGTTTAACTTAAATCGTTAACAGAGTAACTTCAGATAATAAAAACTACGTTTAAGAAGTGCCAAATAACAGGGTGTGTAGGTATGGATGTTGATGTGTACGGATGCAACAAGAATGACTCACATTTGCACTCGATCACAAGTTTAAAAAAGCGTTAGTGGCTAGGTTTTATGTTACAATCTCTATTTGAGAAATACTGATGTCACTATTTCGACGTTTGACAGGGTCTGATGCTTGAACAGATACATTTTTGTTAGTATCAAGCTTCATGTCCGTTAGTCTTTTATGCGACTCATTCCAATTGTTTTCGAATAACTTCACTATTTCATGTTCTTGAGGTAATGAACTATATGCAATTTTATATGCTTGAGAATAGAATTTTTCAGCATTGACATAATCATTTAGTTTTGTATAGACATTGCCAAGACTGTTGCATGTTACAGCCAATTCATCGGATTTTGCCAGGGATATGCGTCGTTGTTGTTCAAACGCTTTTTGAAGATAGTTGCGTGCCCAACGATATTGACGTCGAAGATAACAAATAGTGCCCATATTTGCATGTATACGAGCAATATTGAGTTCATGTCTTGGTCTTCGTCGTAATTCGATGCCTAATGCACGTCGAAAGTCATCAAACGCTTTGGAATACTCCTTTAACTTGATTCGAGTACCACCTTGATTTTCATAAAAAACCGTGGGACAGAATGGAAACGGTGCCGCTTGAGTGTGAGTAAATGCCAATGAATGATGCTCATTTGATTTAACATAATCTTTCTTATGATAATATATGACTCCTAAATCATTATGTATGGTTGCTAAAAGTTCATTATCATCGATATTTTCTAAATCTTTCAGCCATTTTTCATAGTGTTTTGCCGCTACATCATATTCACCAATGTTATATAAAAAGCGGCCCCACGTTAACTTGAATGGACCTTTGGTAATTTCTAGTTTTTGTAAAAGTTGCTCCTTTTTTGCTTTCAAATTACTAAGATCATCATCATTAGAATCAATTAATTGGACGTACCAGTAATTTCCTTGATCTTTTTCAATTTTCTCAACGGAAATAATTTTAAAAATAGTTCCGATTAGCAGTAAAGATTCTTGTTCGTCATGATATGCGCTCATCTGTGAGATATCACTAAATAAACTTGAAGTAATCTTCATTTCAAAAACTATGAACGTCACATTGGTTTCTTCACTTCCTTCAGAAGAAGCAAACATATGAGCTACTACTTTATCCCTTGATGTGGATAAAAAAGAATTAAACGATATAAGGCCATTGATATTACGGCGTAGTTTCTCAATTTCATAATTTCCGATTTTTTGACCACGATAAAGTGTAGCTATCTTTGTGTCTCCAGTTCTCATAGTTTTAAGTTGCTCGTTTATCTGAATTATAGCCATGCGCAAATGATAGATACTCGATAGATTCTGGCAGCGCAATGCTCGATTAATGAATTCATAGTACCAAGTAATATTTGTGTAATATTTCAATGCTTTTTTTGCTTCATAGGTCTTTTCCAATTTGTCAATTTCAGAGAGTCGATAAGAGTCGTCAACGCAAAGTCGACGGCACTCCGCAAAAAAATCAGACTTTGCTTCTGGTGTCGACAAAAAAGACAAAATAAGATCTATCATTATTTGATACCAGAGAAATGTGATGCTCTCTTCGTTAAGATTACGAGTCGAGATTTCCTTATTGTTCGGACTAAAAACGTTGAAGACTTCGTTCGAGGAAGCTAGAAACGGAGCTGCGAATGGATTTTCATCAGTATATGAACATTGGATTTTTGGACAAATATCTTTTAGTTCTTTGTCGGTATACAATGGCCGTTGATCTTGACCACCAAGTTTTCGATAAATAACAGATACCGATAATGAACCTTGCAACTTTTTCAAGGTTAGTTGATCATTTGCGTACTCATCAGCAACAACTACTAACACTTGCCCATCCCCAATTAATGACAAGCAGTTAAAACAGTCGACAGCATTATCAAATGTGTGAGTATTTTCATGATTGGAGCTCGAATCGTAATCATTGCTAAAGTTTGACATAAGAAAAACAACGATCCAACTCTGTCGCTCTGCTATTTCTTGCTGATTTTTACTCCAATCATCGTCGTTATAACCACTGTCACAAGTACTACTATCATAGTTATCTGTACCACTATCATAAGTATCATCAGTTCTATCAGTGTCATCAGTACTTTCACAATGATTACTTGTAGGATAATTCATGGCCCTCTTAGTGTACCAGGAAAAATCGTGAATGCCATTAACGTGACTCAAGTTACAACCGTAGTCGATCGTATTGTAACTATTATTGTTTGTCAATTGAAAGGGATTACTTGGACTGCCGCCGTTATGACCATGTTGATGGTTGTTCCATTTGTTAGGCGTAGAAAAGAAATTGCTTCTACCATTGATATTACTACCAAAAGAATCTTGGTTGCTAGTGGCACTAGAACTACTTCCAGAACCAGTTGGATATCTGTTACCAGCGCCTTTGTTGATCGATCCATTAGAAACTTGGTCTAAAACATTTCATCGATTATATGTATAGTTATAACGGTAGACATTGAATAACTTAATCGCTTTCTGCCGTTTTCTCTCAATCATCATGACTGCGTAAAGTACTTAGAACGGAGTCATTTGATTGAGATATTTAATACGTACTACTGAGTTTCTTTTTAATGAAAGCATGATTTTGGTGTGCAGATATCGAAAAAGAAATAGAAAAGTGTCTAGTTTAGGAAATTACGCAACCACTTTTTGTTGATCCCGGTCCTGTTTTTTTAAAAGCGAATATAAAGAAAATTTTTAGAAAATTCTATCTTGATGTAGATCATAAAATGCGCGTCATGTGATATTTACATTTTTCATTGTGCTCTCGTAAATCGTATACACGGTCTATTGTCTGTCTCTGTATGAATATTATAAACATCTTAATATTAATAGGTATTTAAAAACATTGATTTTTATCTTTCTTTTTATGACACAATAAAAAATTACTTTTTATCAATCGATTTGAGCATACAATCGAATTGTATTCTGAACGCGAAGCAATTTTCTGAAACTAGCAAAACGAATAATTTTAGTCTCAGCTCCGAAAAATATAATTTTTGGTTCTAAAATTGACCTTGCAGGGTTAAAACCATTTTTACAGTTCCTTAGTCTAGGTTCTGAATTGAATGTACAACATAACAGTTAATTAATTTTTATTTCCTATTACCACTTTCGAAAAGTTTTAGACAGTGCAAAAACAGTTTTCTAGAGGACTATTTTCAACTATTTATATTTCAAATTATTAGAAATGTATTTTCGAATGAAAATGTTGGAGAGAGAAAACGGAACATTTCTAGTTTTGCACTTATCTTTGAAGCATTTCCGTCTACTTAAGATTTTTCATGCAGTCAGATCTTTAGGTTTGTTTAAAACAGAAATTCTTCCTTTTTCAATGAAAAAATTCTTTGAAAAAGAAAGATATAAACTGAAGATTTTAGTTTTTGAAAAGAAGATGAAGGAAAATACTCTTACTATGAAAAATACCATGGTAAGTACCAATTGAGGACCCTACGACTTTCGATATAGATCAAATTGAGAAAATGTAAAATTGTCCATTTACGGATACTTAATTATTTGTTCTTGTCACCTTTTTCCATCATCTAAGTACATATCGCAAGGAGAGTAAGAAGCATTTGATGTAGTCCACAGATGAAACACCTTTTGCGTCGGTTATGTTATAAAGAAAAGCTCAAATTGTCAAATAATAAACCACACGATGGATGTGGAAGAGAAAATTCTTTACTACATTAAACTCATTATGAGTGGTCGTGCAGTATTTGATGTTAAGAAGAATTACGATAATCAATGGTTAATTTGTTTTCAGTCAGCTCCAGGTAAAGAAAAGCGATATGGATGAGTATATAATCACCCTGACCATCTTATGCGAAGCAAAAAGGATATTTATTATGCTTGTTTTTAATCTTTATTATGAAGTCTCACTATTCATATTGTGAAACATTACTTTTTTGCTTATATATTACTGTTTTGAGGTACATAATGAAGCATACTGAAGGAAGGAATAAATATTTTTCAAAGATTCATTTTATTTGTATGTGGTGTTCTGTAATCCAAAGTGGCTAGAGTTCATGACTTAGAGATGGATGCAAGGCAACAGAAGAACCATTTTGTAGACTCATACTATCTCTTAAGTGTTCGGGTGTAAATATATTTTTCGAAAATCAAAGCGTGTCCATTTTAGTACGGTGGACAAGTGGTTTGATGCATTTTTCTAAGCGTTTTTGTAGTCAAGAGATTTGAGTCTATGACAATGCGCTGTTCTAACATGACTCTTCAAAGATCGAAGACCTTTAACAAGGTCTTTTGATAACTTTATTTGCATAAAATGGTCCACATCTAGCCGCAGCAGTTATCTCAGATATGTAACCTTGTTGATTAAAAATCAAAAACTATTCTTATGTCTTAAGTTGTCTTATGGTTGTATAAGAGTCTTAGTAAAACGTCGACGAAGCTTTATTTCAAGTCGCTCATAGAATTGAAATATACAAGATAGACGGTTAAGAGGATTAGAAATTTAGCAGCATGAAAGAAAATGCTCTTCAACATCGCTTCACAGAGCAAAATGCCATTGCATCTTTTTCTTAACTTCACTATCGTATTAATGAAAGCGAATTTTTATTTGCCCTATCGCTTTTGATTAAACCTATAACTCTACCTAAAAGAGTCTGACAAACAAAAATCACTAACATACTTGAAAAACTGCATACAAAAGTGCGAAAGAGGTGCTACCTTCAGAGCGACAATCGCTTGTGCAGTTGAAATAGTACAGCAATGATCTTTATTTTACTCTATCAGACTACTGGTTCATTTAGCAATCTATCACAAAACAGTTAGATCAATTAGAAGCTATACCTAAGACAAGATCCCTTCCAATATGATCGAATTCAGCCTCTGTCGTTGGAATCCAGTGTAATCTAATTATAGGCATTATGAACTGGGACAGTGCCCAGCCGTTTCCACGAGACAGATCTGCTGGCTTCAACAGGATCTGATCACTTCTTTACGTAGGATGCCAGTTGTCGTTGTGATCTGACACTGGATCCAATGGTGTCAGGTAACACTTGCTGATGAGATTGATCATCTGAAAATATCCGAATTATTCGGACATGCGGTTCACATATGATTCCATGTGATCCGATCATTGTTCACAAGAGAAATCGATGGTATTTTCCCGATATTAGATGCAATAAGTACTGGCAAGATTCACTGGTCGAATTAGATAACCTGGGTACTATCAATCTTTGTAATTCGGCTACGTAATTCATAAATTAATAATAACTGAGTGCTATTATAAAACTCTTCGAGTTCATAGATTAAGACTATTCTAGTAAAAACCAAGCTTAGACCTCTTCTTCGGTTCTAAATTCTAACTTAGTCTGTTGATTTCGGATTATTCTTTCGATTAAAGCTATTTTAGCTGAATGTCAAATAAAAGCTGCACAGAATATGCTTGAAGCAGATGAAAGTTCATTGTGTGCTAAACTTGTATGCTCAGTAGCACACTAAAGAAGATCTGACTCAATTTTTTTCTTGGTACTAATTGAGGATCCTATAAGATAAAGAATAAAAATTGGAACGTACCACCACTACGATCCGTCATTTTCCTCGTGTTATCACTACTAAGTTCTTTATCAGCAGGAAATGAGCAAGCACCAGGATTCTCTTTCACACATCCAGACTTTGTTATTGGTAGCAGACATACACCTCCATAAACTTGAGATTGTGAGGTATTCATATTCATGAATACAGCAGGTACCCAGTCGCATGTCTGGCCATTACTTTCTAAACAGAAAAGATGTCAATCATATGTCTAGGCACTATCAATCATAGATTTACCGATAAGTGAAGGATTTGAGGGTTCTAACAACACATTTAACTTTTTAATTTCACTTATCAATCTTTGTGTATAATCTGTGGTAGCCTTACGGATGAACGAGACAAGTTGAACTGCTGAGTCATGTGTGCTAGACCACAAGACTGGAACTGTTTTACTACTCCACGAAAGCCATCTGTCAATAAGTGCTTCTACTTTCATCGTTTCGCTTGAATAACAAAGTTTGCATGCAAATTCCGTCATATTTTCTAGCAGTTCATGATCCCACTTCTCAAACTGAGAACGTATGGTCCGATGAATATCGTTGTTCTGTTCATGTGAAATAGCCCAGCTTGATAAGTTGTTTTCACGCAGTATTTTCCAATATTCATCATCAACATTATGCTGAATGTTTAAAGGATATTCTAAATCTTGACGAGCTTTACATAGTTCATTACAAATATATTGAACATGAACGTCTTCAGCCGTGTCTTTCCTGAGGAAATCATAGTGATTTTGTATAATGGTAAGCAGAAGACCTAGTTTAGCTAACTCCTGAAGACGAAGAAATTCAGGAAAATAAGCACCAATTTCCTTGTAATTATCAGTAAAAGCTTTTGCAAATTGGGCTTCCGAGGACCGGTCTGGTTCACTATCAAAACGGTCATCATCGACAAGGTTACCATCGTAATCGTACTTCAATAGATGTTGCTTTACATACATGGGTACATCATCTATGCGATAAATGATCTCGTTTGTCTCTTTATTTATTGTAAATTCATATACAGGATCTCCTGCCTCGATCCAGAAACGATGAATATTTCCACGCGTGAAGAATTTATCACGCATCTCAATTGGCTTCAATAAGTCTTGCAGATGTTTTGGTAGACGTTGCATGAAACCTTCACTTGCTTTGCGAATAGGAAATGGCCATTTAGAGTTTATTTCTACACCTAGTGTTATGAATTTGAGTAGGTAGTCCGTATGAAGCAACGTCGTCAAATATCGAGTTTTGGTGAGACCTGATGGAGCATACTTCATTGTTTGAAATGGATGCGATAGAAATTCATATTTCGGTTGATCAAGTGAGAAAATTGCATTTGAAATACCTTTCTTAAATACATCTGCGACGTCGTCACTATCAAAAAGAGCTATATGTTCTGGATGTCGAGCAGGAACAAACAAGAATGTTACTTTTCCTGTAGTGATATTAAACTTGATTCCATCAACTTTCGCATACGACTTTCTTCCCGACAAAACAAGCGGTTTTCGTTTACTATAAAGCCAGCCTGAGAGTGTCCGTGGAATCAGCGGATCATTTAACAGAAACTCGACGTCAGATATTTTCCATCGTCTTGTTGCAAGTAAGGATTTCATTGATTTCTGACGAATACACTCAAAATTCTCATTGACAATCCATCCATTCCAAATACCTTCTAATAAATAGTAGTTATAAAAATGTTGTTGATACTTGTTGTAATCTTCTGCCATATCTTTGAGATATCTTCGAAAAAATTCTAAGCCAACAAGTTCTATAAAAATTACATCATAGCTAAGTAGAGGACTTAATGGGATAATTGGAACTAATTTAGTAAAGTTAGTCATATAATTGAGAATCTGATTAACAACAATTGTATGTTGTGAAGAAACTATGAAATTGACTGTCATGTTCGATTGACATTTAGCTATTGGCTTGATCAGTTCTTTAAACAAACGGTTGGTGTGCACTAATAATGATAGAACTAATCGATAGATGTATATTTGCATGTTTGGTGCGAGGCGTTCTCGAGCAAGAAGAAACGCATCTACTGCCAGCTCATTGATCAGGTTTCGGTAGGCATAGAATTTTGGCTCATCTTGTGATAATGAACTCATTCGCGAGAGACCCTCGTACAGATACATAGAAGCAAGAATCCAATTTGATGCAATACAAGTTCGATTGGATACAGCCGAACAGAGATCCAAATAGGCCATAGCACATTGAAATGGATCATTTTTCATTTCCTTGAGGATGGCCTTTTCGTAACGGTGAACTAGTAACACAAGTGGACTTGGTTTTAAGAAATTTTCATTCTGGAACAACTTCGGTGAACATATAACAGGCATAATTAGATATTTTATTTTAGATAAATCGGTACTGGATAAATCTCTAATTTCTGATAAAAGTAACTGGGTTCCTATTCGATGTAACAATGGGTCTTTGGTCAGAATAACAAGAGCTAAAAGTTCTTCTTCTGACCAACAACATGTCGATGCTTCTTGAAGCTTTTCAATAAAGTCAACATATCTGTTTTCTAGCTTGGCAATGGTGGCATCAATAAGATATAGCTTGACTTTAATACAAGTCGGAAACTTCTCTAATGGCCTATTAACAATATATTCTTTCAGAAATTGTTTAAGAGCATCAACACTCGTTACTTCTTTTAAGCAGTTAGCCAATTCAGCGATGGTTACATTAATGATTTCTTTAATCTTGTCATAGTCACGGGTAAAAATATATTTATCGTACTGTTGCCGAAGACAAGTTAATAAAAGACTTTGAGTATTAAATTGTGTTTCAAGAAAATGAAGACCCCCAATAAATTCTTTTGTGGACACCATAAGACCATTGAGTAGTCGCGAATGCATGTCGAAAAGTGGTGAAGGCATAGGCTCTTCGGTTTTATTCATGTGATGCAACGCGGAAATGATAAATTGATTGTTAGATTGACACTTTGAATCAAGAATCTGATTAATGTATTGAACACAATGACAAGCCACAGACAATATACCTTGTGCATGTTTGCAAATAGAAACAGCATACCACAAGGAGACAGAGTCTGGTAGATCATAAATCAATGATAAAATGCGTTCAAAATCTGCTGCACGATCATTCAATGAGCCCTTCACACTTTTGAAGAAACAATTAAGAGCTGTATCATAATTTTTTGCTTTCAGATGGCTCCGTCCCAATTCCAACCAATCACATCTGGTTGAGTCTTTTAGATCGAATGCAATTGAGTCATTTTCTATGATACCTTGATCAATCCAGTCAAGTGATATTGACTGATTCAATTCAACCTGAATTTTATGACAAATCAATACTTTGTCATATTGTTTGGGTTCGGATAGAAATTCTTCTTTAAGCACATTCCAGATATCATCGAAACCATGTAGGTGAACAAGTGCAGCAATTGCTAGAATATTGTCGATATTAGGAGATTCAATGGCTTGTTTAAGTCGATCTATCATAGGCAATTTACTGTTATTTGCTTCTTCACAAAAAAAGCATACTACAGGATCTGCACAAAAGCTTATATATTCAATGATTTCCGGGCTTAGAGTCTGAAGAAGAGCAGCTGCACAATAGTATTCCGATTGGTAAATCAAATTCTGTAGTATTCTATTCCATTCTGAAACGGACAGTTGGGCTAGATGCAGACAACAAAGACCGACAGAGCGTTTGTGTTGTTGACTGAGCCAAGATTCTCCTTCTATTTTCCATTCCGATGGTATTCGCCTATGGGTTTGTGTCACGTAGAGAACTAGAAAATGTCTGATAATTATATTAGATTCATTGACAGCTATTTGTAAAATTTCTTCCCAACTCAACCCAGCTTCTTTATAGATGAGTAAAGCTAATACGACTGGATCGTGAGAATCAAGGGTATCAGCTTGCTTTTTCCGATAAGCATCACCCAAACTAACCCAATATTGTGTACATCGTTGAAATTGACGAGATATAATATGAAAGCATGTTGCTACTTCGTCGTATGCATTCATGTGGACCATCATCTCTGCTAGAGAAAGCCATTCGTTTTCTGACTGATGTACATAATCCGCAAATGGAAGAGCGATTTTGAATTGATGATTCCTAAGTAAATGTAAACCAACAGATTCATAGAACTCATTATTTTCAAATCCGTACACTTTAAGCAACGATAGATATTCAGCCAGGTATTCATATTGATTCCATGCAATTTGCTGCTGAATATATAGGCAAATAGTATCGATGAGAATTGTTGCTTTCTTTTCACTACAACACCTACAAATAGCCACAGGATACAAGTAGCCGATATGGCGACAAGTTTGCCATAGAAGACATTCCCCACAAGCCAGTTTGTCACACATCCGACAGCGACATTTATTCATAAAGAAACTAAATGTCTTATTGCAACTGGCGCATTTCGATTCTTTCGTATGAGACAGATATGTCAGCGGTAATTGAGGAACATCGTAGACAAGATGTTTAAGAATGGGATGATTTTCATCTTCAATGGCACATACTTTGCCGAATTGACGATATTTACAATCTTTATCAACTTTTGATTTGGAACTCTTTTTAATAGACGATGTATATGTACGATTTTCGATATCAATCAAACGTTTTAGATTTCCAACGTCAGGTAATGCTGTTAGAACTTTTGAAGTGGCGATTGCAACCACAATTTGTTTCGTCGATAGATCAGTGTTTTGTAATAATTGATAGAAATCTTGATCGGTTCTGTCAACGTCAGTCAAGATTTTATGAACATTTTTCATTTTTTCTGTCACACTTTTGAAATTTTTCCATTCGGAACTCTCCCATATCTGTCTATAAATTGATGACGCTTGTGGAGTAGGTTTCCATGTCCAACCTCTGGGAGATATTTGAGATAATTGTGAATAGAATGCAGTGGCATGCATTGCCAAATATGAGAAATAATCATTATTGCTACTTTGAATGTGCTCATTCATGTTATAAACAAACTCGTGGCATGTCGAACACTGCTCGACATGGTTTTGGGTATCCTCTATATGCTCTTCCAACGTTGATATAATAATTGATTTGAATTCTTCTTCATAATTGTCAACAAAGGTTATTGATGGATATTCATTGATCCATTTTGCCATTTTTTCTTCATAGATTTTTGATATCCGATTCCCTACAGGTAGCATTGGAAGATTCATGTTAGGTGCTCTTTCATTACTACTAGTATTCAACTCCTTATCGTATTTTTGTTTGAGTTCTTCATTAGATAATGTTTCGTATGCTCTCTGAAGAAGCTTGAACAAAATTTCAGCATCGATACTGTTTAAATTTTTGTCAGGATGCCACTCCAGCGCTCTCTCTTTGTATGCCTTACGAATTCCATCTTCGGTTGCACTTGGATTTATGCCGAGAATCGTGTAAAAACTTGTGGTAGCGTCCAAACTCTTTAGAAATTTGATAAAATGACTGTTTCGATTATTTCTCTTCATTTTATCTTTCTGCAAAAAAAACATTTTAGATCAAAAACCACAACAATTAAAATGTGTCTGCTAACTAGGGATGATTTAGGTACATGATTGACGCTTTTGTCGGGTTACAACCACTAAAGATAATATTATTTATTTAAAAAGAAGATTTCATCATGGTGGCAGTTCAACAGCTAGTCAATGTTGACAAAATTGTACTTGATAAATAGAAAAACTTAGCTGGTCCTTCCATAGAGGAAAGATCACTAAGGTATCGAATGAATTTTTTGAGACCACTTCAGGACCACGGAAAGAATGATAAGAGATGCACGATTGCGACCTCGATACTTAGGAAGTATTATATGTAAATCACGACTAATTCTAGCGGATCCTTCCTGAATCAATCTCATCGATGTGACTAATGTTTGTACAGTACCTAGGCCTACAATTAAGTAGAAGTCCAAAATTTCAGCTTAAATCGATCAGGCACTCCAAAGATAAAGGAGTGGATACGGGATGTGGGTGTGGGGTCTGGATGTCCGATATGGGCACGGGAAGGCTGTGCGCTTCTGTGTTTACATATATTCATCTCACTCTACATCCATACCCTTAATTTCAGGTATTGTCCACAAGCTGAGGACTACTATAGTAAGAAAAGCTATATTGTCTTTCGTATTGTTTTCTAGGCTTTCGAAGTTGAAAATGGTCTTCTATGGCGTTTACAGACTGTACAGGATCTCAAAAGCCTTGAAAATGTTTAAAATCATGCTTTTCAGCCATTCTTAAGTATTTTTCAATGTTGTTCAGTATTTTCTGATCGGAAATGGTCTTCTATGTTGTTACAAGACGATCAGGAACAAAAAGAATACTGAAAAATACTAAAAGGTTTCAAAAGGCGTTTTTTGTTGTGGTCGTTTGTGACATCGTAAGACCACTAAAAATGGTTCGAGAGCAAAAGGAAGACTAAAACTAAGCAAAAAAGACTAAACGGTTTTAAAAGGTCTGTTTCGGTATTTTCCGGCCTGAAACAGTCTTTTTCAACGTTACAAAACCAGGGGGAACTTTTCAGGACCGAAGAAGACTACAGACGACAAAAAATAACTTTCTCAGTCTTTTGTTAGTCTTTAAAAGCTCTTGGTAGTTCCTGAAAACGGTGACATACGGCTGTCTACAAGGATACTATAGCAGTAAGCGCGCTGTATACGATCGTCTACGTCAGAGTTTGTTTCGTGTCACGGCGCATATACAGCCGTTTCTGGTTTTCATAATGCTCGATCTAGGATGGCACAATGTATTAAGTTATCGTATAACGTATGTTGCATCTTTCAAACTCAAATACCCTGTTAGGCCCGTCATGGTCAGAAAGCTAATAATGGTTGAATTTAAAAAGACTATTCAAAACGAACCAAGTATTGGGAATTTTCTGTGGCTTCCAACTTACAATAGGTTTTGTGCTTCTACATCGGTCTACCATGAATATTTTAGTTTTATATTGAGTCTTACGAATATACTTTCCATTCTCGAACGGTTAAAGGAATGTTCGATACTTTTCGAGTTGTATCAATCATTCAAATAGAAGTGCACAGAATTTCCATACTAACGTAGGACAAAGTGTTCTGGGCGTTTTGCTACAAATCGCATATATCCTAGCGTCATTAAAAAGAAAACATATTTTCATTCTAGTGTATCTGATAAGGAAAAAGAACTTAAGGCATCATGTGATATATTAAACAAAGTGATAATATTCAATTTTTTTAATTACATCACGGTCTTACGTTAAAAAATAGTCCGAAGAGTAATTGTCAATACCTCTGACGATTAATTGTGAGCGTTGGTAAAGCGCGGTACCAAACAGTATAAAATATACGAATACTCACCAATATAACGTGTTTCGACAGTTGGTAAGCTTTCTAGTTTGCTTATATTAGTGCCACTGAAAAAATTTCCTTTCTTCCAACACTGAGTCATTTTTCAAATAAATATGACATGAAGAGTGTACTTAGGAATGAATCTTTTCAATACAGTCACAGAATTATGCTAATTTCTAAAATAAATAATACCTCTCCACTGTGAGTACCACTCTGTTTGCAATAAAAATTGTGTGATCAGACGAAAACAGCTTTAAGTGAAGATATACAATCCTTTTTTCCTCCAACTTAGAAATCCGGTCTCACGATACATTAAATCCGAGCAACGAAATATAGATGTGAGTGATTGTGGATGATGCTAAAGTCATTTATATCTAGACTGACACAAGCCAGCACCCATGCAATCACATTCTATGCCTGCGTGAACACTGGAATAGCACCTATCAAAATATACAATAAAGTAAATAAAAAAAATAACATTATATTCAATAATGACCTGCAGTCCTAATCTGAACACATTTGAGAACTTGTGAGATCATACGGATATAGAATTAAGAAAATTGAGGCCAACGAATTTTAGAATTTTGTAGACGACAGTCAATGATTAGTCACTTTACATAACAACAAAAATGTCTCAAGACTTCGTGAAATCTTGTCACGTCACAGAAATAAATGTTAACAATAGTGGACGAAAGACAGATCTTGATGAAAATTAGGTGATTCTAAAAATTGTACGAAACGATCAGTTTAAAATGCAAAGTGATGTTAATAAATAATGGATTTTGAAATCAGTCTAGAGTGGGAAGTATTATTCTATTATTTTTTACAAGTCTAGTAAGTGCAAAGACATCCTGACTTTCAAACAGTACATGTCAAAAAAAGCCAGACATTATTGTATTTTTTTTCTAAACTTAAATAATTTTATTGATCACTAGATATGACATACTCCAAAAAACAAAATGATTTTAAAGATAAAAGAAATCAAAGTTGCTTTTGTTTACTGTATAAAAGAATATATATAACGTTAAACAATTTATTTGAGGAATAAAGAAACAAATTACTATTCATTAGTTCAGTCTTATGTAAATTCTACTGTCTATTTGATTGATTAAATATTTCTCACACAATTGTTCGCAGTCAATTATGTTTGTTAATTTATCGACAATATTTACGTTTATTGGAGAAACCTTGAGGCATAATAAACATAAATTATTAATATATTTTGCACGTTCGATTAAAATAAATCGTAGAAGATTCACTGGCAGAATATCATTTCTACAATTAACTTCAAAATATTTCACATAAGGACAAAGATTAAAAAGAAATTGAACTTGATTTAAATTATTTATTTGATGACCATTTAATTTTGTAATTTTGTTCTGATTTGATAAAAATTGAAAAGTATTTTTTTTCATTTATCAATGAAAATCTTGGTTGTATTTTTTCTAAAGATGATATTATTAATGAATCAAGATTAAGTAAACACAAGGGGGAAACAGCGGAGACTTCACGACTGAAGTCTCATGAAGTCTTGAAAGTCTTTCGAAGTCTTCTGAAGTCTCTTGAAGTCTTATGAATTCTCATAAAGTCTCTTGAAGTCTCTAAAGTCTGATGAAGTCTGATGAAGTCTCTTGCAGTCTCTTGAAGTCTCTTGAAGTCTCTTGAAGTCTCTTGAAGTCTTCTGGAAGCTTTGAAATACATTTCGTGCATGAAAATTCACAAGAAACCAATGAAATTGTTTTGTTTTCGACGGTCTTATTTTAGTAGAAAGGTGAACTTTTTATTGTTTTTTTTAATGCACCGGAAAAAATTCAAGTTTGTTTGATCTTAGAAAACATGATAATTAATAAGTGAATGCTTTTTGAATGAAGTGGTTTATTTTTAGAAGAAATTTTCCATCTGTCCAAATCAATCTGATGAAGATTTTCAATCCTTTTTGTTTGTTTCTATCACTCGTGATAATCTATCAGCCGATAAACGGCTAACTTTGTCGGTCAATAACCAACAAACCGTTTTCTTGTGTATTTTAGTCTTGTTATTTATTTGCACTTGAAAATAGGAGTTTTTCATTGCTGGATTAATCGAATCGAATATACGCATACCAGTAAAATTTATTTTCTCAGTTTTAATTTCATCAAAGTTTTGTGTCATTGCCGCATCTTTATCTTCTTCATCCACATTGATTAGATCACTATCAAATTCATTACTTTCCAGTGCTTCATCATCATAATCAGATTCAGAAACTGATGAAGAACCTGAATCCGTTGCTAAATAATTACCCGAATTAATGTTGAATCTAATACTATCAGATATATTTTTACTTAAACCATTAAGTTCACAAGCATTGCATTCATTCAATGAAGGTAATATATTCAAATTACTAACTAGTTCTTTTGCACGGTTGAATGCAGCTAAAATAATATTTTCAACGTTGATTTTATCAATATCATTCTGTTCCTAGTGCTCGGAAGACGCTAGTTACTCCGTTATGAATGAGAGTGTCAGTTTAGATTAACTTTTCATTTAATTTACGCGTAAATTAAAGGATAAGTAATTTGTATTTATTATAAAGTACATGGTAAATGACAGCCTTACTTAATGATAAGCTTTTTTGCATGTTATAGAGGTTTCATTTAACTTATATAAGCTGTTTTGATACGCATGGAATCTGCCTCTTGAAGTCTTGTGAAGTCTTTTGAAATCTTACGAAGTCTTGTGAAGTCCGATGAAGTTTTGTGAAGGCTGTAGAAGTCTTGTGAAGTTTTATGAAGTCTAATGAAGTCTTATGAATTCTCATAAAGTCCTTTGAAGTCTTTTGAAGTCTTGAAGTCCGCTGTTTCCCCCTTGGGTAAACATTTAATTAAGCCAATTAATGTATCAATATAAATTTTACTAAATTGAATATTTAAACATTCAATTGGCACCATGGTTAATAGAGGTCTTATCAAATTAATAAATGACTCATCATTATCAGTATCCGATAAATCAGTTATAGTTAAAATAATCGAGGAAGTAATAGAATTATTTTCTATTATATTTTGTTTGATTTCATCATTGATCTTCTTATTTTGAGTTGGGTGTGGGTGTGTGGGTGTGTGGGTGTGGGTGTGGGTGTGTGGGTGTGTGGGTGTGTGGGTGTGGGTGTGGGTGGGTGTGGGTGTGGGTGTGGGTGTGGCTTAGAATTAAAATACCCCAATCCACACCAACCCCTCACACCCACACTCACACCCACACCCACACACCCACATCAACACCCACACACCCACACCCACACACCCACACCAACACCCATCCTATTCAAGTCGCAGACTCTGCACATCTGAAAATAGAGGAATTTATTATTGTTGCTTCAAACGATGATTTCTAGTTTCAAATATTTCCAAAAGACACATTGCTTGAAACTGATATTTGATAGATATAGAGATCCCCGAAGAAAAGACCGATCACGTTGTTAAATGTTTAAAATAAGTCTTTTATAGTATATAGACAATGAAATTTTCGAAGCAAATATGTAACATGTCATCATTTCAGGTGTGCGAGGTCTCTGAGTCATCGTTCTCGCGAGTCCATATGATATTCCAACACATGTACCAGACATATTAATGCTTCTCTGTGAACATGCGCATGACCCATATATAATACAAGTGAGTGTACTTTTTTTAGTCGTTGTTATGTATTAAAAGAAAACCCTTTGTTTTCAAAAATCAATTAAAAAATGTCTATCCGATTTTCGTCGCACTCATCACGATTCATGACACGGGTGTGGGTGTGGAGTGTGGGTGAGCGTGTGGGTGGGAAGAGAAGGCCCACACCACACCCCACACCCACACCCAACCTCACATTCACACCCACACCCAGCCACACCCACACTCACACCCACACCCTTTCTCTATTTACCTATCACGAGTGATTGGAATAATAAAAAGCTACTACTGAAGAAATGAGCCTCTGTTGACGTTAAGAATGTGCTTCATGCCGTGAATTGAATTTCTTCGTATGAGCTTATGAAAAAGGAGTGGATCCAGTGAGATTTTTTTGCATAATTCTGAATGCGAGTGATGAATTTTAATTTTTTTGTTTTTCTGCAACCGAACGTAACTACTTTGGCGTAGTTAACTAATGCAATAGGAATCCATACATTGAAGATCATTTGAATAGTAAGAAAGATTGACAAGCAGCTTGCAGTCTCTCTATTCTACTGTATTGGCAAGACTTCTCCAAACTCGTTTTATATACGGTGAAGAATACATATGTAGTCATTCGTCTTATACAAATATATTGCCAGAGAGAAAATATTTCAACTTAATTCAGTCTCTTCCATCATAAGAAAAAAACGCAGAGGATTCGAAAAAATACAAATAAAATATGGTTCGAATTGTTCGTGTTGTCTCTGTTCCAAAAAAGTCCAGACTTGGTGAACAATCCAAGGTATTTACAAATTTAAACATATTAACGAAGTGTTATCGAATTTATTGCTCATTGAACGAGTGTGAAAACAGTAAACTATTTTTTCATAGGTAAAACGTCAATATAAGAAACCAAAACAGGAGAATCATTATTTCTCTTCTCATATGACTCCATCTCGAACATTAACTCCTTCCGTGTACAATTATTCTTCAACAATAGTATCGTCCAACAGAAACCGAAAGGATTTATCATTCCAAAATTTGAACAAGTGAGTAGTCGATATATACTCAATTTCTATCTATGAACTGTTGTAAAATGAGAAATTTTTTCTAAGAGCCTATTTTCAAATAACATGAAGTTCTGCGCTATTTTAGAAAGAAGGACAGACGCATTACCAAGAAAAGAAGAAAGTGCTCTCCATTCTTTTTTCTCATGTGTCCGATTATAATGGCACTACTTTTCGGACTAATGGCCGCTGGCTTGTATGGAATTATTTCTTTACTGACCAGAAAAGCAACGCCTATAGGTATTCGTATCAGTAAAATATATTTACTTACTTGAAATCTGGAGCACATTGAGTGCGAACAGAGAATCGTTTTTTTTCCGCCATTTATGTATAGTTTTGCTTGTTATCGTGTAACACAATGAACTTAGAACGAAAATTAATTTGAAATGCATCAATGTTAATTCAACCATCCTTGAAACTACTAACAAAGTATTTGATTCACTAGGATTTTTATTGAAATCAATTCGATATTCGAAAGATTTGATTCAGGGAAATTTTGCTTCAGTAACTTACTAAACGGCTTCCACAGAGCCAGAAGTTGCTAAAAAATGAATCAAGCCATATACACGCTCATTTTACGTGCATTATGCTAAGAATTCCGAATACTCTCACTTCTTCATATATGAGTTTCCAACACAAAATTAACGACATTGAATTCTCATTTTTGATTATTTGAAATTTGGAAACATGTCATACTAACTCCCTGTTGGATTGTTCAACTATTTTCTTTGTATATTAATCATAAAAATACTGAGTATACTAGGATCCACAACAACTAGCACTACGACTACGACAACAACGGCAACAACGACTACCGGTGCGTTTTATAGCCTTTCTTACTTATCTTTTATCATGTCATTTGTACTTCTCTCTGAAGCTACCAGTACAACCACTACGACTACAACTACAAAGACCACCAGCACAACCAGCACGAGTACGTTCGATTAGCTTCAACATACCTGTCTCCAATGAGTTCCTTCCTTTGTATTCGAATACAAATGTGTCTTCATCTTCGTACTATGAATTTGAAAAATTTTTTTAAACGCTTATTATTTCAAATTTTTTGTGTTAAAATGTGGAACTCATATATTTTCCATGAGCTAGAGTACC
>CAJNOP010000275.1:137207-170951 GCA_905250075.1 Rotaria sp. Silwood1
ATGATGGGCGAGCAGTGTCCATACAACAGTTACGCATCCTATGCCTAAAAGCTCTTGAAAACCTACGACGACTAATGCTAGATATTTTTTGAACAGTTAGCCGTACCCAATATATCTCCACAGAAGAGCCCTTGAAGAGGAAGCAGAACTATTGTAAGACAGTGTTTGAAAAGGTAACTATACCAAACATCAATTGGCCATATAGACTAATGGGTACCACTACAGGATAGGCCATGAGGACTTACGGGTACCACTACAGGATAAAGCATGAGGACTTATGGGTACCACCATAGAATGGGCCATGAGGACTTACGGGTTCCTCTATAGGAGAGGCCATACAGACTTATTGGTACCATTATAGGATAGACCATAAGGATTTATGAGTTTCCTATAGGATAAGCTATGAGGACTTATGAATTTCCCTAAAGGATAGATCATGAGGACGTATGGGTACTCCATAGGATAGGGGATGAGGACTTACGGGTACTACCATAAGATAGAACTTACAGACTTATTCGTACCACTATAGGATAGGCCATGCGGATTGATGGTTACTTCCATACGATAGCCCTTGAGAATCTATTAATTCGGTCGTATGGTAGGCCTTCAAGGGCTTCAAGTACATACCCCTGAGTACCTGTATGAAGCTATGAGATAGCTCATATGAAAAGAAGTGGTGATGATAGATTCAAAATTAATCTAATATCAAACAAAAAAACTGAGGAAAACCTGAAAAACTCAAAAGCGCCCGAAAAAATCGGAATATCCAAGAAAATCCGAAAATCCAAAAAATCCAAAGAAATCCGAAACATCAAAAAAAATCCAACGAAATCCGAAATAATCCCCAAATCCCAAATTCGCTTTTTTCCTCTTGATTTTTGTCAGATGTTGCAAAATTAGTCTCAGCAGCAAACTATCGTTTTTCACAGAGCTCTTGATATTTCAGTTTTTTCGGGGTGATTTTGCATCCCGAATAGTGAATAGAATCTGTATAAAAAGTCTCAGTTTGATTAGACATATCAGAACTCAGTGAAACGAGGGACAAATACAATTTTGTTCACTTCTAGGAAGGAACGAGACTGAAAAATAGGAAGTACATGGAGCAGAATGAATCAGGAGGGGGCTAGAATTTTCTTTGCCCCATCCAGACTGTTTCCTTCCCTTTAAGCTAACGAGCAACAGTTTTTCATAACTCCTCTTCGCGAACATTTTATCTATGGGAAACACAATTAACTCAACCATTGTTAATCCAAAAGGTTCTGTTATGCTAATAAAACAGTTCGAAACAATTCTTCATAAATAGACAGGCCAGAACACGGCTGAAAAATGGAAAGTAGCGCGGGACAGAGTAGAACGTGAGGCATGAAATGAGATGAGGCATAGGACGCGAGACCGATTTTTATCGTTCTGCGGAACTCTGGAACCTACCATGTTGGAGAAAATAGCGAAAATAGTAGTCATTTTGACTCATCAGGGCTATAATATCTGCTTGAAGCAAATAATCAATTGATTAAGGCCTATGATAACTTTTCATTTATTAATTGACATCAAGTTGGTCAGAAAAGTATAGATTTCTGCCAGCCGTTCTCCGAAAGTGAGAGAAAGAAGCGAGATAACTTTAAACAAAAAAACGGGCAATTTGAATGATGAGATATGGCATACCGGCTTGAAATTATGCTAATATAAAACAAAAAACCTGAGGAAATATGGGAAAACTCGAAAAATTCAAAGAAACTCAAAAATCCCTAAATCTGCTTTTCCACCCTTGGAATATGATTAACTATTTTTTAGCACATACGATTCTTAACCTTTCTTGAGATAGACATACCTAAGAAGACTCAATACATGACAGCGAAAGCTGACGAAAATCCTAGTATGAATGAACACAAAAACTAGAAGACATTGAACGTTTTGCGACCTCTTTTACATACACTTTGACGAGAGGACTGGTCAAAAGTCTTCAAGAATGCCACTGTTGTGAATGAGAGAGGACAATTGACTTAATCAAGCCAATGTATCTCGTGAAGATAGAGCCTTGCCTTACAATAGAAAATACGATATTCAAATGATAGGCAAGGAATAAAAAGTTTAAAAGTTCGAAAAAAGGCTGTTAGCGCAATTCCTTACGGGATTACAAATGTGAAACACGATGTAGTTGCTATAGCCGATGTTCTAAAAGTTGTTGTTTTTTATGCATATTGGAATACATTCCTTCCTAATGGTTTACCTTACATTATACACTTTGAATCGGATAATATTCCATATATGCTCCAATCATATGTTAGTTATACATTATCTCTGATATTTGCTTGAAGTCTTCTTCAGTTTATAATGACCCCTGGGCCCTATGTATCATGCCCTATGACGTGCCCAGAGACCTGTCTGTCACGGTCTGTGACGGGTCCGGAGACCTGTCTGTCTGTCACGGTGTGTGATGGGTCCAGAACCTTGCCTGTCACGGTCTATGGGGGAGGTACAAATTTCTACCCCTAAACACTTCAACACTCCTGTCAGATCGTGTTTCACAACATCTCAAAAATCTAAAAAAATCCCGAAAAATCCCAAATAATCCCAAATAATCCCAAATAATCCCAAATAATCCCAAATAATCTCAAATATTCTCAAATAATCTCAAATAATCCCAAATAATCTCAAGTAATCTCAAATAATCCCAAAAAATCCCGAAAATCCCAAATAATCCCAAAAAATCCCGAAAAATCCCAAAAAATCTTCTTCGGATTTTAGAATCTGTAAAATCCCAAATCCGCTTTTTCCCCCTTGGAATTATGAAGAATATTCAGAGTTCGATGCTGACTTTCAAAGTAATACAATCAAGTTTAACTTTTCAGGGCCTCTGATCCGTAATTCGATGCAAATTTTGACGTATTAGAGTGTGATTAATGTGTGATAATAAACTAATAAATGAATAAGCATCGACTATATGCTTTACTTTATCTTATTTTACTAAATCTTGCTTGCTCGATAAAGTTAGAGATATGTCACTTTACTTTACTTTACTTTTTGGATAAAGTAGATCTACTTTACTTTACTTTAACAAAGTGAAATAGAGATAAAGTGCCACCCCTAGTCAAGACTTAAATATACAGAATAATAGAAAAATCCGAGCGCTATCAGAATATATGTATAATTACTTTTCTTAAAAATGTTTTTTTTTTATATAGTAGGTTAAAACAATTAGAGGATGGAACATAGATTAAGAACTATTGTAGCTAATATTTTGACATTCATATTTTGATGTGAACATCACTCAAAGACTCGCCAATTCGTCTGAATAGTTAAGGATCTTGACACATACTCACAATTAGAGTATCCGAATCTGACTTCATTAGTCTTAAATTGACCTTGAATTAATCACTAACAACTGTTTTGTCTCGAATCAATTATTACATGACAAAAATATGCACGTGGTTAACATATGCTGAAACTATGGGTAACTATTACGTCGGATTTTTTTAAAAATGCCATCCATCATTTGTTGAATAACTCTTCAGCATTGATAGCTATCGACTTCGGGTTTTAGCCATTCGATAGAGCAGCGCGGGGGGCGTCTATCTATATGAGACTCATTTAGACCAAAGAAGTTTTTTAATGGTAAACATTTAATTGATATATTTTTCGTTACAAACTTTCATTAGTTTTCATAGAGACTTAGGCTTAAATTAGAGCAAAATCTGGCCTGGACAGTACTGTATATGTGGTAAAATTTTCAGCTCTTTCTGTCATTGTCTTGAGTACGAGAATTCATTAAAATTTTGAGATTTTGACTAAAATTCAGCACCCTCTCTGCTACATTTTGAGGTAATTTAAGCCTAGGTCTCTATGAAAACTAATGAAAATTGGTAACGAAAAATATATCAATTAAATATTTACCATAAAACACTTCTTTGGTCTTAATGAGTCTCATATAGATAGACGCCCCCCGCGCCGCTCTATTGAATGGCTAAAACCCGAACTCGATAGCTATCAATGCTGAAGAGTTATTCAAAAAATGATGGATGGCATTTTTTTAAAAATCCGACAATAGTATTTAGTCAGTCAGTATGTATCGAGAACTTAAATGATTAAGTGAGAAAAGTTTCAGTTAGGTCAGCGTTCTGTTTAGAGCTACTTTTAGTAATAAATGTAGGAAAAATATCGAATTCTCGAAACTAGAGGGTGTGGATGCGGGTTATCATGAATACTTGGTCTCAACTTTTGTTTTTTTTCAGAGATTATTTTGAAAATACTCACAGTTAATTTGTTTTTCTGGACTTTGTTGTTTTTCTTCAATATTGCGTTCATCTTCGATTTCTCGAATGTAGAGAAATTGATTCCAATCAATTTGATTATTTTCAATAATAATGCTTTGATTGTGATCTTTTTGAATGAATTTTTCAAGTTTTTGTCTAATTTTATCGATTTCTTGTTTAAGTTGATCAATATCATTTTCAAGAAAAATTTCTTCTTCTCGACGTGAACGAATTTCTTTTGTAAGTGATTGAAGTTGTTTTGTTACTTTTGCTTGTTTTTTATGTATTAGCTCAGCAAGGTCATGCTGTGCCTTTTCTGCCGCTCTTTCAACTTTATTAATTGTTGTTTTCTTCCATTGTTCAATTTGATCGAAAAGATCTAGTGACAAATAATTTGATTTTTCTAACTTGTATAATTGATCAAGAAGTTCATCGTGAGATCTAATTATTTCGTTATCGAATTTAATTACTAATTGTCTTTCATGTTCTCGGAAATCCTTTGGACAAAAGTATGTATTACATCCAATGCAAAAACGAATTCCTGGTAATTTATTGCAGATTGAACATAAATTTGATTTGTTTCCTGTTGTCATTTCTCTTGGAAGAAAATCAATGTAATTATATTATTTATTATGTAAATATGTAGATCTAAAATGAATTCATATGAATATTTATAAATAAATAATATGAATTGTTTTACAAAGATAGAAACAAGATTATATTAATCTTTCACAGGTTTCTATGTTTACGATTTAACAATTACATTTGCTTTGCTCAAGTTTGGCTATCATAAACATTTCATAAATTATTTCGGACAATGAATTAAGTTTTTTTGAAAGAAAGCAGTTTATGATAATAGTTTATTGGATATGTATTGCCTTATTTTGAAGTGTTATAATACATAAATGCAAGATAAAATAGTATTGTATACTTGTAGCATGATACTAAAATTGACTAACACATAGCAAAAAATTCTTCTCAGTTTACATGTGAATGAAAGATAGTGAAAAAACTAACGAATGTCCACCTATGTTTATATAGAATTTGTTCGCTTAAATTCTAATAATTTTGTTTTCAATAAATAAATGTAAGGTCGTAAATGAACAAAGGGAATAATGGAAAATTTCAAGTGTTATCACAATATGTGATTGTCTTGTTCAAAAATAAAGTATTTCTACAATGATGAAAAACTTATTTCGAGAAAAATTCCAAAATTAAGTTCATGAAAACATACTGCTAAAAGGAATTCTATTGCATTTGATTGATTTGCTCGAATATAATAAAAATAGGCAATTTTTTGTTTCATCCAAATATCTATAATTATAATTTATAAGAAGCTATCAAAACAGATGTATTAGAAAGGCTGCTTGATCGATGGCTCGTTTTGGAGAAATACAAAGTTTCATTCAAAAAAACTTGAGTTAAAGTGTTTTGTCCTAAACGAAATTAAATAATAAACATATTTTCACAAAAAATAAATCAACACTGATCCAAATTGAATCAATTGTGATATCGTGTAAGAACTTAGAATAGGAGTATAAATTAGAAAAGCAAGTAGTATGACAAAATTGAATATGTATATTCATCTTCATCTTTAATCAAAAGAATAGTTTTAGACATACATTGGCTTTTTTTAATCATTTGGAGTTAACCATGACTCGACTAGTTATGCTATTTAAGACATATAAATTGAAAAAAAAACAAAAGTAATTTTCACGACGAAATATTCGAAAGTACTATCTATTATTTTAAAACAATTCAATCACAATGACAAAAGTAGTCAATGGGAAATGTTAATATTCTTTTATATCTTTCCAATTTTTATGGATTAAAGAGGAAAAAATTGTCAGTGACTAGGCAAAGAGATATGAATTTTAGTTTTCAAATATTCTTTTATTTCAATTATTCCAACTGAATAAGTTTTCATATCCTTGTTTTGATCGGAAAGAAAATCTTTCTATACTCTATTGCCAACTATTTTGACATAGATGACGTGAAGAAGAAATATTTTGTTTTTGTCTTTGGAATATTAATAGATGGGAATAAGATTTTCTACTAGTCTCTTAATTATTAATTTTAACCTAATTTTCGGCTTGAGTAAATACTTAATCTTCACAACAGAGAATACCGATCTTCAACAGATTCGATTTCATCTGTATACGAATTTCTTACTTGCAATTTTATGAAATCTTTGTTTTGTTGTTTCGTACAAAAGACACATGGGAAAAAAAAGATGATCATGTGCAAACAAAATATAAAGCAAAATTAAAAAACAGAATCCTACGTTTTTTTTTCTTTCGAAACAAAACGAAGTAGAAGAAAAACAGACTTTTCGTTGCGAATGCAATAAATACTAGAATAGTTGCGTCTCGGACCTATCATCATAAAATAAAATGACTAATCCTTTTTCGATCCACTAGAATAATCACACAAGAAAGATGCCACCAGCGTTCCGAATGAGAATTCGAAGTATAGTGAGATCCTGCACTCTTTTTCAGTAGGTGAGGTGAAATGTTGCACTCCGTTTCAACAACCAAAGTGCAAATATATAAATGCGTCTAGAAAAAAGAAATAATAGTTTATATTTCATTCTCTAGACTTCTATGTCCATGTATACATACAAGTAATAATTAAAAATAATATGTAAATCGTCATTTAGTAACAAAATTTAAATAAATTCGAAAAGAAAAATACAAATACAAATCATCATTAAATCATAAGGGAACCTTTCAAAATTTTTACCGCTCGGCCGTTCTCGTGCCGTGGCATAACATATTTTTGTTTTAATTACATTTGATACATTAATTGTTTTCTTTGAGGTATCTATATGTATACATCGTGTTTATTGTTCTATTTCTATTCAGTATTCTTTGGCTCTAGATTATTTATTTTCTCCAAAAATAACGATTTTTTTTAATGTGTGACAAGATTTTCCTTCAACTTGATTACATTGTAAACGTGATAATGATATTTGTCTCATTCTTTCTTGAGACCTTTTTGTTTTTTTTTTTGAATATCACCTATTTTTAGCTTCGCATGACAAAAATTCTGTAGAAAGTATTTGAAAATATGATGAAACGTATTATAAATGAATTAAGTTTATAGAGAATAACTAGTCTCGATTTGAATATGTATTTAAACTATAATCCACGAAAAATAGTGAAATAAAATAGTATAGCCATTCTTGTATAGAAAAAACATGACTAATTATTTCTTTAACAGAATACAGAAAATCAATAACTTGTTACATACGCATACACAAGACAAGTCAATTAAGGGAAAATATCTAACAAGAAATGTTCGGGCATGTATTGCTAATTAATTTTCATCATATAGAAATAGAATCTGATAATTCCAACAATCAAACAAATAAATTTATTTAGGTTTCAAAAAGAAGGTATTTTCAAAAGGAGAAAAAATAATTATTACATATCTTCATTGCACTAAATGATACGTTTTGTGGCTATTTATTTAACTTTGATAGCATATAAAGAATAAATTGTACGGGTGTGGGTGTGGGTGTGAGGGTGTGGTGGGTGGGTGTGGGTGTGGGATGAATTCAGAACCCACCCACACCCATCCACCCACACCCATCCACCCACACCCACCCACACCCCACCCACGCCCACACCCGCCCACACCCACACCCACACTCCACACCCCACACCCACACCCCCCCCCCACACCCACACCCACACCCACACCCCACACCCACACACCCACATCCCACCCACACCCACCCACACCCACACCCGGAATAGGATGTATTGTCGGTATTCATTTGAAATTTTTTCTGTGGGTAGTGTAAAACAAGCGCACGTATGTACCGCATGAAAGATAAAAAAGAAAAAAAACAAATATGGTCAAGGGCTTATGTGCGTATATTGAATCTTTTCGATAAGCATCATAACTATATATGTGCATGAGTAATTGAGAAAGGGTCGAGTTGTTTTTCTCTGTGAAGAACAAAATTCTGATTATCTTACTTTGGTCTCGTTTGCAACAACGCCATAAAAACATAAAGATAAAAGAACAGAATTGTTTTGATGATGTTGGAAAGATAAGCTTTGGGTAAAAAGACTGATGCAGCTAATTTCGAGCATATATTGAGAGATCGACCATTTCAAATAAGCATCAGCGTGATTTCGCATTTTCACAAGCCCTACACGTAAGAAAATAACATACTATCTCTGCTTTGTATTATCCTGTAAAAAACTTCATCTTCAGATTAGGGGTGCAGAATCTGCCCGTAGGGCGCAGCGCCGCTGCTAGGAAAAAATGGCTCTTTCGTGTAAATTTTCGAAAAATAAAAGACGACAGAAAATGTTACGCTCGATTAGAAATAGTAGTAAGTCATCTGTTGAAAAAATTTCCACAGCTTCAACAGGACAAGACGAAATTTTCCCAATGAGAAAATCGGGACTTCCCAAAAAGAAATTTTTTCCAAAAGAGCCAAATCTTCTGGGAAGGGAAGTGTAGACCATCTAGACAAACCGCTTGTTTCAAAAATAGTCTAAGTGTTACCAATGAAATCGACCTTTTCTTGCTGCATTTTTATAGCGATAAATCATCACTATGGAAATGTAGCAAGGAAATCGCGTTTCATTACTGATTTGACGAAAATCATGATTTCATGGGCAAGAATTACCGATTCGCTTGACATGAAGTTTATGCAGTGTTTCTGTTAAAAATACGGCCTTTCTGGAACCTTACAACCATCTACTGGTTTACCGTGAACGATTCACCGGTCTGAAACGATAACCGGTCGAGTTTGTGAATCGGTATGCACTGGTTTTCTCCGATACAATGGTTGGGAAGCTACCGTGGCTAGTTAATAAGTAACGGAAATTAATGCAGTTAATATTTCCACTAACGGAAGGCTTTTTGGGCAAAATAACGATTTCTTATCAAGTTTGACCAAAGGTTTTGCGGGTCGAGGAATCCGAATCGACGATGGGTTTCTCGAAATTGCCCAGTATAGGTTTTCACTCAGGAAAGGTTATTCAAGGAACCTAAACACCTGTTCTAAAGTTTGACCGAACCGGCTACCAAACAAATACTGTGACTCGTGTTTCAGTGAAAATCTCTAGTGGGCAATTTCGAGAAACCCATTGTCGATTCGGGTTCCTCGACCCGGAAAACCTTTGGTCAAACTTGATAAGAAATCGTTACTTTGCCCAAAAAGCCTTCATTTAGTGACAAGTAACGCTCGTCCGTGTGACTCGCTTGACCCTCGACTGCATATTCGGTCCTTTCCATTTTTTCTTCCGATTTACAGTCTTCAACACAGCTAGTATCAGATGTTCCAAAAGAGTGGGTAGGCATGTGTACACTGACATTGGCGTCAATCTCATTGTGCGTAATTTTATGCGGGCCCGGATAAACATTTTGTCACAAATGCATCCAATGAAATTGATACCATCACATTGACACTCAACAGTAAATCTAAGGAACCACACTATGATGACGGCATCCATATGTACCCAAAAAGAAGCTTATATTCAGCTTTCTGAGAGGTAATGAAGCAAAGCTCATTCGCGACACTTTCATGAAAATGCGCCATGCTCCTTAAAATTTCTACTAAAAGTCCGTTCACTTGCTGACACATCTGCCGACAATATTGTTTACTAGAGCGTCCGCTAGCAAAATAGGGCTTAATTGAACTTCTAGCTTACAATTAATCATATTAGGTCTGGTCTATAATCGGACTACTACACTTGAAAGAAGCTCCTACTCATATTAGTCATCAGACTAGATAGGTAGCTTCAATATATCCAAATACATTTCGACATTTGAATCAGTATCGACAAGAAAGCATCCCACCAAGGAAACCCCCGTTTATTTCATTCAAATAGCATTCCGATAGAACGAATATAAATTCTATAAATAATGTTTTCTCTCAAATGTACTACTCAAATATCCCACACGTGCAGAAAAGCCGTTCTCACACTTTATTTCAAAATATTTCTCAGTTCTTAGCAACTGCTACTCCTTATTTCAACCCGTATGACCTAGACTCTTGATGTCTTATTGATCAATACCAGCAGCTTGAAGCATTTCTTTAAGGGACTTTCTAGTGCAGCGGCTAATCGTTCGTCGGCGCCCCTCCGGGGCGGCACTCACGACTAGCCGCTGCTATGTTTCGTTCTACTTCTCCACAGCACCATCCTTTTTTATTTACACTTCATCTAATCCCAAACTCGGCTTAATTCGAAAAACCATTAGATCTATAGCATGAGAATTCTCAACGGGGATTTCTAAACCAAAGCTTCGTTGTGAACTATTTCTGATTTCTTCAATTTCATTCTGCAGCTGAAAAATCTGAGTCTTATCGAAATACTTCGTTAAGAAAATATTAGTGCAGTTTTCTCAAAAAAACTGTTTCTACATTAAGGAAACAATTTTCGAAAAAAAAGTGTTTTTCTGACCCCCGCAAAAAAAAAAATTTTTGAAAAAAACTACAGGTGTTTTCGAAAAAATTTATTTTTTCTCAAAAAGTCTGTTTCTGCATTAAAAAAAATTTCGAAAAAAATGTTTTTTTAACCAGCCACAAACAGACAGACAAACGCATTTTAGTTTTTTTCATATGACCCTCCCTACAGTCGAGGGAACAATATTAAATGTATCAGTTTCCTTCACTCGGTAACTTCCCACTCCTTGTATCGGTGAAAACCAGTGCATACCGGTTCATACTGGTTTACGCGTTAAAGCCATTATCGGTTCATATCGGTTACCATTTACTCGATTAATCGATCGAACCAGTTATTATTTAATTGG
The DNA here is from genome assembly GCA_905250075.1 of Rotaria sp. Silwood1. Classification (NCBI taxonomy): domain Eukaryota; kingdom Metazoa; phylum Rotifera; class Eurotatoria; order Philodinida; family Philodinidae; genus Rotaria; species Rotaria sp. Silwood1. The sequence goes on from CAJNOP010000275.1 coordinate 148,235, forward strand.
TTCGCCGGTCCGACCGGTTATCGTCACTGTTACATCCCTAATAATTGCATGATTGAAATGTTAAATACTGCTATACCGACCAAATTCAGAACGAGAAAGAAAAATCTGTCAACATGTTTCAGCGTACGTATTACTACCTACCTCTCATAAGTATCGATAACCAAAAATTTCAATCATTATGTTTTATTAGCTACGAAGAGGGAGGGAATGACAGGTATCTACAATTGGATCACGTTTAATACTAAATCTAACAATGGATTTTAGTTTCATAAATACGCATGTTATAGGGCATAAGAGAGTACTAATGCTAATAGCATTTTCACGATCTGTGAATTTCGCTGTCGAAATGTATGCACTGACTTTTAGGGAGGCAAGGCTAGGCATCTGCAAAGTGGTCCCGGGACCGGGACCAAAATTTTGACTTTTACCGGGACCGGGACTAAAATTTTACTTTTGCCGGGACCGGGACCGGGACCAAAATTTTCAAGCTAGTCCCGGTATTATTTTTTATCAGAAACTCGATTCTGCGTTTAGGTATTTCTTCTATTTTTGTGATCAGAAATCTAAAAAAACAGCAATTTTCTTTACAATTCTGATAAAAATTTTCATCGATCCTCGTTTCAGTTCCAAGAATCGGAATTTTTTCACCATAATACAATTTTTAACTGGCATCGAGTCCAGACCGGGACCGGGACCGGGACCAAAAAAAAATTGGGCCGGGACCGGGACTGAAGAAAAATTTTGACCGGGACCGGGACCGGGACTAAAACATTTTTCACCGGGACGGGACCGGGACCGGGACCAAAAAAACTGATTTTGCAGATGTCTAGGCAAGGCACCAAATTTCTACTTTTACACCTCAAAACTATACGACAATTCATATAAGTTAGGATCGATGTTCAATACTTTATCTCAAACTCGTTGGACGAAACTGAAAACGAAACTCAATATTCAAACCTAAACCCAGACGGTTTGGGTTTGGTGCATGCCTAATCACGATTAATTGTCGATTTTCTTTGCCATGTAGAAACTCTACTAATATCTCTCGAATCGTTCTATGTCAAAAGCCAGCTCGAACATATCTCGAATGATAGAAATTCTACTGACTTTCTATCAATTTTTTATCCAATCATTTTGAACTTTGTACATAAAAATTCTTGTCGAGATTTTTCTTAAGCTTGATCGGATAGGTTATTGTGAAGGAAAAAATTCGTTTTTTAGGTGCTCATAGGCTGTATTTGTTCTACTCTATGAATAACAGGGAGATATAGGAGGGATGTAAACAATTTTTATTTTCGCGATTTATCATAGAATGGAAAAACCGACTGCACTCAATGTAGAAAAAAAAGTGAAAGTGCGACTTTCTATAACGAATCTTATTTAATAAGATGCTTTCCAGGTTGCTCCGTCGAACGCCAAACTTCCGAGTTCGATTGCTCTTGGTCTTTGACAGCTATTCAAAAAACAGTGCGCAAGTGAGTCCGTGCGTGATTCATGCATGTATTATAACATATATCCGCACGCATGATGTCCGAGACGCTCAGTCGCATACAACTACGCCCTCTGACAAATTATTTATGCTCTTTTACAATCTTTAATTGGTTCATTTGAATTCCACTTTAAATTCTATCCTACTTTACACTAATACAATTCTCAACCGGCTACCCGAGCAGACAGACATATCGATTTTTCTGGTTGTTACGAACAAAAAAGGAATAAACTCTCAGATTTTTTGTCTATATTAGTTTTCAGCATAATTGTCACACAAACTGGAGTTATTACCCATTTTTTTGAGCGAAATTTCAAGCTTTTGAGGCGCTTTTGCTCTTGTTTTGTTTTTCCATAAATCTTATGCGAGTCTTTTGCTGAAAACTCAGTATTTTGCTCAAAAAATGGGTGAAAGCTCCAGTTTGTGTGACAACTATGCTGAAAACTGATATAGACAAAAAAACCGAGAGTTTGTTCCTTTTTTGTTCATAAAAACGAGAAAAATCGATATGTCTGTCTACTTGAGTACTTCATATTTCAAATATATTTCGACGAAAAAAAAATAGCCGATATTATAGACATTTGCCCTATTTTATTTGAGAATTAAAACATAAAATAAAATAAAAATATTTTGAATTAATTGAATTTTCTTCTGACCTCAATCTTGTCACAGAAATAAAACGAAAATAATAATGAAATTGTATCACTCATTCTCATAACTAAATGAATTAACATATTTGAACAGATAAAAGAAGAGTAATACGAGAATATTTCCAAACATTCATCATCATTGTATTATTTATCGAAAATTTTCCAGAAGAAAAAATCACTCAAGAAGTAATAAAATTCTACAAAAAAAAAGCTCAACTAATAATTTACATTTCATTCTCTTTAGAAGACGTATTTTATTTTTAAATTTTTATCAGATGATATTTGTTTTCTTTTGATTAAGTGATTTCATCTCTCAAGTCGTGTGTGAAAGGAGGATGTCCGAACACTGAGGATGACAGACTTGTATATATCCATGCACGTGCGACATTGATGATATCTTTCACAACAACGTGACGTGAGCAGATAAATGACGTTCTGGAATATTTTCTTTTGAAAAATTCCCAAAAATAATGAAATCAAATGATAAGTCATCAAAAGACACTGTCGTAAGAAAATATTTACACATTTTAAAAAACTGATGATTCAACTCTCGATCAATTAGTAACACTTTGTGAGAAATGAATAAATACTCAATGAGTCATTTTCTCTGATTCTTTTTTTGACGTGAATAATGCATATTGTATGAGGTACGTGCACTTTCATAAGACAAATTTTTTCGATTGGAAACGTCTATAATATGTATACACACCGACGATATTTACATTGCAATTTTTTATTACTGTAATAAGATATATTCATAATTAAAATTCCGTTTTTATTTACTGCAAAATCGTTATAAATATGGTATACAGGATGAGGATGAAGGTGAGAGTGAGAACGAAAGAGATAAGATTACATTGCTCACCCTCACCTTCACTCTGTATACCAAGAAAAAGTATTTTGTGTACTAGAGCAGCTGAAAAGTGTATACATTTTTTGAGACACCCTGTATTCTCTTAAACTTTAGATTACTATCTCGATATATTACAAATTTAATCAGGTGCGTAAATCAAAAATGTTTAGTTTGTTTTTACAATATCCTAGAGTTAACTCTGCAGATTGAAATGAGAAAGTAAAAAAAGTTGAATGAGGGCTATAATTTGCAGACTTGTAATAGTTAATATGTTGTCCTAATTCATACTATTTACTGGTGCTATAAATACTAAAATATGCGAATGGCGTCTCCTCTTAGCACTTTTCAACAGAATGAAATTGCCATCAACCTATGACCGTATTTCGAAACTTTATTGATTTATTTTAGGATTTCAGTGAAATTCAACAATGTCGGCGATAAACGAAAATGAATTGTTGTCTGAACGCAATCAGTTAAGGCAATGCCGAATATGTTTGGACAATGGCAATCTTGATGACATAATTAGTCCATGTGTATGTAGCGGTGGTTCAGCTTATGTTCATCGGAAATGTTTAAACCATTGGCGGTCTCGAAATGCAAATGGAAGAGGTTTCAAATTTTGCGATATATGTCACTTCGAATACGTGGTGGAAACTATTATAAGTGATCCAGTATCCGAGAGAAAAAGACTAATCAAGTATCGTTTATTTGTAATTCGTGATTTATCAGCGATTATTTTACTAATTCAACTGGTTAATATTGTTTTAGCATACTTATTAAAAACTATTGATAAAAACAATAGTAACATGAAAAACCTCTTTCACAATTCAATGAATGAATTTACCATTTATTACTTGAGCGCTTGTATATTGTTGTTGGCCATCTTAGGCCTTTTCGGCTTAATTAGATTGTGTTACACGTACTGGACAGGTGATAATGATGATGGTACAAATAACCGTTATAGCAGCAGCAGTAGCGATACTATTTTGTGTGATTGGCCCAGCAGTGGTAGCAATGCTACTGGTACAAATAGCTATCAAAGCAGTAGTACTAGCAGTAGCAGTAGCTGTAGCACTAGCAGTGGGACTAGCTGTCGTACTATCATTAGCACTAGCAGTAACAGTAGCACTAACATTGGCACTAACTGCAGCAGTAGCAGTGGCACTAGTAGTGGTACTAGCTGTAGCACTAGCAGTAGCAGTGGCACTAGTAGTGGTACTAGCTGTAGCACTAGCGGTAGCAGTGGCACTAGTAGTGGTACTAGCTGTAGCACTAGCAGTAGCAGTGGCACTAGTAGTGGTACTAGCAGTAGCACTGACGATGACTGTTGTTTTGTCGTCGTAGCAGCTATTGTATTAGTATTTGCTGTCGTTGGAATATTCGTTGGAATAATCTTAAGCATAAACATTGTAAGAAAAATAATGAAACATCATGCTGGTGAATTATGGTTACAACAAGAAGCAGAAAAGTACATTGTTAAAGATTTTCAAGGAAAAAGAAAAGAATTAGAAAAATATAATAAGATCAATCGTACTTCTTTGAGCACCTAGATAATCAATGTTGATAATGATTTTATTCAATATTAAACTTTGTCATTAACTGAAATTTACTATTCATCTTCAATTGAATCAAATTTATATTTTCAGTGACTACATTAGGTGGAAAATTATTCATTCATAAATAAAACGAACAAAAAGCAGTTCTAATAAATTCTGTGCCATTTTGAATATAATAACTAAGAGAATGTTTAAAATCTGTTTTATCTTTCAATTCGTCTTATAATCGAACTTGAATTGTATGTGTTTCATCCAAGGGGGAAAAAGCAGATTTTAAGATTTTAAGATTTTAAAAGATTTAGAAAGATTTTAAAAGATTTTAAACGATTTTGAAAGATTTCAAAGGATTTCAAAAGGTTTTGAAAGATTTTGAGAGATTTTGAAAGATTTTAAAAGATTTTGAGAGATTTTACAGGTTTTGAAAGATTTGAAAGATTTGAAGATTTGAAGAAGCTGGACTATTTTATTTAATGGCACTTAACTAAAATAGGAGTGGAAAGCTACCATTATCGAGTAACTGGTAACGGTGCTCTTGGGGCCATAAGTCCTACTTTAGGAGCGTACCCTTGGCTCCTGAAGTACTATTATGGGAGGTACGCTTGAGTCCTCAAGTCCTATACTAGGGGGGGGGGGGGGGGGGGGAGGTACTATTAGGTCCCTACGTTTATACTAGGGGGTGCCTCGGGGTTCTCAAGTACTATAAGAGCGGCATAGTCACGCGTTATGGAATTTCATTTTTTTACATTGCAATACTTATATCTCATCAAAGATAAAGGCAAATTCCCTGAAATTTTTATGATACATAGAGACCATTTGAATCTATTACCAATAAAAATTTTATCGATTTATATGCACGCAAGGGTGATCTATTAAAAATATTCTGCCCGTTGCGGAATTTCAAAAAATGGAAATTTTTTTAGAGTAAGTCGAGAGACAAGTATTTTACTGCGCAAGGAAGTTACATACAACTAAAAGCTATGTATACAAATTGTTCAGTTTTCTACAAGCTTTCAAAATATTGGTTCATTTCTGAACAGAGTATCATTACATCAAACAAAAACCTGTAAATACTGTCTGTTACGGAATTTGAATCGTTACGAAATTTCGTCTTTCTGTCGATTTTCTAATGGGGATAGTTTGACATCTTGAAATTTTCAATTACCACGATAAAAACTTATCTTTTCCGCAATCCAAGAGCAGCACACAGACAGTTTTACCATCCGAATATGTCAGTTTCACTCTCATAACGAAATGACATTAAAAGTTCTATCTATTTTTCAGACAAAAGAATGAAATGTAACCGAGTTCGACACTGAATTTTTTGATGAGATTAGTCAAAAAAAATCTTGTTGAACGGCTGTTGGATTAAAATAGGGTTTACAGCTCTGGTCGGCAGAGTGTCTCTTAGTTTGCAACATGTTTCGTAAACCGTCGGTGGTGCACTTTTGACTTTACAGAGAGTTTTTTTTTTATTTTTGTGAGTTTAAACCTTCCCCAAGCGAGAGTGACCGATGCGTGGTCATGCCAATAGGGAGATACCCTTGGGGTCACAAGTTCTACCATACGTAAATTCCCTTGCGTCCTGAATTCCTATGCTAGGTGGTCCTCTTGGGTCTCCAGGTTCTATATTAGGGGTACCGATGGGTAGAGACCTGCGGAGTACTCCGAAATCCGATTCTAACTGCCGCTCCATCGAAGTCGCAGTTAAAAGCGGGTTTACTGAAAATATTTTTCGGAGGCTGATCTGACTCCGATTCGACTCAGAAAATTTTTTCGAATTATCTCATCTCTGATGAAATTTTGCTATTTCATATAACAATAAGTTTACTTATATATGCAAACAAGAAAAAATGATAACACTTACCTAGCTCTTCAGTTTGACAAACAAAAAGAAAGAAAGATAACAGTTGGCACATATTTTAAGAACGAGTTGCAAGAGAAAAACCCATGTTGATAACGTTTCGGCCGTATCTTTCGAAAGACCGACCTCATTAAAGCATAATTTCGTCAATGGGAATATATTTCAATTTTATCAGAAGTAGTACAATTCTCTGGATCATCAACTTTCGATTTCTTGGATATCGTACACGTCGGAAACCTCTTACCCATGTAAATATTTTTTGCCTCAAAACGCGTCTGAAACGCGTTTCATTTGCGTGCGAAACGCTAAGAGTGAACGCGTTTGAACGCGTCCCCAGTGAAACAAACGAAGCGTTTAAACGCGATTTATTTTAGAAACGCGTGTGAATGCGCTTCTAGCTTGACTTGCGTTCAAACGCATTTTTAGCGAAAACGCGTCCCAGATGAAACATTTAATGCGTCTGGACGCGTTTCATAAAAAAACTAAAAATTTTGAAAAAAATATGATAATCCATTTCAGATTCGAACTGAGTTGCCACCATCAATATTTTTTGATGGTCTTAGCCTTCCCTGGCAAATGGATTAGATTTTACCTTAAGCGACGACGATCAGATTTGAACAGATGAACCAGTGATTAGAAGTCGTTCATACATACCGCTGAGTTATACTAACCCGAAAACTTGTCTTATTCAAAATAAAATATATTTGAAGACGAATTTCATCGGTTAAATACTTTATTTTAACAAGATGTATTTTTTTCGAATTCAAGAGTCTTAACACGTAAGATGACTTTTCAGTTATTTTTTTAAATAAGTTTTTTATTTTTTTAATAAAATAACATCTTTTTTTATCATCTACTACACATAAAAAAATATTACGATCTTTTTTATTGCACTGGTAATATGATAAATAATTTTATCGAAAAATTTAATGAATAGATAATTATTGACAAGCAATTTGGTAGAAATATATGATGAAAAGTTACTAATAATATTATTTAAATAGTAGTATTTAACAATATTCTGAAAGGGCATTGCATAGCTGGAAACTATTACAATATTATCTAACTATTTTTCTTACAAACTTTAGAGAAATATGGACTGTTCACCCTATGTTTAATTGAATTTTGTCTATTTTAACGTCATCTCGACATTCTTTATTAGAAGTCTAATGAAGTTTAGATGAATAAAATACATGTAAGCTGATGATTTTGATTATGCAGTTAACTCTTCTAGAGCAGCAATTTTTGGGTAAAATCGCGTCCGATACACAAAAAATAAACACTTTCAAAGGCACTCGAAAATATGATTGCGTCCTAACGCGAGCGAAAAACATATTTAAGACACGTTTGAACGCAGTTCGTAAGCAAAATTTTTTTAAACGCATTAAATTTTTTTCAGAAACGTGTCGAAACGCGGTTCATTTTTTTCTGATTGCGTTTAAACGCCTTGCATAGAAAACCTGCGTCCAGACGCGTTTCAAAACTTTTTCTAACTGCGTCTCAACGCTTCTCATATTACACCACGTTTGAACGCGTTCAGTCAAACTCTTATTAAACACGTACAAACGCAATTTCAATATGAAACGCGTTGAGACGCGGTTCATAGTTTTTTTACAATTGCGTTTCAACACGTTGCATACAAAAACTGCGTTCAGACGCGTTTCAAAAGTTTTCTAACTGCGTCTCAACACGTTTCATATTAAAAATGCATTTGAATGCGTTGTGAACCCGTTTTTAACTGCGTCTAGACGCGTTTTGTTGTGAAACCGCGTTTCAACGCATCGATCTTGCGTTTCGTGATTACATGGGTTAGTGATTCTTTTTATTTTCACTGAACAACAGATGTAAAAGAACTTCCAGATTAATCTGTTAATGATTCTTGGATTTTTCTTCACTTATTTGTTCCTTTACCGATTAGAGGTTGCATTATTATTACTGGTAGTAAGTAATAGCATACAAGGTTATTAATTACTGTAGGTAATTAGAAATAATCTATGAAACTAGCAAAAGTCAGAAACTAAAAGTGTTATCAAGTCATATAGTATTAAAAGTAATAACTCATAGAAGCAATATTGTTATTAGTGTATTACTAGTAATAAAGTATATAAAATGATTACCAATTATTGAGTAATAATAATAAAAAATAATTCGGTAAAACCTTTACTAGCGAGCAGCTCTCTACAGTGGAAACCTCGTTATTATTAGCGTTTTTCACGAGTCCGAAAAGTCAATTGTTGCTGAAAATGGACGTCTCGAAGGTGAACATCTCTTTATTATGAACGTTTTTCAGTAGTCTCGATCATGCTCACTTTAGAGAGACTTCACTGTAGTAATGTAGCAACCTTATTATTGATTTCCACATGCTCTGAATTAAACAATACAATATATTTGAGATTTCCTTTTCTTCTATAAAAAAGGATTCGGAGTTTCTCGGAGCTGGAATCGGAGTCGAAAAGTAAAAAAGTTTCGAAGTTGAAGTTGAAATCGAAGTCGTAAAGAAGGAATTTTCGGAGTCGAAGTCAGAATCGGAATAAAAAAAATTGACTCCGCCCGTCTCTACCCTTGGATTCTCAGGTACTACTATGGGGAGGTATCATTGGAACCACAAGACCTACTATAAAGGATACTCTTGGATCCTCAAGTACTATTATAGCGAGGTACGCTTGAACCCTCAATTCCTATACTAAGCGGAGGTACCCTTCAGTCTTCAAGTCCTACTATAGAGGGCATCCTTGGGTTCTTAGGTACTACTATAGGGGAACGTTTGAATCCTCAAGATCTTCTAGAGGGGATAGTCTTGGATCCCCATGTCCCAAATTAGAAGGTATTCTTGGATTCTCTAGTTGTATACTAGGCGGTACTAGGAATCTGATCTTACCGTTACCAGGAAGCTGGTAGTGGGATAGTTTCCTAGTTCTAGGATTACAGTGAGGACAGTAACTTGTCAGTTACCCGGTGATTGTAACGATTAAGGGGACCCCCCCCCCCCTCAGAAATGAAGTCCCACTTGGGACCCTACGTTTGGGCTGAAATTTTCAGGAATGATTGATCTTAGTAAGAAACGTTTGTGATAAAAATTTCAGCTTGACATGTCCGACTAAAACACAATTTCGGCTGAGTTTCCTACCTTTCGGGAGAATCGAAATAACTCGGTCCAGAGAAGGGATAAAGAGCTCGAGCTGGTTTCAAATTGTAGCTAGCCTCTGTACGCAACTTTTCATCGGACGGAATTTTGAAACTTCCTTCCATTCATTTTTTATGAGTAATTTTGTGAGCATGCTTGCAAAATAAGCATAAAAAAGTGTGATTCTACGACAGCAAATCCCACTATTCTTAGTCCTGGGATTCAATATCAAAAATCCGCCCGATGAAAAGTTAGCTCTAATCAAGACCTTTAAAACAAAAAAAAAATCATGGATTATATGCCTAGCCGAGCGGGAGTTATTTCAATTTTTTTGTCTAGAAACCGTGTTTTGAGAAAAATGCTAAAGAAATTTTGGAGATGGATTTTTTCATTAAAATCCAGAATAAGTCATGTTGCAATGGTGTATTCCACTGGGGCGTCTGAAAGGACGTCACAGATGATGGCAACTAGCACCATCTGACATTGTGATCAGCATGAAAATGTTCTATTCCACGATAATGCTAGTGGAAACGCAATTTTTCTGAAACTGGAACCCTAAAAAACCCATGAAGTTTTCTACAAAAACATGGTAGTGGATTTTAAGTTTCATGCGATAAGTCTTTGATAATCTGATCATTTTCCAAAAAACTATATATATTCTGAAAGAGGAAGCTTCGTTGCATCTTCCTGTAATAAAAACTCAACTTCAATATTTTGCCAAAAAAATCGATTTTCTGAGGGGGGGGGTCCCCTTAAGTCTCTCGAACTTCTCTAACTATTGGTGTACCTTGAATTTCACATGGTCTATAATCTGGAAGAGGCGACTAGCCATGACCAGCAATCCGAGAAGGTACGCCTAGAGCCTCATGGAATCTGGTATACAGGTTCCCAAAGTCTTTAAAACAGTTTCGGCATGAGCGACCAATAGTTTTGAAGTGCTACTCGATAGAACAGGTGGATTTGCCGAGGTGATATCGGATTGGGTGCTGATAGTTTCTGAAGCGCTATCAGATAGAGAGCGGTGGAGTAACCTAACCTTTTCCCAACTAGTAAGTGTCTGAAAAAAGTTACTATTAGCTTGGGACATGATTGGGGACAAGATGAAGAAAACATCGACACCTACATTATTCATCGTAGGGATGATTTTTTGAGAAAATAACCAACTGTTCTAAAGACTGGCAAGTCTATATCGACGTCGGGAAAGCGGAGACCGGGATTAGTATCTCAGAACCCTGCAGTCGATTTTCTCGATCGAAGAGATGGGCACTCCGAGGAAATGGGGATCGGTCAGAAACTTTTGTATCATCGATTTGAAATTGTGACTTGTAAGTGTAACCTGATTTCGTTTATTACTCAGAAGTCAAGGATTTCACGTGTCGTCGTTTTCGTTGTTTTGTTGAAAATGTGGTTTTAGTATTGAATAGGAAAACGATACCTATGTACTCTGAAGTTATAATTCGATTCAGTTCTGTTATTATGGAAAGCTGTATTTTACTTGATCGATTGTGATCAGACAACTGGTTGGCTAGCGCGCAAATAGATTCGACTCATGTGTGCCAGAGGAGCAATAATGGCGATGCCAACTTAGGGTGCATGGACTTTTCGTGTCTCCTTTGTTGGTTGACATTTTCGACCTGTGGATCTGCACGAATTATTTAGTTTTTCTTGTATTTATATCTGCGGAATGATTGAAAAATGGCATTTCTGAAGGGGACTAAGTTTATGGGGATAAAATTTGAGGATATAATGGTAACCAGAGTAGTAGTATGAAAAAAGTATGGTACCATACGAAACTCTTTTTGCAACGAAATCGAAACCTTTTCTTAACTTTTCGTAAAATCCTAAGAAAGGTTCAAAATGATTGTCGAACCTTCACGAATATTTTTGGAAGATCTCAAAAGTATCATATGAAACCTCAAAAAGGCTTCGAATTCGTATTAAAATTCGAAACCCTCTTAAGTTTCGTGCTTCATACGAAATCATTTTAAATTTTCGTAGAGATTACAAAACTATCTTTGGTTTCGTGCGGTACCTTATTTTTATTGAGTGTATTACTTGAAGACCCAAGGGTACCCCCTAGTATGGGACTTGAAGGGCCAGGAGTACTTCCTAATATACGATTCGAGGACCCAAAGGTACCTTCTATAGCAGAACTTTCGGAGCCAAGGATACCTTCCTACAGTAGGACTTGCAGACCCAAGGGCACCTTCATGTAGTAGAACTCTAGGACCTGAGGGTACCGCTTTTTACTAATAATTGAGAACTCAAGGGTACCCCTTTAGTATAGGACTTAAGAACTTACAGGTACTCCCTTAGTGTAAGGCTTGAGGACCTAAATGTACCCCTCTATAATAGAAGATCAGGACTCGAAGGTACCCCGTTTGATATGACTTGTGGCCTTCAGGGTACCCTCTATATTAGTACATGAGGACCCAAGCGTAGCCTCTAGTATAGGACTTGAGGATCCAAAGATATATCCTTAGTATAAGATGTGAGAACGCAAGGGTATCCTCTATAGTAGAACTTGTGGCCTCAAGGATACCATTACCACCTACCGATAATGGTAACTTCCTACACCTACTCACCTCTAATATAAAGGTTTTAAAAGATTTTAAAAGATTTTGAAACATTTTGAAAGATTTTAGAGATTTTGACAGATTTTAAAATATTTTGAAGGATTTCAACAGATTTTAGAGATTTTAAATGCTAAAATCTGCTTTTTCCCCCTTGGGGTACAGCCTAAATGTTGATCCATAAAAGTCTGCGGGATAATAGGGTGAAAATTTTGATGCGAAAAAATTTTCGACCAAATATAGAGTTTCTGGTGTATTTTGATATGCTGATTCCGAAAATGATGGTTATTTTGAACAGAAAATGCTCTTTTGATGTCAAAATCTTGAAATAATAGCGGTTGTTTTTTGGTTATATCGTATTGCTCTACTGTCTTTCTCTTAAAGTTTGAATCACCATTTTAAGAATCGGGATCTTTTTTCAATTCTTTTTATTGGTTTGATAGCTCGTGTGAAGCTTCACTAATGATAGAAAAATTCACCTTTCAATCATGAATCTTTATCAAGTTATAAGCAAAATTAATCTTTCCGATGCACTGCAAAATCAGTGCGTAACTCAGTACTCCTTTGTGATAGGCTGTACTCATTAATAAAGTAATTGTCTAATATGATTTTCTTTTTATTTTATATAGGAATATTAGCTCTATATGCAGTGAAATTTTGATAGTCGCTGATGCAACTGTTAATGAAATACAAAAATGCTATATAGCATTAGGATCAATAATTGATTATAATGATCTTAACTCTTAAGTATTAACTTTTTGGCCAAAACTAGAAATATCCACGATTCGGTTTAGTGCTTCAGTATCCTCAAGTGGGTACCAACAAAAAAGTATTTAAAAGAAAAAAATTCTAGCGGGGGGAGGGGGGAGGGGGAAAGGGGAAATGACGGACTTCCTTTCACTTACAAAGATTAATTATATATCAGTAACTTGAAAAATTGTACTGTAAACTTTTATTTTGGTGTAAATCGTGCTGCATAAGTCTTAATCAAAAGAGTATAAGTGTGGAGAGATACCGAACAACACTTAGACACACACCTTCAAAGCTTGTATTAATGTGAGATGTTGGTTGGAAAGAAAAAAACAAATCTTCTAAACAGAATTTTTGTTAAGTTTGTTATTGCTGCTTTTCTTCTTCTGTTTCGTCTCACTTTCATATGCATTACACTATGCAATAAAAGACTAATCAAATGAAAAGGTAAAAAACGAAAAAGACAAATCTTTTTGAAGTCATTTTTTTATCTTTTTATCACTGTCTTCCATCTCTATTCATTATTTTATTGACTGAAAAAGATTTTTAAAAATTTTTAAGTAGTTATTTAGTGCGTAAATTATCAATAACATAATGAAGAAAACAGAAAATTTTGAAAAAAAAAATGTTCTTTCTATTAAATAGGTTTTATTTTTTTTTACATTTCTTTATTGACATTTGCTGTTTTTCATTTGCTTGGTTAGTTGTAATGTACGTATAGAAGTGTCTTTTATTCAACACGAATAGTATATGGAAAAGATTCATAGTGACTTCTTTTAGTGTGTGTTATTGAAATATAATATTTGAAGTGCATCTCCGCTTAGAATCCGACAATCCATTGTATTACATGGAGATCCGAAAATTTACTTTTTTTTTGTTATTTCCAATCTACTTTAATGATCATTGTATCTAACCAAAATTAAGAAATAAAAAGGAATTAGCTAATAATTAGATTTAAATAAGACATTCTTCTCTCTGTACAGTAGTTTGTCTTGAAAGGCTACTGTAATCAGTAAATTTTTATTTGTTAAGGTAAAGTTTAGTGTTTTGTTTTATGGATGCTGTTTGTTTTTTGACATTCTACTTTTATTTTAGAATTTAGATCATGAAAATTTTTCCTGCTTACTTCTTCATTATTTCATATGATATATTTTCAACACATTGAGTCTTCAAAATTTTTGTCAAATTTTGAAACGAATACATGACATTATTTTACAATTTGATTTTTTTATAAAAAATAAATTTTCTTTCGTTCTTTTCGTAATAGTGTGCATTTGAAAATTTTCCAAATGATTTCATATTCATAATAATAACAGAAGTTCGACTAGTTTTGATAAAAGAAAAAAAGAACGAGTCTCTCTTCTTGATGGGATCAATGAAAGCCTCATTTTTAGATTTCAAAATCTATGGAAAGTATGATCAACTATCGAGTTATTTTTATTTATCAAGTGATTTTTACATGAGTGATAGTTATAATTAAATATTAATATTTCTTGTGTATTGCTTGAAATTAATAATAAATAACATGATGATTCAGTTTAATAGTTTAGTAGACTTAAGAGAGCTGTACATACTTCTTAAGGTTGAGAATTATTACAATCGTTTTTTCTACTAGGAACTGATCCATCCTAAATTTCGTTGAAATATACAACTACCAATAAAATCTTATTTTTCGATTTTTTCAATAGATCTAGAATTGTTTCATGATGAACTATTGGATATAAGTATGAATTTTCTTTTGATGTACAGTCGTTGCCAAACTAGATATGTACGTTTATTTGTTCTATTTATTATTTCTACTGTTTCAGTGTCTGTGAAGCAGCGCATATTGACTCAAGAAAGAAAGAGAAAGGAAGAGAAGAATGAAAGAATGAAAAAGAAAACAAATGAGACGACTAGAGCGATTCGATAACATTCGTTATTATTACATGTGTGTAGCTACTTATTTCTAAATCAGAAGGAATACTTAGGGCATACCACACGCCTTTACGGAGCTATATCAATTTCTTATAGAATGCTTGAAGAAATTTTCTTTTTTTATGTAGTGATAGCGAAAACGATGCTCTATTTTTCTGTGCTATTTGATCAATCTTCAACTAATATCATAATAATAAAATTTCGATAAGAACTGTTTTTTTGTAAAACTTAACTAACGGATGAGGCAGATTAAATGTTTCAATCGCTTAATAAATTGTATTAAAAAACAAATTATAACATAAGATGTAGCATGAAAAGCTCTACAATTTACATAAGATCGCTTTTTTAAATAGTTGCATTTTTGTTTTCAAATGAACAAAATTTTGACTGATCAATTTTCGATCGTACGAAAACGATAGGTTTTGGTAGAAGATGAACTCATTTTTTCTTATTTTACCTTTTTATTACCTGATATCTTTTATTTAAAAAAACAAAATACACCACAAGATGCAATGTGAAAAGCTCTACAATCTACAAAGTAAAGCTTATTTTAACTGTGTAATTCTCGTCAAAGAAACCAAAATTCTGTGCGACCAATTTTCAGCGCTCGAAAAAATCATCCGAAGAGAAATTCTGTTTTTCTTATTTCATATATAAAATAAACTGTTCTTTATAAGTTGTAGAACTTTTTACACTGCATCTTGTGGTATATTTTGTCTTTTAGTACAATATATTGAGTGTTTGAAAATTGAAATGCAAAGCGTATTAATCTGCTTCATCGGTAAGCTAAGTTTTACACAAAAACAGTTCTTATCGAGATTTTATTAGTATGATATTAGTTGAAGATTGATCAAATAGCATAGAAAAATAGAGCATCGTTTTTGCTATCATTACATAAAAAAAGAAAATTTCTTCAAGCATTCTATAAGAAATTGATATAGCTCCGTAAAGACTTTTGGTATGTCCTAAGTATATAGTTATACAATCGTTGAACTTTGTTGCGTAAGAATTTATTCAGACTTTTAGCATAGCAGATAACATACTTTATAAGCCCAACGTCTGTTGAAAAATATTACTCTTACGACAGTTAACGTCGACTATCACTACAGAGTTTTTTTCCTGAAAATCGAGCATCGCTGAATATAAAGTAACAGATTTCATCATATGAGCGACTGAGTAGCCAAGTAAATACTAAAGAATGTCTGAAAGAGAAACCTGCAATGTGTTTTAACGATAGTCGACTGGTTTCAATCAGGTAATAGTACGATTGTGCACATCTAAAAAGATTATACATACATATTAGTATTCATCACTAACAACGACACACTCAGCAGTGATTCTAACAACTGTTTTTTGATGATTAATGAAAATTCACTAAGAACGTACAGGTGAAGGATAAGAGAGAGAGGTTTATAAAAATTGAACAAATAGAACGAGAACAGTATTCAGAAAATGCATAGAAATATATATGCTTTTTTCGATTCTTCAACAAATTTTGAAAGTTCATTGCTGTTACATAACATTCTTTGACTATATGGATGAACATCAACATGTATTGGGAGCAACTTTTGTAAAACACGATGTGAAAGGAGTGTTGAAATGTTTATGGTAGAAATTTGTATCTTCTTCCCTCACAGACAGAGTCCACAGACCAGCACAAACTATGGCAAACAGCTTGATATAAGGTGGGTGAAACACCGGTTGAAGAGTCGGAATGATGATTGAAGATCTTACATTCGTAACATCTAATAGAAAAACTTATCAAGTGATTCTATTTCGACTTTAGCTGCTATCCTTTTAGTAACAATACAGAAATGCCTTCTGAAATTTACAAAATAGAGAGTTTTTCAGGAATTTGATAGCAATGGGTATGTCGAATGTCATATTTTAATGCCACAAGGGTTTGCGCTAACAGTTTTTTTCTATTTTACTTCTCGTAGACGGACGCGAAACTTCGAAACAGAATAAATCTGAATAAAAGCTAGGCGAAGAATTGAAGAACACTATAGTTCTTCAGATGTTCTTCATCAATGGTTCCAAAGTAATACCCATTTGATGCACTGATAAACGATAGGTGCAGAAATGGGAAACATCGAAAAATTCAGCACCAAGAAAAGCAATATCATAGGAAGCAGATGAAAAGTATATAAACTGCTTTTGAGGCATTGTAACGGTGCGTTTTTTTTGTTTGATCTTACATAAGAGCTTCTACTTGAAAATAAATAAACTTTGAATTTCATCCATATCACCTGTATTCCGACTTGTCCATGTAACTCCGTAACAGCGTTACGTTTTTGCTTATTTTGTTTCGATCATAACTTTAAGAGAACAAGTTGTAGAGAGACGAACGGCGTCTTAAATTGAAGAGAAAATTGTTTTGAAGATTTTGAGATCTACCCAAGCTCATAAAAGTATTTTCTCGAAAAGCTATCACTGACATGCTAACATCTACTTTTGCAAAATCCATCGAAAAAGGTGGTGTCAGTATTTTGGGTGAGTGAAGGGTATGGATGTGGGCGTAGGGGTATGGGTGTGTGGGTGTTGGTTTAGTAAGAAAGACTCACACCAACATCCATACACCATTCCAAACCCACAGTCACACCTGGATGAGAGGAATCAACTATTATTAATTCTGGTATTAGCAGAACTCAGATGAACACTATCTTTCTAGCGATCTGCGTAAAGACAAGAACCATATAACATGTAATTGTACGTCAGCATTTACTTTCATATCCTACGGATATTTTTATGTTGAATTTTCCGATGTTCTATTAAATTATCTTTTTTCAATTAAATTAGATCTAGTAAACAGTAAAAACAACATCAAAATCGTTTGTTAAAATGTTCCCCTGTGTGATGCAAACACCGTGTAAATTCGGTGCGAATTGTAATAAAAGAGATGATCCATCTCACATGAAAAAGTATTCTCATTCGGAAGATGTAGAAGACTCTGACGATGACGATATATTCGTTCATGAAGATGCACGAACACCATGTAAATTTGGTACGAATTGTAATAGAAGAGATGACCAGTCTCATATGGAAAAATATTCTCATTCACACGACCTAGACGATTGTGACAACAATATCTCACCAAAACATGAAGTCCGACCTCCCTGCAAATTTGGTGCAGATTGTTATAGAAAAAAACCATCTCATTTCCAAAAATATTCTCATCCACCCAGCGTCGTTCAACCAAAACCGCAGGAAAATGCTTTAGAAAACGAACATAACACACCTTCGTATTGGGGTAAAAATGCACTTTCTCAATCTTATCTCGAACTAGATGTCAATCCTCATTCAAGTGAATTCAAGACCATTAGTGACTTGCTGAATAGCACAATTGGACATCATGGTAATAAATGGGGAACAATCAATGGAAGAGATCCAGCACACTTCATAGTCACGCAAATAACTCGAATTCATAATAGAAATCTTTGGGAAGAATATTGTTTCAAAAAGGTAAGCACAATAGTCATATTTATTTACCTAAAAAAAAACAAGGACTACGTAATCTTTGTGAAGTCTTTTCTGCATTGCAAACAATTCTTTATAAAATAAATCTAATTGAGTCATTAATAAATAATGCCATTTTTTCAATAATAAATTATGAAGCCAAATAAATTTTTCTTTTATAAAACTTCATTAAAGATAGAGTGTATGAAAACACTAAACGCACGTACTAATTCTGTTGATGTTGAATTTAAATTAATATGATTTCATTTTATTTTTATTCTTGTTGAAGAAACGAATTATGGATAGGAATAATAACAGATTAGAGGATTTAGAAAGTTCAAGGTACTTACAAAATCATCCATTACTGGTACCATTATTAGATGTAAAAGCAAATGAATATTGGCTCTTTCATGGTTCTGATTCTAAAATACATCAAGTTTTATTAAAGAACGGTTATGATCCTCGAGTGTCGAATGTATGGGGAATGTTTGGAGGTGGATTTTATTTGGCAGAAAACTCAAGTAAATCCAATCAATATATTCCATGTCCTGGTTGTCAACAAAATTGTATATCTCATGAGCCTCATTGTAAATGTAAAAAGCAAGAGGATTTCCAGTATTTAATTATTCTTTATCGAACATTATTAGGAGATGTGCATATAGTAAAAGAATACAAAAGCGAAATTTACCGTGGAACAGATGTACATCATCCTGTGCGTCGACCACCTCAAAGAAAGAATTCAGAGGAATTGTATGACAGTGTGATGGGCGAGTGTAGAAAATATGGTGGAGATCGATTAAATTATCGTGAATTTGTCGTATATGATGCTGGTCAAGCGTATCCAGAATATGTGATACAATTTAAGAGATCAACTAAAAAGATTGGGCCACAATTTGATATGAAATGTGTGATAGATAGTTGTCATACTCTTCTTACAACTTATTCAAGTTAAAACTTGACTAATGTGATTACTATTAAAGTTTCCCAAAACATTTATGATCTACATGTATGAACTAAACTGAGATCTTATCAAATAATTTGTTTATTTTGAATGTCTATCATTTTCCACAAATCAGGTTCCCTGAATTAATCCCTAAATGAAATCCGCATTTGTGGAAAACTAATCAATTAACGCTCATACTGATGACCAAATAGGGATTTTAATTTGGGGATTTTTCGATTTAGGGATTTTTTTTGAATTTAATACATGCAGTATATACAATACATATTGTGATCAAGTGCTATCCTTGTTCTACCATACCAAGCATCTTGCACCATGGAAAGCAAGGATTTTGGCAAAAATTATTTCGTCAATCAGTCTATGCTGGTCACCAGGAATAGAATAAATAGGAAAATGAAAGTCATTAGAAAATATTTGAAGATATTTGGTTGACCAAGAAAAGAAGTATAACTATATTTTCTGGTCACCAGAAATAGAACAAATAAGAAAATGATGACCGAGAGAAGAGACTCGGACTAGCTAATCTTGTGGGTAGGTTATCATTTACTAGAAATTGTGGTTCCATAAATCAGTCTCTAAACCAAATTCTACGTTTGCGGACTATAAACAAATAAGTAGATACTGGTGACCAAGTGGGAACTTTAATTTAAGAGCTTTTGAAAAACATGTCAATATACATAACTAGAGGTGTGGTGCAGAGATGAGCGAGTCAGCAAAAAAGTTGCACCGTCACCGCACCGTCGATAAAGTTCCGCACCGCCACCGCCCCGCCCCGCCCCGTCAAAAATATGTTTTAAAAAACTATTTATTGACAAATTTTTCATTAAATTTTCATAATGGCTATTTCATTTCATGAGATGAAGAGGCATATTTTAAATGCATAAACATCGTTCCGAAATAGAAAAAAATAAATATATGAAAATGAAAGGCAATTATAATACAGTCACTCATTTTGTGGAACTCACGTATATTTTCGAATAAAATAGTGATTGTAAGTTTTAAGTTCGAGGTTTGGCGGCTCTCTCCCTTTCCCCACTCCATTACAGACACTCCACTCAGGGTTGCCAGATCTTTCGATACGGCAGGAAAAATTGCGATTTTTTAAAAGTTTCTCCAACGACTTTCCGACGTTGCGATTTTTCCGATTTTAACATATTTTTCCGATCGCCTTCAGATTTCCTAATTTTTCTCCGGTTTTCGAAGTCTTATTTGGGAATTCAAGTTCTTAGGACATTCTAGAATAGTTTAACCATGACACGACACCACACATATATAGCGATCTATTTCACCATAGTTATCGGGTAGTGAAGCGTCATGAACTCAACAAACCACACTGCAGTGATTTGAAAGCATATCCTCCAATAAAACTATGATGTTTTACAGACAATTAAGATCCAGCTTTCTATCACGATGAACTAACTCTCTCTGTTCGTTTACTATAGTGTTAATTAAGAATATTTTCGTTTCTGAGCTTTTTTTGTTTCATCACAGATATCATAAGACTAATCATAATCGTATGGGTACTAATTTAGCTGTTGCAGAATTGAAAATCGGAATGAGTTCTGTTTATACTTGTGGACATTTTTATGAATATCTGTTACCTCAACCTGAGATTTTGAAGAGTATTCGAGCTAATAAAAAAGTATGAACAAAAACGAACATTATACAGAATAAGTCTTAGTTTTGTTTTGCATAAGTTTTGTGAAATGCATGTGTGTGTATGAATTTACAATACTGATTCTATTGTTTCGTCAAGTTGGTTATAGCATTTTTGATAAAAATAATGTGATCCTGTTCAAATTACTTATGTAGATTTCTCAATCATGAGTAAATTGTGTAATCGATATTTTCTTTAATTCTTTATGAAATATCATTTCTGATATTGCTTCGAAAAGATGAACAGAAGCAAGATAAAGGATATTGAAGCTATCGAAAATATATAGACTAGTTATTTAAGCATGGAAAAATGCTTTCTGATTTTCTTCCGATTTCGAGAACAAAAATTCCGACTTTCCCAATTTTTAGAAAAATTTTTCTGATTTTTTAATTTTCGATCTGGTAACCCTGACCCCCACCATTACAGACCTCAGCAGCACATAAAAGGCTCTAGTTTTTATATAATTTATCAATGATTTCATATGTATTCGGAAAAAAGGTATTTTACAATTTAAAAATAAGGCATCAGGACAAAAAAATAAAAAAATATATGTGAGTTCCACATTTTAGCTCCTCTGGAGCTGCGCTAACAAGTCTTTTTTTACTGATTAGTTTTGTGAAAAGATTTTAAAATTTTAAAAAGATGTCTCTAAAGGTCTGAGTATATTTAAAAAATCAAGGTTATACAAAGGCGGGGAAACCGCGAAATTTCATCATGCACCGTCACCGCCCCGCCCTGTCAAGTTTTAGCACCGCCCCGCCGGCGGGGCGGGACGGGGCGGTTTTACACCGCGGCTCGCTCATCTCTGGTGTGGTGCTTCTCGATTGAGAAAGGAGCTAACTTGATCATTCAGTTATGCTCAAAAAACCTGTTGAAACTGACGCATTTTTTCAAAACCACAGAGTCTGGTGACCAGTTGTTCTCAAATGCATAGAAACTGAAAGCAAACTCTTTTCAAAATATAAGATCTGATCACGAGTTCTTCTCGAAACCATTAAGATCGAAGTTCAAAATATTTCGTGGTAGATAATTCAGTCACCAGTTCATCTTGAAAGTATAATAGAAACTGAAGTCAAATTCTTTTCAAAAAAATAGGACCTGGTAACCAGTTCTTCTCGAAATCATTGAAACT
This sequence comes from Rotaria sp. Silwood1, assembly GCA_905250075.1. Classification (NCBI taxonomy): domain Eukaryota; kingdom Metazoa; phylum Rotifera; class Eurotatoria; order Philodinida; family Philodinidae; genus Rotaria; species Rotaria sp. Silwood1. Next base: position 170,214 of record CAJNOP010000275.1, read on the forward strand.
GGAGAAAAATTTCTTTCAAAAGACACAATCTGCTGACCAGATCTTCTCAGTAGCATAGGAGCTGAGCTCAAGTCTTTTTTGATAGAAAGGTACATCGTTGAGGATTCAACCACTTTCTGGAAAAAGCTTTTTTTTATTCAATTTTGTTTGCTGATTAGGTGGAAAGCGGATGGAAAATAGATTTCAGCGAATGTCTATCCTTTACCCTAAATCGAATCCACATTTGTGGATAATAAAACGAAAATTAATCCAGATTAGGGATTTTGATTTAGGGATTTTCTAATTTAAGGATTTTTTTCTCAATTGATGACGGACTTCACTCTTTGATAACGAACTGGTGACCAGTTCCATCACATCGATATCAAACTAATCACTGCTGTAAATAGCTATCTAAGAATCTGGTGGCTGGATTCATTTTTGTGTGATTCAACCACACAAGTTTATAATGCATTAAACTGAATGAGACCAATTAAATAAAATGAATCTGTTACGATTCTGGCTCTATGCATTATGTTTTGAATCTGGTGACCGGAATTCACTAAAACGACGCGTGATATGTGGATAAGCTTTTTATTGCGCTTTTTGTTTGTAACACATATTGAGCTGATGATAATACTAAGATGTTATTAAAGGCTGTGAAAAAATTCGAATTTTATTGGTTTGATATGTAAAAAAAGGTTATGCAGAAAATAGCATTTAATAGTGTTTTCACGAATGTTGAATGTAGAAAGAATTTCT
>CAJNOP010000275.1:171051-194136 GCA_905250075.1 Rotaria sp. Silwood1
GGTGCATATCTTCTTTTGTTTTTCATAACTCATTGTAAATCAGAATCTTTCGTTTACACTTAAAGAAAAAAAAGAAAAACTTACAAAAACAAATTCAAAAATTTACAAAATACAAAAAAACTAAAATAATCTAAGAAACAATACAAAAAAAGAAAGTTTATTTATTTATCTAATATATTTATTCACTTATTTATTTATTTATACATTATATACTCGGTCTTCTTTTTTGCTTCATCATATTGTTAATTCGTTATTTATTTAAATTCACACCCACATCCAACATCCACACCCACACCCACACTCACACCCACACCTACACGTACACCCATACCCACACCCACATCCACACCCTCAGACCCACACACCCACACCTACACGCATACCCACACCCACAGCCACTCCCCACACCCGCACCCACACCCAAATTTGTACAGATGAACTTTCATTTAAATCGATTTTAGATGTTTGCGGATAATATAGAAGACCTAATGATGTATCTGTACAATTGTAGGTCCAATCTTTACGGATTATATCAAATAGACTATTATCAGGTTTGCCACTCGATATTATTTTATACTTTGTTGTTTCCTGTAATGCAATCCATCCACAACGAACAACTCGCGTTGTTCTCAATGGTATATCTGTATTCTTCATAAAATAAATCTCTTCACATGGATATTTCTCATCAGTATCTACATCACATTTTTATCGGTATACCAATAATCTTCATTCTCTTGTGTATGATTAGATGAATGTACCATTGGATACTCGAACTTAATATAATTTTCAATCTTGTATGTACTCATATTATAATACCAATGGGCTGGAAATCCAGTATATGAACCACCGCCATACTTCCAATATGTACCATAGAAACATCTATCCGATATATTTGATGTTGATAACTCGACGTAATGTTTCGATTCTGGTGAATCACGTATGGCATATGGAAAGTGTTTCATAACAAACTCAAACCTCGCTCTGATCCTCGTAATATATAGCTTTTGTATGCTTTTTGATTAATGCCATCGATTGCCATAATAGTTTGATCACTATCATCAATGGAAAATGTTACCTGTGAAGGAAAATATGGTTGAACACATTGGACGATATTTAGATTGCAGAAACATAAAAAATAAAACAGCAATGTTACTGTTGAAATCATACTGATAATTCTAAAACATAATAATAATATCAAATGACATTGTATATTTATGCAAATATAAAATGCACTGCAAAGGACGAGTTTCGAAAAATCGAGAAAAATCAGTATTTCGTGAAAAATCGAGACTTCGTTTCCCCAGCCTATGCTTCATCTTCTTTCCCTTAAGAGGATTGTTAATTCCGACGAATCTCTAATTTCGAACTCCAGTATTACTAAAATACGACCCCGATACATATAAATAATGCTAAGAATTCAACTTCTAAGAGATAGCAAAAAGACTGGTTTCTATGATTTCATGTTTTAGAATTAGTCGAAGAAAAGCAGCCACAAGTATCGATGTTTTCGATCGGCTGCAGATGCGATAAGCTAATGGCATACATTTGATAGTTCCTCGCGTCATCAGTCTTATAATGGCATACTAATCGCTAATTCAGCATCAATACTCTCAAAATGGTCCTATAAAGAATGCAGATTTCTTAAATCATAATAAGTTAATGGCGAATCGCCTAAAAACCGATTATAAGCACAAATACAAACTAAATCTACCTATGCTCTATGCAAACAGGAATCAGTTACTAACCACATAATCAGTGAACTTCCATCAAATTGCATTCATATTTCAATAATATATTGCATTTTCTTATTCATATCTATCTTGAAATGATGAAGCTTCTGAGAAAAATTACAGAAGTAATCCATGCACCAATATTGTAGATAAAACCCAATAGCAATAATAATGAAGTAAAATGAAGAAAGAAAGCTATGCCAATTGTGTTGACCTAGGGGCATGTGCATATTGATATATTTGCTGATTCGATGCACCACTAAGAGTATGATGACAGATGCTAGAGTTTCCCATGTAATATACAAAACGCTTTATTCCAATGCTAACCAATCTGAATACTTCGGATGAAACCAAAAGATTTCTGCGAGTAGCAGTAGTGTCAAAGTTGAAACTGGAATTTAATTTGTACATGTATGCTTTTATTCAAGCGCTTGCCTTTGTGACTACGTATGTTTTCCTTACTGAGAATTAATAACTTTAGAAAAATGATTGCGGCTCTAAACCAAATAGTTGAAAATGAAGATCTACAAGTTTCACACTCGGCAGATACCTTCATCTATGTAAATTCAGAGTATAGACATACCTAATGAAGGGTGTGGGTGTGGGTGTGGATGTGGGTGTGGGTGTGCGTATCATTCCTCTCTGTACTCACACCCCACACACACCCCCCCACATCCACACCCACCCACACCCCACCCACACCCACACCCATACCCACACCCCACACCCACACCCACCCGAATCGGTCACTCCAGAATGTGTGAACATCAAAATTACACTGAGGAATCTACCATTTAAAATGTTGATTCCTATTGCGTATTGCCAAACTGATAGGTCTTGGGGTCGAATGCAGCTCAAATTTGAATTCTTTCCATTGATTTACCCTAAAAATTTGAATTCTTTCTTTCCATTGATTTACCCTAAAAAAGTCATTTTTCCTATAACTTGATTTCTATTGGTCACTGCTAAACCAATAGTATTTCGATGGAAGTGGAGTATAGATTCGAGTTCTCCACCCCAGAAAACCTCGAAGTGTCACCACTGTGATTGGAAGATAGAGCTCTTAACACGGATCAATGAGATCGTGTACAAAAACATAACCTAGTTCTCTTTAATTATCTTTGTGATAGGCAAGTCAACGTTCTTGTTTCTTTATGTTTTATATACCATTTTGTAGCTCTTGAAATTCTCTATCGAATGGTATATAATAGTTGGGGTTTTAGTTGACTATGATAGGAAAAGTTGTTTACGAAAGCGGGAATGGGTCGATCTTTCCATAGGGGAGGTATAGGGAAAATGAGTATTTTTGCGATAATTCAGGAAGGACCCGGCCAATCCTTCTCATCTTCGAACTCAACCGAGATATTGTTAAGACTGAACTGTGTAGAAAATTTCATCGTGATCTGACTCTCCTTTCAAAAGCTATCGTGTAAACGGACGGACGGACGGACACACTGACCGATTCTAGAGTGTACTCACTTTTTGAGTACACAAAAAACAATACTATTCTGGTGTAATTTTTTCCTCATTATTATCGATTCAACATGGATTATGTCTCGATTGCTGAGTCAATATGATAGTTTTCCATACTGATCTACGCATATATCTACTTCGATAGTTTCAGCTCAAAAAATATTTAAGAGTAACCTTTGTTCATTTATTATAAATGACACAAAACCGAACTCTTAATAATTGACCTAAAAGTCAAGCACGAATAAGTGGTTTACGAAAAGGATTAAAATAACTCTTTACACAATATGTCTTCAGGTGCTGGTTCAAATAAAATAACCTCACCCACATCTACAGCCATATCTCAGTATGCCCGAATGTTATTATTAGAAATATATTGGACAGTCGAAAGTATCCGAAAATTGAGTTATTCTATGTTTAGCAGTAGCATTCGTTCAACTAAGAGTGTGGGTGTGGGTATGAGCTTTGGGTGTGGATTCACCTAATGGTAACCAATACCCATACCCCACACACACCCACCAACACCCGCCGTCTGAGCGATCTAACGATGATGTCACAAAAGAATTGGCGGTCTGGATTCATGTTCCGTTTTCATCTTTTTCGCGAGAGGGTGTGGATGTGGGTGTGCGCTGGACAGAAACAAAACCCACACTCACATTCCACACCAACACTTCACATCCTCAGGTAGTGTCAATCTTTATCAATTTGTGACTTACTCCTCCATATTTGTCTCCAACAGTTGACAATATCAATCATTGCTATTGATTTTACAAAGAAGATCTGAATGTGAGGTAACGGTAGCCCCATACGCACACTCTCTAGATGCACATTTTATCTTTTCTTTGAGTTAATAATAGTCGACAGCAATGTCACATCAATAAATCTTTTTTTTTCTTATCTACAGGGCTACCATGTGATGAAAAAGGGCTCCTTTAACATTCATAATCGTAAACATATAATGGAGCACAGCATATTTCAAAGACCAAATTTGCTTAGGAATCAAAGCTTTGTAGGTGAATTTGCAAGAAAAGAACTTCAATGCTCTTGGTGTTCAAGAAAATTCATAACCATTCGTGGTTGGAAAAAACATATTAATGTAATCCATGACAAATATTATTTACTTACTAATCTATTGGATTACATCAATAGAGTATGTACGATGAATAATTATGAAACAGCGATCAAACAATTTCTGCCTAAATCTATGGAGACATTTTCTTGTTGGCAATGTAACAAGAAATACCAATATAATGAAGATCGTGTACAACATTTTATTGCATGCCATTTTGCCTTATTTCCATCTACTGATAATGTATTAGGAGCTTATCTAATAAGTCATTCTGCACCGATACTGAATCAAATGGATAGCTTCGAAGTTTCGTGTAATGAATTAAGAAAATCATTTAAGTGTTGGAAATGCGAAAAACAACTTAAATCTCAAAACGGTCGACTATATCATTTCATTCAGAAACATGCTAGAACTATTTTATCAATTAATATTGATCCATCAAATAGCCTAAAAAGACAGATTGAAATGTTAGAAGAACAGATGACATCTACTAGTACGGATCCCTCTGTATCTACAACAGCACTGCATTCTGTAACTAATAAACTGTCGATACGACCGTTTTATGAGATTGAAACGAAACAAAACCAGATGAAGATTGCAGAATTGACATATACTCGTAGTGGAAAATCAATATTCTGTTTGCAGTGCAACAAAGAATTTCGATCAACTAGTATTTTTAAAAAACATGTCGATGCCAAACATATGCGAACTATTTCTGCCAAGACAGCTTCTAAAACTAAACCCCATTCAGATCGAGCTACACTCTTACAAGAAAAACTAAAGTCTGTTGAGTACACAAAAAACAATGCGTATAATCCATTTTCTTGTTCGCAATATCCAGAACAAATAGAAGCAACTGTCAATTCCATCCATCATTTCAGTAGTAACCATGTTAAATCGGCTTTATCTACAGGTAGCCTAACGGCAATTCCCTCTATTTATACAAAGCCAGTTTTATTATATGGAGCAGAAAACACTGAACAAATGACTAACTCCGTAATACTGTCTTTTGAATGCTCAAGTTGTAATGAGATATTCGAATCAACTACTGCTCGAGTCAATCATTTTAACGCAACGCGTATTCCGCCTGAGTCACATACATCAGTGGCTGTGCCAGATGATGTAAAAACTACGAAGGATTTGATTGGTCATATTCAAACATTTTCTTGTTGGCAGTGTACGAAAAAATTCGAATCTGCTACTATTCGCTTGGATCATTTTCTTCGTAAACATGCTATATTAATCCGTTCAAAGATTATGGAATTATCAAATAATGTGAATAAACACACAAAAGTTGCGCAGATGCTGACGGACAACGCAAAACGTCCGATTTCTTCGAAAAAAAGATTGTTGAGATGCTGGCAATGTATCAAAAAGAAATTTCAGTCCGAGAGAGGTTTTCTATCTCATCTTGCTTCCAAACATTGGGGCTTAATTTTATCGACCAACGCCAATCCATCGAGTTATCTTGAAAATCAACTAAAATTGGCCGAGGAACATATGAATATTGTTCAAGACGAGATTATTTCTAAGACTACATCGTTTTCTTGTTCACAATATTCTGAGAAATTTGACTTGTCTTCTAAGTTTGATGAACATCATGAAGCTCTTCATGGTCAACTGAATACATCGGACACTATGGAAACACAACATTCTATTGGAAAACAATATCAAATTAATGAAGAGCAAACAGAAATTGAAGAACTTGAAAGTATTCCTAAAAGTCTTTTATCTGACCGTTCTCATTGTGAGGTGAAGTTTCAATCGACTACTCATCAAGATTCAGATTTAATTATCATGAATTCTAATTATATTTCAACGGCTAGTATTACACAACGTACGAGCGGTCCTTTAACTATGTTTTCTTGTTGGCAATGTTTCAAGAAATATAAATCTGCTTGTGGTCGTTTACATCACTTTTTATTGAGTCATTCCGAATTATATCTACCTTCAGTTACTGTCTCAACAAACCATGTCAGCGAGCATACATTATTATATAGTAAGCAGACAGATAACTTGGATGTGCCAGTGAATCCTTTGAGTAACTCATGCTTTTGCTGGGAATGCGGAAAGAAATTCAAATCTTATGGTCGTCAGATATCGCACTTCATTGAAAACCATGCTGAAGCTTTGCTATCCATGGATATTAATCCATTAGATATTCTGAAAAACCAAATAGCAAAGGCGCAAGAAAGAATGAAGATCAAACAAGACGTAATGACTGCTATCAAACCATCGTTTAGCTGTTCTCAATGCTCAAAAAAATTTAAAACAATGACTGATCGTTCGAATCATTTCAACAGCAAACATGCTAGATCCATTCTTACTCCTATGTCTAAAATATTGAAGTATGTTGATAGTGAAGCCACAGAGGGGCAAGAACAGATGAAAACTGTACAAAACATGACTTATCGTGTCGATACGCTTTTGAATAGTTCAAAGTGCACCATGGACATCAGTGTAATCGATAATTGCTTGCATCATTCTAATACAGATCACGTAGACTTTGCAACAGCAACGACAACCATGCCTCAAAGTAACTTTGAGACTCAAGGCAAGGTACAACAAGAACATATGAACAGCATAGCATCGAAACGAATATTTATAGATATATCGTACTATTGTCAACAGTGTCACAAAGAATTCATATGTGCTGCTGATCATTTAGAACATTTCCAAACAGACCATACTGGAATGAAATCATCCAACAGAACTTTAGAAGAATTTTTTGGTAATCCAGCTATTATACAATGCCCTAAAGCGAAATCTACTACACTCGTTTACATGTCCTCAGGACTGACTCGGAAACAAATCTGCATCACATCTGGCAAGACGAACCGTTGTCCTTATGAATCATGCCACTTAAAAGTAGTTAATTATGATTTCAAAGAGTTTTGGCTTCATACAACTAAAGAACACAAGAATACACAGATCAAACTGGAATGTTGTGATCCTATGATAATGTACACGCCAGAAGAATACAAGAACCACATTCTACATCTCGATTAGAGCCATTAGACACAGTGACATATTACATGAACTATTTTTTATGATTCTAGCATTTGAATAATCTTGATTTGAAGGCATTGTGGACTTTAGTTACACAGTTTCGTTTGTATATAGATGATATCTGATGACGATATTCGAGTTTTTTCTTTGAGTCATTCCCCCCCCCCCCCCCCCTCTTCTCCCCATTCTCATCGTCAAAAACATCTATCGTATCAGGAACATTCAAATCGGCTGAAAACTGGAAACTACTAATAGTTTTAAGCTCTGTACAATGACGTTTGACAGAAATACGCAGTAACTGTTTGCTCTTTGTTAAAATATGGCAGGACCCATAGTCTATCAGTCACTTTTTCTCTAAATTTTTACGTTTCAAGAGAGGAAAAGACATTACGAAGTTAGGGTGTGAGTGTGGGTATTGCTCATATTTTCAAAGTACTGACACCCACACCCTCGAGCTTGTACGATTTATTTACTATGGGAAGCAATTATTAATTTATTCTATTTAGATTTTATACTTGTCACGCGAGTTTCACAAAAACGTTTTCCACATCCTGTCATGAATCACTATGATGTTTTTTGTAAACTTCGTCGATTTGTCTCCGAATACACGTACACATATAGTTACATTCACATTGTTTACTTAGGACACGTTGAATTCACTTCTATCAGCGTAACGTTCAGTCAGTAAGTTACAAAAAAAAAAGACTTTTCAATTAGGGTACAGATTGGAAGTACTATATTTTCAGAATATTCGAAAATAGAATTCATAAACATAGAATAAAGCAAAATTGATTTCGTCGCATGATGCACAAAGTACTCAGAAGAAATCATAGCTTTAAAGAAAAAGAAAAACAATATATGACAAAGAAAAAAAAATGTTCTAAAGAAATAATCTCAAATGGCACTTTTTAATAGATAGATGAACGTTTTATTTCTCATTCATCCATAGAAAGTTATCAAATATATAAAATATATTAACTAGTTGCTTTAACGAACGAATTTCGACAGTAACTATTGAACTTGATCTCAAATTAGAATTCATTTTGTTTTGTGTAACTCACGTATATTTTCGAAGAAAATAGTGAGTGTAAGTTTTAAGTTCAAGTTTCTGCGACTCCCCCTCTCCTCTCCCCATTACAGACATCAGCAACCGCGCACAAAAGGCTTCAGATTAATTTAACAGTAAAAAAACTACTTGAACAGTATGAAGAATATGAGTTCGACTGCTGTGCAATATTACAATGCTTTCATATTTATTTGAAAAAACCTATTGTAGATTTGTTAAAGTTCTTAATAGTGTAATCAGTAACTTTTTTTAGAATTTGTCCTTGTATGTTAAAAATCAAGGATGAAGAATAGTAATATATATTGATCTGTCATAGCAGTCATATAATCAACCTGAAAAGCATGATTCAGTCTTTTTATCAGTTTGAAAAGTAAACAATATCACCAATTATGGATTGATTGAAATATATAGTGTGGTAAGAGCTGTTAATACATATAAACTACATTATTGTAATAGTCTTATTCATGAAATAGTCGATAGTGAAAAATATTAATAATCTCAAATTAAAACAAAAACAAAAAAATGACTATTATCAAATATATAGCAACAATTATAAATGAAATCGGGAGGTCTCAAACGAAAAAAAAAGACATTGTCAGTTTTAAATATAGAAATAAATAATAAATTCTCGCTCTTGTCATCGATTATTAGTGAAAAGAACTATAGTCGACAAGAAATTTTTCAGTTTACAAATGATGCTTTATGATAACAAGGGTGTGGGTATAGACGTGTATATGAATGTTCTCTACACTCACATCCAAATACCCATACCCACCCTCACCCTTTTTGTTCCAGTGGAAGAATTTATACAGAACGTAGATGGTCTCAGTTGAGGATGATTTCTTCAAAACAGATAATCCTATCTTATTTTATCGAATCTGTCAAATAAATTATTTGTTACCTTTATCAGAAACTACTGACTAATGTTCTTTTTTTTATTTAATACAAGCGGCTGAATACGTGCTTATCAAATGTTAATGTAAATTCATCTAATTAATGTTAAATAAGATAAAATAAATTTGGAACTACTGATTCCATTGATCCATATTGAGTGAGAACAAGTGATTTAAGATGAGGAAAATGAAGAATATTTTGATCATTAAACAACCTTTAATAAAAAAAAAAAAAAGATCACAAGAAATTGAATTTTTTCATCAAAATGAATATGTTGAATAGAAGACGACAGAGATAATGAATTTAAAATCAATGGAAATAATATTAAACAACATTTATTATAAGACCAAAGTATTGAACATACTAGAAAATTCAAGCGAATATTTAATGGTTGTAACGATGTTAACATACCGAACTATGATAGATAAGAAAAGATATGATGAAGAATTTCATTAGATAACATTTCTCTTGTAGTGATCATATTATCTGAAAAGAAAGATATGTAAGACTGTACTTTTGTAGATACGATCACTATATTAATCATCAATACAACGACTGGTGTAACGAAATAAAAACAAAAACTTATCTATTCATTTTAGAAGATTACATGAATGTTACTTAAGGTTAATCAGTGTTTACTTAGATTAACAAAACGATTTAAAAATAAAAAGTCCTATAAGTCTTGAAATATCACGAAGCACAACTTCTTGATAAATAAGCATATTGGTTTCTTCTTTTTTGTTTCGATGTTATGCAAAATATATTAAATAATACTTTTGATCTGATTATTGTACTAGAAAAAAAGAAAATTTTTGTTGTAAAAAACATATGAACGGGCAAATATTTTCAATGACAACACAAAATTAGTGACTTATGTTGTTTAATTCACTGTTGACCCAGACTGTATATTACAGTAAAAAAGCTGCTAGCACAATCCCTGCGGGATTAAAATGTGAAACATGATGTAGCTGGTGTTACTAATCACGAGAATATTAGGTTGTGGAATGTAGATGGAGAGATTATAGACACCCACAGCCACACCTCGCACTAACACGCACACTCACACTCATACCCTATCGTTTGACTGTATTAGAATATTATTTTCAGAATTACCTTATCCAAAAAAATACTAGCTAATCCATGGAATTTTTACTATGTAATATAGAAGAGTAAAGAAAACCAACATTCTTTCATGTTCAAACGTTCGTCATCTTTACTATAGATACGGGCCTCATTTTTGTACAATAATGTATGTGTCTGCATTATACTTCCAAGTATAATAATTTTGTGTAAATCAAAGAAGAATTTTGATACTTTTTTCGTCGGTCGAAGCTACACCACCATTTATTTTTTGAAAATTTAACCTCAAAAATTTCTTCAGCATTTTTTCCAGTTGTTGCAATACTGTAAAGAATTCTATCATGATAAATCAGTCATGTTATAATACTTCTATTTTCAGATACATTGTCAATATTATCATAGATAACAAAAACTGACTCTGTTCAGACATAGAGATAAAAGTTCACTATGAGTTCATGAAAGTCATATTATTTACTTTTTTGATACTTCCATTAATTAATTATTTTGCAAAAAGGTTCGTATATTCAACTTAGTATGGATAGAATTTTTTCAAGAAGTTACAGCCAACAATAGCAACCAAATACATTATTACTGAGCCTGGTAACAAGCTGAGAAAAATTTACTTTTTATCAAATTTAGTAATAATCGATCGTTTATGTTGTCCACATGGAACTATTATCTTCAAGTATTACTAAAGAATGATACAAGAATCAACCGAATCGGTCTACTTTTGACTGGTTGGTATTCATTTTGTAATTTCTGAAGAAATTGCTGTGAAGCTGTGGGCACAAGACAAGTATTCAGCTGTATACTAATGAAAAATACTGGGCCCAATCAATATTCGAATTTTCTCTGCTGCATGCTTCATAAATCTCCAATAATCAAAACAGTACAGGATGGTTGTATGTCACGAGTGATTTATGTGGACGGAAAGAATTCAGAGCAGAATCAGTAATCTCTTTGTTTTAGCAGGTACTAACTTGTACGCCATTTATTTTCTTCTTATTCATATTTTCAGAAAGAAAAAGCATGGCCAATGAATGGTTGACTGGTTGCAATTCTTTAATAACTCATTTTCAATACTGGCTTCAATCGATCAGGAATAATAAATAAGCAAATATTCTTATTTTGGTTTACTATCCACCACTCAGCTAGTTCTGTATCTCTTTCTCTGAGAGACACGTCATTCGGATGGTAATCGATGTTTTTTTTTCTTTCCGTTCTCTACTCATTGAGTATTTTTTTCCTCTTTTCTCTCATTCTTTCGCAAGCATCATCTACGCATGTTATTTTGAGAAAAGAAAAGACATATTATCCTTCTGCTGTCATACAAAAACGCAAGTATACTATTATCAACTGCAAAAAAAACAGAGTAAATTATAAGTGCGTCATTGTCGTGACATTTAGTTAGTCTTTTCAACAGAAAAAAATAAATCTGCACGTAGTTTCATTCCAGCTATAAAAAATTGTATATGAAGGAGAGTTAAGTTTCAATCAAAAATTCTTTTGTTGAATTTTGTCGTCAGACAACTGACTTTGCTCGATGTGCTAGCATATCGTCGCATAAGGTAAACTCTTTCTAAAATGACTTAATCGATGAAAATAATGATAAGTATATGATTATTAAATTATTCATGGAGAAAATTCGAAGATATTTGGATGCTTCAGTAAGTACATATTTAAGACTAGATAATTTACTAATAAGGCAATAAACATTGAGAAAAAATAAACATTAATTGCGTTCAATAAAACTCTATTTTCACGTAGTGTCAAAGGCAATTAATTCAAATTTACCTTAATAGCATTAGATAAAACGAGTTCAAATCAATAAATAGCCTTAGAACGAAATAAAGTATCTACTTATGAATGATTTAGAAGAAATTCCTTCAAATTTTAACAAAGTTATTTTAATAGTACGTAAAAGTTTAAGTTTTCTTTGTCGTATAAAATTACTTCACAGAGGCCATCACATGCTAAAAGTAATTATAAGAACATTGTTTTGTTAATTTTCAAATAAGGGATAATTGCTCATTAATATATAATAGTAATCGATAAACTCGTGATTTGTCGTTTTCTTCGCTAAATCTCAACCCGTTTAAAATAAACTGGTTATGTATTATTTTAATTATTGTTTTTTTGAAACTTAGAATTGTAGAAAGTACACCACCATCGGTCATCAAGCAAGTCAACTTTTCTTAATTGAAAGTTAGATTCTATCAGAACTTTTCAGGATCGTGTGCAAACTGGTTAAGTTCCATTTTGAAAAAAAAAACTACATTGCGGCAAGATTTTTGAATGTTGCGTATAATAATTTCGACTAGTAGTTAAAAAGATACAATTGAATAATTCACTTCAGTACTCGTTCTGCGACTCCTCTCTTTATTCTTCGTTCAAACAACTTCATTTGACTAACAACATCAGAACATGATGTCGAAGTCACTTTCTATGTTTCTCATATAAACAGTTATGTGATTTATTGGTATTCAGATAGTAACTAAAAACGGAATCGTTTCCTGTATTCTTCTATTCTTGATTCTGCGTATTCAAATACTTCAAGAATATCATTTAGTTTGTATCTAATTTTTCCAAGAATCAAGTTTGACTTAACGTTATTTTTTTTTTGAGTTATCTAATAGATGATTATGATTGAGTAAAAATTTTAAATATAGAGCTAGTCTTAAACGGATTTCTTCTCTAGAATTATTCATTAAAAATGTCCGTCGCTGTACGAGCAGCTGCCACGTCAAACGCTCGTATTCTATCTTCCTTAAAACCACCTCTAAACGTGATCGTCGTTGGTGGTACATCAGGTATCGGTCGAGCAATAGCCCTTTCAATAGCTCGACATTGTCCATCTGCTAATATTACCATTATTGGGCGAAATGAATCTGCTGCCAATGCTATCCTACCACAATTAGGTTCAAATCCAAAATTCATTCGTGCTGATGCTTCACTAATGTCTGAAATTCGAACCGTAACAAAGAAAATTAACGCTGTTGACATGCTGGTACTAACACAAGGCATTTTAACTACGGCTGGTCGAACACCAACAACGGAAAATATTGACAATAAACTAGCGTTACATTATTATGGTCGAATTTTATTCGTACAAGAACTTCTTCCATTACTTCGATCGTCACAAAATGGTGGTAAAGTTCTATTCGTATTTGATAGTGTCCACGGAAATCCATCTAAAATTAATTGGAATGATATGGCACTTGAACATACATATTCGCTTTCATCAGCTGCCAATCATGCAATGTCATTTACTGATCATGCCATACAATATTTTGCTTCACAACCAGAAAACACGAATATAACATTTACTCATGCATTGCCGGGGTTTGTTCGTACAACACTGGGCGATAATTTACCATTTTGGGCTCGAGTACCATTAAAATGCGCCAAAGCCATTCGTTTAGGAATCACTTCAGAAGATTGTGCTGAATTAATGGTGTATGGAATGCTCGGAACGGAGAAGGGCTGTAGATTTGTCGATGACAAGGGACAAACAGTCACGAAGAAGAGTCCACTACAAGACGAGATGGTTACAAAAGTCTGGGAACACACATCTCAAATGATTTCTTCAAGTAAATGAAAATAATACGGAATCGTGTACATTTTTTCTTATATGAACTTAATCATTGATACTATTTATTTTACGCTTATAATCCAAGAGCTGAAGATGTTTTTATTAATTTTTATATTTTACATGTATTTATCAATTATTCTTGTAAACTATATTTCGTTTGTTCCGAGGCAATAAAAACAAGATGACTTTTCATTAGTGACAACCAGTGATTCATATAATATAAATCTGAATAGAACATATGATGTTTGCTCGAATATTCTAACATGTGATGATATCAAACTGAAAACGTACACTTCATTAAATAAGAATCAAGAAACAAATTTGTCAAGTAGTATTTATTTTTGTTTTTACAGAAAGTGAAATCGATTGACAGTATACTTTTGATAAAATTCAGCACATGATAGCCTGTAACGAGAAAAATCGAATAATTCAACCTCTATCCTGGAAAAGAACTGTGTGCACACTGGATTCTAAATCATGTAATAAATAAAAGCACGAATGAAAATGAATTAGAACAGTTCAAGACAAAGACAAAGTTCAAATTCAGGATATAAGAAGTCGGAGTTTTATAATAAAGATGTTTTATGTAATCAAATACTTAAAGTAAATAGTCGTTTATGAGGCCCTTGAAAGTTAAATACAAAAATGTAAAAAAACAAGATGCTTATGTCACATTCGTAATTTTTGTTCACTTCACTACCATGTTTATTCTTCTCTTTCTATAGAATATCATTTCGAATTGATAAAGTATGCAATCTAGCCGCTGTATTTACTTACATCAATCATGTTCTTCAAGGTTCATAAAAATAATTTAATTGCGAAAGGCCGTTCATCGTTATCGATAATGAGAAATAGAAACTTTTTTCTTGTACTTCATGTTCTTTCTGTTGAAACTATAATCAATCATTCAGGCTTCCGTATGTTGTTGTCGTCTTCTTTCACAGTTGTCTCTCTTCTAAGTAAAAGAAGGCACTTTTATGAATACTGTAATAATATAATCAATCTTGTATCAATTAAGAAAATTTAGAAAAAATTATTTCTCGAATCCCTATGTATAGACAATAATATTTTCTCTTACAAATTTCCTAAGATGTTCCTCGCAATAGTTACCAACAAAAGCTAAGAAATGATTCAAATTAGACATATTTATTTAAAAAAAAACAGGTCTAGTTTTATACGAATCAAATAGTTCTTTTTATTATTTAGTCTTTTGAAATCAGTGGTATGATTGCTCTCATTGAAGATCCTTATACAATCATCTACTTCATTGAATATCATCTCATTATTGTTTCTCTCTTGCTCTTGTTGTTGTAAAATTGAGTAGTTCGAGACGAAGCCAGCACTTTGTGTAAAAGAGAAGAGAATACACTATTGAGAAATCGAGTTCTATAAATGATTTATTTTTCAGACTAGAGAAAAAGAATCAGATCATAGTAGGTGTAGATGTTTTAGTATAATCTTATGATTGACAAATCTAGTTCGAAAATGGATTGCATGCCATGTTAAGTTATCATTGTAATAATAAAGAAATACCGTATTTTTCAAAATTTATCAGGTTCTAATATAAAGTAAGACACGGATCTAGATAGATATTCATGTTGACATTGAATCTAGGTTTTGTCTGTCTTTTTCTTATTATGACAGAAATAGTTTAAGTATCGCTATTATTGGTTGTTTTATGACATCAAGATCTCATACTTCACGTAATGATGAAAAAGATTCTTCTATATTCAAAGACAACGTGTTTCAATTATCCTATTCTATTGACCACGAAACCTGAAACCGTCGACACAACTTGAATTAGTGATTGCTGGACTTGTTTGAGTTGCTTTTCGTGAAACACCAGCAGTGAATCTTGATCTAAAAGTTACCAATTGTGGTGTTATTGTTCTTGATTATTCAAACTTTCATTGTCTAGCTTGTATTATTGTAGATGATAATAATGGAACATCTATGTTGCCGATAAACAAAATTAATATGTTTCAAATATATCCATTGTAGCGAAATGAAAAACAGATTTTATCACGTCGATTCAATCGACCTAAACTTATGTCATGGAATGAGATACATTTGAAAAAACTCAGACGATAAAACAATGTTATGAGTCAGGAGTTACAATGAATTCATTGTCTTATGTGTGTATACATGATCAAATGAACAGCTAAGTATAACAACTCTATCCTGATTGTCGCTCTTTTACTCGAATGGGATCGAGTAAGTGTAGGTTCTAGCAAATTTCATCACTCACATTGTATTTTTGTATCAAGCAATCATGCTGCTATATCTGATCAATTTAATCATCATGTATAAGTTTTTCATTGCTGTGAAAACTATCATTATAAATTAGGTGAATTCGATCGTGGATCAGGTCAATTTAGTTAGGGAGTGAGTGTAGGTATGGATGGATGTGACTGACGGTTAGTTTCACACCGACACCGACACCCACACACTTCACCCACATCCACACCCTCAGTTTGAAAGCTGGTTTTGAACATAAACATTCCGATGGCAACAGCAAAATGCTCATCATTTTAAAATAGTGAATAATAACGGATGATTATTTCTAACGTAAGCAATGAGAAGTTTGTATGATTTTGCATTTGTAATGTGTGATTCATCTTGGTGGAAAACAAAAAAACAGCATTCATATGACATCTAAAATCACCAAGTATAACAGCATGCAACAAAGCTCATACGGAAAGAAACAATAAAACTGATTCACACTTGTTTCATAGTGTCGCAAAAAGCAGGAAACATTCACTGTTTATGAAGTTTATACAAGCTAGGCAACATCGTTCTTTTTTTTTTATTCTTTAGGACAAACAAATGGCAACAACAACCTTGAGCGCCTTGCTTGGCGAGCATTTGATTCAACATGACGAACCGAATCAAGTATCAACAAATCAAGTCAATGGAAAAACTATAGCACTATTTCTCGTTAGTATACTTGCTTTGTTTTTCAATTAATTATGTCAGTTTTTTTATAGAGCTCATTGGTGTCCACCGTGCCGCAATTTTACACCGAAACTGGCTGAAATTTACAAGAGAGTTCAAAGTGAATTACATGAAAAGTTGGACATTGTCTTTGTCTCACATGATGAAAATGAAAATATGTTTAATGAATACTTTACAGAAATGCCATGGAAAGCATTGTCATTCTCTGGTATGTTCATGTTCTCTTGACAGAACCGAATGGGAGAGAGTGAATGACATTAAAATGATTTGTGAAAGCCTCTGTATACTTTTTCTCATCAAACGAAACTTTTGTTTATTCATATCGAATGCAAAAATGAACATCACAATTCTTGCAAGATACACGGCTAGAGAACATCTCGAGTTATTTTTTGATGGACTTATCGTTTGCATTGGATCATAGTATTTGTCATTTTTGTATGAATATTATCATACTTATTTTCTCGTGTTCAAAACGTTGATGTTTTTCAAATTAATGCTATCTATATTTTTATTTGAGACACAGATTATGAAATATAAACCTAGATGAAGAACATTATGTTCTATTTTTGAAAAGTAGAATGTGGACGAAAACTTGTTCATTTAGATCGTGATCGTTTTATGACACTGAGCAAAAAATTTGAAGTTTGTGGTATTCCAAGTTTGGTTGTTCTCACGCCATCGTGGGATGTTCTTGCTATGGATGGTGTTGAAGAGGTGCGATCAGTATCTGAGGAAGCTTTGCGAATGTGGTCACAAGGTAAATATATCTTTTGGACACGCTCACCAAGTGAAGGAGAATATGTGTGGGCAGGTATTGCTTGCACTTTATGCCACATGTATCCTCTTGTCGGCACACGTCATGGTTGTATTCACCAAGGATGTAATGTTGATCTGTGCAACACTTGCATCTCGAAATATACACATGAACATCCTCTCGTGGAGTATCTCATTCCTAAGAAACATTATTCATTGGAACAAATATTTGCCTCAGTACCTCATTTACTTGGTCCAAATAATGAAGAACAAATCGAGACAAAATCACTATGGAAAGGTAGTATCAAAAGTATTGGAATATATTTTTCTGCTGATTCGGGTGTGGGTATGGGTGCGTGTGGGTGTGGGGCGTGGGTGTGGGTGTGGGTGGGTGTGGATCCTGCAATGAATATCTACACCAAGGCCCTACACACCCACACCCACTCCCCCACAGCCACACCCCCACAGCCACACCCACCCACACCCACACCCACACCCACACCCAACCACACCCTTGTGTCTAGAATATCTTTAAATAAAACAAATATAGAGATACATGATCTGAATTTAAAGAAGAATCATTAATTGATTTGAAAAGTAAAACAGAACTCAATTCGAAATACATTTCATGAAAATAAATATGAACTTTATTTAAGTAAAAGCAAAAAGAGAAAAAGAACAAGGTGTAATCATCATTTTTTTTTGTTTTGTTGTGCTCATACCACCTATTGAAAAAAAACAGTAGTCAAATGATGGAAAACATATGCCGCAAAGAGTACATATATAAAAATGATTGATTTCATATATTATTATTGATGTTCTTTATGTAGGAAACATTTTTCTTTACTCATATGTAATATTAATGATCAATAAACAAATATAATAGGCGAAAACGTTTCGTTCTGATTTGATCTTGTTAATAAATATATGCATGATTTGCTACAACAGCCATTACATTGAAAACATTGCGTTCATTCTTTCTTTTAGTCAATTAAGATCGATTTAAATATATACTCGTTTATAATCAAAACATTTTCTTGGTTACGGGTGTTTGGCTGTTCTTCTTTTTACATGCATCCATATACTCATACCAGAACACGAGTTTAGACAGAGAGTAATCATATATCAAAGTTCACAATTTTTTATGTTTCAGGTTGAAATTACGTTTATTTTCACTCTATTACTATCGCATTATAAAGAAATTCTCATGAATAAAGGCAACTATTTCGGTTCCTTCTTTTTATTTTGAACTTTGTTTCAACAAGCATATAGCAATTAACAACAAAATATAAAGATATTTGGTGTTGTCTAAGCACAGTAATGGTCCGAGTATGAACTAGAGTGTGGGGGTGCGTGTGCTTAGAGAAAGGATTCACATCCATATTTCCCTCCTCCCACCCAAGATCCATACAGCATCTGATTATAAAATGTTTTCTACAAGATCATGTTCTCAGTACTAGGACCATACATTCATCGAAGATATAAAAAATAGTAAATTTTGTTTTTTAGTTGAAGATTAGTGCTAGTTTAGGACTGAAACCAATGTTACAATAGTGCATACTCCAAGTATAACGATTTATTCTCTAGAACAGTTTTAAATTGTACTAGTGTAAATACATTAAACAAAAAGATTTTCAACCACTATTCAACGGTTAATATACATGTATTTCTCATTAGAAGCCATTAAAAAATAGAATCAGCAAAAAGACATTAGTCTGAGAAAAAACATCACATGCTTATAATATAATCTTGTTTCTTCATGTATCATATAAATTCTGTTTGACATGTTCTGTATCTTTTACTTCTAGATATGCATTGTTTAGCACAAATGTAGATGCAAGATATAATTATCAAAACATCATAAATACACAGAACAATGCTGCCAAAAAGCCATATTCCTGGATTTGGTTTTTCCCATTGTGCGATTCCTTCTTCAACTGTACTGTAATAACAAAGAGAGACTTTACCAATCTAGAATAAAAAATAAATATCAATTATTTTGAGATTGAGTTATGTTTGTTAGTATTTCTGAAAACGTACGGGTGATAAAATAAAATCTCTATTATACTTAGTTGAATTAATGATTCCACTTTGACCAGTAGTTTTTCCAGTGTTGTATACGACATTGATTACTTCATAATAACATGTATACTTGATAGGTATTACTAAAAAATAAGAAAATATCTTTATATTATTGACCAATATCAGTTTTTCCGTTGAGAAAATTCAGTCAGAAATATTCACTGAATTTTGATCTACTATTGAAGTATGTACATATTTTTCACATGTTCTTTTTTCTTCTTATTTATTTCAGAAAAATTCTTTTTAATTTTATCTGATTGTCTTTTTTTTTTGTTGAAAAGCAAAAAAATTCTAATAGATATTGTTAGAAATAATCTTTTATTATCTATTTAGTCTACGTACTATACTGAATTCAGACACAATATATCGATCTGCATTGACTATATAAAGTACTGTACATAAGCTTCCAAATCTTTTTCAGATTACAAAATATGACAGATGTAAAAAACAGACGAATATATGTGCATTGGTTATCAATCCTATGCTTTCACCAAAATCTTATATAAAACAATATAACTATGGATTTCCAACTTTTCCTATTCCTATAGCATTGATTTGAATATTGAAAATTTCCTTTCAGAATAGACTTAGTACTTAGATGATGGCCCCATTGAGCTTAAATTCTAAGAAATGAGTAGTTCTAGTGGCAAATACTTCTAGTATAAATGTCAGCTCCATAAAAGAAACGAAATGTGATTTTCAGCGTATTCATTATTCATTCATAATCTCTAACAATCAATCCTTATTAGTTCTTACATAAGATAGAGAGAGTATGGTCTGGTTTCGAATTAAAATCAAAATCAATGTGCAATTTTTGTTTGAGCAGAATGCCAAAACTTACTTTCATTCATTTTTTTATGGTCATTTTAGTTCATACAGTTTTAAAATGAGCAGAAAAATATGTCTTTTCATGGTACTAAATTTTACTATTTTTAATACAGAAAACAACTTATAAAAATCTACTTGAGCTAATATTTATTTTCATTTAGATCTTTAACATTCAAAGAAACATATTGGTGACATGTTGAACCAAGTGGAAGAAGTTCCGACCTTATTAATTAAAAATCGTGTTCTGAGAAAGAAATTTCACAATTAGTTTCTTTCAACTTCCGAGAAAAAACATATTGAACTGGCATATTTATTCATGATAAAAAGAAGTAAAAATTTTTAAAAACCCACGGCTAATAACATACCAGCATTGCTCATGCTCCAAAAATTACAATGATTTATTCAATGGTGATACAAACAAAAACAGAGGATTCTGAAAATGGCTAGAGAGAAAACATTGCAAAATTTTTCAAAAAACCACGATAGTAGGATCATAGTTTGATTTGAAGAATCTATTTAAATTTGTTCGTTTTGCAGAAAGTCATATACATTCTAGAAAAAATTCTGCTGTATCTACCTTCGATAAAAAAATCCATCTCGATTTTCTGAGGGAGTAGCTGAATAATATGCTTGTATCCTATTGATTCAGAATCGCAGTCAGCTATGAAAGATTTCAGATGACTTCTAGAGCTGGAATTACTCGGAGACTTGCTATGCTTTATTAAGGTTTACGTCTGAATAGATCGACATAATCAATCAATCATCTGACAAATAACGAGCCGAAAATCTAAACGCGTATCGAATAAAAACTTGTTCGCTTTTCGCTATTAATCTGATATTTAAGTCGGTATTTTCACTGTATGAAAATAGAGTAAAAAATAAATACTTTCTAGCATACATGTTCTACGATAAAACAAGACGCACTAAACTTACCGTAAATATGCCGTGTACAAGTTGTCGACGTGACAGATGTCGAAAGTATTCGACATTGACTAGTGGAATACGTTTTGCTCTTATATTGTTCGACTTGATAAGTGGATAACGTGGGGTAGGTGACTGGAACTGCAGGTATTGCGAACAAGATAAACCATATCATACAACAAGAAATATAGTCACAATCAGTCATTTTGTTGTTTTCGACTTTCTAAGCAATGAAAGATGTAAATCGTTACATTGAAATAACAAAAAAAAACAAGTAAAAGAAATATACCTTGAAAACACAGTACAGACAAGAATTTATTAGTACTACTGACAAATTGTAAAATGAATTGCTTTATCGATATTTATACACCATTTTTATCTCAAATACGAAGTTTTCAATGTCATTTGTCATAGATTCTTATTATCATTCTGTCGTCAACAACAATGAAATAAAAAGGTGAACTGACGGCACATCATAAGAAAATGAATCAGAGAGACTACTCTTCAGCGAATTCTTACTGAATTACATACAAATCGTCTCAACAATAACAATGTTAATTTCCAAGAAAAGTTCTTCTCCATCCCACGAATTAAAATAATTGTTTTCCATTTAACGGAATTTTCTATCAAATTTTTGCGTATTTGGCATCATACACAAGTTAAAACAACTAAATTAATTAAACAATCGATGTCAATCGGACTATATTACAAGTTCTTGTTCGTTCAGAGTTAAGTGAAAGTTAAAGGAGTACCCATACTCACAGTCGCAACTGATTAGGAATGACCAGGATCATTTTTTTCGTAGGTTTCTTCTTATATTGTAAATATCTTTCATTATCACTTTAATTGAGATCTTGGCATGGAAACTATTTAAGAAGATGTCTTGCTTTTTTGCTCACTTGAGATCCGTGACATGAACTATTTTCAGTCACATATAAAACTAAAAATACGTTTTTGTTTGGACACGGCTCTGAATGGAACCTTTCGACCCAAGCCCGATAGATTCTAGTGTGTGGTGATGATAAGTGAAACACTACAGTGGCCACCAAAAGTCTAGATCTCAAGATCTTAACATCTGAGACTTGGAGATTCTGAAACCAGAAAGATCTTTTTCTCCTTAGATACTTTGCTTCTCATTGCATAGTTATAACTTTTTCTTTCTCTTGACTGCTTATTCCTTCGTTTATTTTTCTTCTATAAAAGTTTGTTTTATGTTTGACTAAGAAAACCAAGGGGGAACAAGCGGACTTCTGTACTTCCCAAGTACAAAAGTACGAAGAAGTACCAAGAAGTTACAAGAAGTACCAAAAAGTACGAAGAAGTATGAAAAAGTACGAAAAAGTACAAAGAAGTACAGAGAAGTACGCGCTTTCTTCCTCGATTTTTTCCCAAAACAGAATAAAAGTGTTCTGTTATTGGAAAATGTCAAAAATTCTGTTCCCGAAAAACAGAACAAGGGTGTGGGGTGTGGGTGTGGGTGTGGGTGGGTGTGTGGAGGTGTGTGGGTGTGGGGTGTGGGTGTGGGTGGATGTGCTTATGAATATACTCTACACTCACTTACACCCCACCCCCACCCATCCACACCCACACCCCACACCCACACCCACACCCACACCACACACCCACACCCACACCC
>CAJNOP010000275.1:194236-227074 GCA_905250075.1 Rotaria sp. Silwood1
TATCTTTTTTTTTTCATTCTGCTCTTGACAGCAAATAAAAATGAATGCAAAAAGAGAAAAAAAACATTATTACAACCAAACTATTCATGTTACGAGTAACACAGACGAAGAAATATGCCTTTTTTCGAACTCACCATCGACTTTATGTATCAGGCATTTTCATTTCACATTGAAGCAAACAGATTATCTAAAAACTATATTCATTGTCTAATCGAAAAATTTTTTTCTCTTGATATGAATGAATATATATTAGAAATATTCGATCCACGTTCGAATAGATACACTAACTTGAGCGAAATTTATATAAATGAACTTCGATCGAATTCTTATTTTAAAACGATTACTTCACACAAAGCTCGACTTCGTCCTCGACATGAAAATCTTCCTTGGATTCAAATTGCTACACAAACTTTGTCATCGAAACTAGCCCAAGAAAGTATGTTTTTTTACATTTTAAAGACAGTTATTTTATTTAAAGATACTCATTACTTATTTAATATTTAATAAACAATATGAACACGAATTCAGTGTATTATAAAGTAACAAATAATGATATAGAATAAGTCTCATTCAGTTGGAATTCAAGAACATTTCGGAAAAGTAACTAATTAAAAAATTTTATTTTCACAATATATTTTTTCATTTTTGACTTGTTAGAAATTAATGTCGACGAGTAGAAAGATTTGAGTTAAGATCAGAATTTTACGCTGCTTTTGTTTTTGAACATAGATCTAGAAAATATCTGTAATTTTTCATTATAAAGTAAACCTCCCCCCCCCCCCCCCATAGAATCCCCCTCTCCAGAATGTTATATACCAGACATATTAGAAGCCCCCCCTTATTTAAAAAACTTTTTGAGAGTTTTTTGAAAACTTTTTTAGTATTTTCACAGCAAAACTTTAAAAATTGCAAAATTTTAAGGTAAAAATGCGTTAAATTCTTAGGTAACCGTCTTAAAATCTCAAAAAGTCCTTCAAAACCCTGAAAATTCTCTTAAGAGTGATTCTCTGAGAAAATCAGTCACTATCAGACATCGACGATGGAGCGACATTCCAGAATTCGCTGATTCTTTGATATGTTATAGAGGATATCGAGTTATGTATATCTTAAAATTTTCAGCTCTATCCGACAAGTTTTGATATCGAAATGACTTAAAAAATGGACTGGATTTTTTTACTATTTTTTCTCATTTTCAGCTGTTTTTGCCAGAATGTCGAGTCACCGCTCTCGATGCGCCAACAATGGATCGATCTAATATTTTTATCTATGAAAGAGCTCATCGAACTCTATCGACTAGGATATTTTTCCTTTTTGGCCCATGAAAAAAAAATTTTCTCGAAATTCCCTAGAAGCGTCAATATAGCGCGATGATTAGTGTTGAATTATGTTGATCCTCTGGTCAGGTTTCTGGGTAATTTTCAGAAAATTTTTTTTTCATGGGCCAAAAAGGAAAAATATCCTAGTCGATAGAGTTCGATGAGCTCTTTCATAGATAAAAATATTAGATCGATCCATTGTTGGCGCATCGAGAGCGGTGACTCGACATTCTGGCAAAAACAGCTGAAAATGAGAAAAAATAGTAAAAAAATCCAGTCCATTTTTAAGTCATTTCGATATCAAAACTTGTCGGATAGAGCTGAAAATTTCAAGATATACATAACTCGATGTCCTCTATAACATATAAAAGAATCAGCAAATTCTGGAATGTCGCTCCATCGTCGGTGTCTGAGTCTCTCAGAGAATCACTCTTAAGACTTTTGAAAAACTTTGGTACCTAAACCTTCGAAAAATCATAGGACATAATAGAAGCCCCCTCTAAAAAACTTTTATGCTGGACACTTTAGAAGCCTCGGGGAGGGGGGTAGTGAATTAATATTTGAAAAACTCAAAAAAACAAAAAATTAGTTTGAACAAAATTTTCAAATAACTTTTTTGTTCATTTTGGTCTTTTTGACAGCAATGCAGACGAGTCAACAGCTGTAGATTCCAACCAAAATTTTATATGAATTTAGAAATGTTGTATCCATATTTTCTCTGAAGTAATGGAAAGTTCTTTGAAAATCTTGAAAAAAATAGTTTTTGAACACTTAGTCAACAGGTCTTTGTTAAGCGTATGAATCTCTTTTACGAGCATATTTTTAAAATGTTCACTTCTGTCATTTTATCGTGGAAAAATTTCACTAAAAATCTTGATATGGAACAAAACTGTAGCATATACTCAATTGACACTATAAATATTTTTTCAAGAATATCGTTCTATATAAAACGAGCTTAGATTAAATATTTGATTTTTCAAAAATAAATTGTTTTTGTTGAAAGACAAATAGAAACCTGAAATAATTCATTTTATAAAGTATTTTTAGATAAAAAAATCGATATATTGGTAAGAATGCTAAACATAATAATGAACATGAAAATATTTTTCATCTTAACTAAGTCACCGAGTTTTTCGAAGATGATTTTATTATTCTCAGAGGAAAATTGAGGAAATTTATCTAAGTATATATTTCGACAGTGTACAGAATTTCAATAATAATAATTTTTTACTTGTCAGGAGTACGTCGAAAATGAAGAAAACATGTGATACTAAAAAAATTTGCCGATCAATGGTCATTCTCTTGTTTAGTTTAGAAAGTCAATTTTTTAAATAATTATTCAGATTTTCAAACACTTACACAATTATTTGAAATTTATCATTCATTTTTGTTAATCTATTATAGAAAAGGTATATTAATAGTTTGAGAGGTATAACAAAAATTCTTCTGAAAATTTTATTTATCACCTTTGTTAAGAAGTATGGCAAAAAGTCATTGCAATATTTACGAATTAAAACAAATACGGACTTTGTAGTATATACAGAAATATAAGACAATTCTACAAAAATTTAATCGAAAGTTAAATTTATTAAATTTAAACAAGAGAAACTGTAAAAAAAGGTTACCTGTTAAAAGCTTAAGAGTTTAAACTGAATCTTAGACAATTATGTTTAATGTAAAATCGTTTGAAAATAAACACTATTTTCTGTGACAATAATATCTTAAATTGAAATCACGCTTCTGAAATTGAAAACTTTCGATTTAGTTATATCAACTTTTTACTATAAACATTCTAATACAAGATTATCTTTGAAATTACTAAGAATCATTAAATTATCATGCCATATATATTTTTAATTCATTTTTATCTATTTAAATATTTTAGTCGACAAGTCGTTTGATCATACATCACCAATATCTAATCATCTGATTGTTTGGCTCGATGCATATATCAGTCATCCACAAAGTAATCGACTACTTAAACGCTATTTTAATACAATTATTAAAATTGACATGCCATCATCGTTTTCTAAAGTGGAAATGGATATTGACAATTTAATAAGAGTTCCTTATTTTTATTCAATCGATAATATTCGATATGAAAATCTGCAAAAAATGCTCTGGATGTTTTCAAATGTTGATGATTGTATAGAATTTATTGATGCACTGTCAAATTTTGATACAACTCTTTTCGTTATTAGTTCTGGTTCTCTCGGTCGCAAACTTGTACCTAAAATTATAAAAAACAACAAGATTTACTCGATCTATATATTTACATGCAATATATTGGCACAAATGGATTGGGCAATCAATTATGTTGATAAAGTTCTCATGTTTAATCATGAGTTCGATTTACTTACTCGATTAGCAAATGATATTGCCGACTATTATGTACAAAAAGCATTGAAGAACATCGAAAACTTACAACTGAGTCTACAATATTTAAATTGGGCTAAGAAGTTACATAGCAAAGCAACTATTGTCAATGGATTAAATAATATATCTGTAAAACTTAAATATCTTGAATCATTTATTGAACAAGTTGAAGCATACTCAGACGATTGGAAAAAATCGCACGATGATGACACAAAGCTTAGTGTTGAATGCGATGGATAATGAAAAAGAAGTTCTTATTTAAGTCGTAGGGTAAAACTGATACTTCTGTAACATGAAACACCAATGTGGAATTGGCAAAGAAATGAATGATTGTTAAATTACAATTATTTAGAAGATTATCCTGCTTGATAATATAGTAGAAGAATCATCAATACTATTTTTACTTCTGTTTATATGAAAAATGTTCAAATGTGTTGCAGTGAAAACCAAACCTACGTTTAATATAATATACATGAAATTCGACATCAATGAATGATACTCGACTTACTTTAAGTCGAACGAAATCGTATTATATTGTGTCAAAAATAAATAAAATCATCTCTTATTCTTTTCGATCTTAGATTTGTATTGTCAAAAATATAAATAGTAAAATCCTTAAAAGACTGCCAGTTAATTGAACATGTTTCAATGAAGTCATTTCATGAAAAAAATTTGATATCTGCATTTCTTTTTTTCGTCAATTGATTCATGATAGAAAAGTAGGATTACAAAAAAATTTTTTGACTAATGTCAAAGGATTCGAACATGAAGGAAGTTTGAAAAGAATAATCATTTTCCTTGCTACATCTTGCGTGATCATAATCTCAGTCATTTATTATCTGTTCGAAGCGAAATACATCTCATTTGAAAGAGAATCAGTGTGAGTTCATAGAAAATTAGATTTTCAACCACAACTAGTCACACTACCTTGAGGATGTGGGTGTGACTATTCTATTGAAGAGTGTGGATGGGTGGGTGGGTGTAGATGTAGGCTTGTGCTTTTCTCTTCATTCTACACCCACATCCGATATCAAGTGTAGTGATCGTCTGTTAAATATGAAATAGGTGAGAGAATGAAAGAAGAAAGAGAAGAATGTTACGTTGTTGTGTTTAAGAGTATTAACAAGATGCATTGCTCCTTGTAGACCTATTTTATTTTTTCACAGTTGAAGTGTGGTTAGTGCCTGTGTAAAAAATGTTAAAAAGGTCAGACAGATTAAAGGCTTACTAGTAAATCTCATGGTTGAACGTTTTTTTAAATGTCGAATATAGAAAAAAGTTAATAGAAACTTATGCTATATATAATTTTCAGGAGAACAGTACGCACTGATATTGCCTAGTATATAGATCATTACGATGAATGCAAAATATTTATAATAAATCTCCTAAATCTCACAAGAAGTTCTGGTTTAGAAAACGAGTTGGTACGTATGCTGAAGACTGAATAGGTTTTTGAGCAGTCAATAAAAGTTTAAACTAGTTATTACTTAAGAAAAACGACAGTTTCCGATTATTAGAGATTATGATTCCTTCTCCATTTGCTCATGACAATACCACATTGATCAGTATATTTTTCTGTAGGGTGGTATAGTTGTGTGAATCTGTCACATTGTTCGAAATGTTTAATAGACAAGCATTAAACTAAGATCAATAACTTGTTCTATTGACTTGAGAGAAATAGAAACAAAACAACAATATAGAGATGAAAAGAAATGTACAAGAATAGTAACAACTTGAGTATATGTATGTGTGATGACTCATCAGAAGGAGGTGAAAGAAAAGAAAAACAACATAATACAATAATATATGTCATTATATGATACAATCATTTTAATTACCATATATAGTATTAAAATACTCTTCATATATTGTGCTTTTAGACATTGGAGTAATGTTTTCAAAATATATGGTTTATCACAAATATTCAAATTGAACAGTTTTTACATTAGCTTTTTTATTTTATCTGATACTCATTCTCAGAGGCAATTTTTTTTTCAGTATGGTTCTATCTAGAACATTTTGAGATTAACAATAGAAATCATAAACAGAGTTGGAATATCTTGTCAAAATGAATAATATTTTGAATATAACAAAAATAAGACGTTGAGATACAGAAAAAGTTTACCTTGTATCGATGATAGTTGTTCATGATCGTATTAATACGTTTACAAATGTTTCGCATTGTACAAAATATACTGAAATCGTCAAGATAATCAAGAATTCGGTAGATAAGTTCTTTTGGTAAGGTATAAAAGGGATGGTTCAATTTTGTCAATTATTGTAGAACTGTTGCAATGTTTGTTCTTTGTATAATGCGTGTGGTTGAATGTTTTCTTTCATTTTAAATATTTATATTTGTTCTAATTCATAAAGTTTTTCATGCTCGTGCAATTACTTGTTGACACGTCACATTGCACATGACTGAGTAACGACAATGATCAAATGTAAGGTGTGTCAGAAAATGTAGACCAACGTCATGGGCCTCTCGATCACTAAGCTTCACACTATTGAACTAACTATGTAGAAATCGATATAATAAAAATAAAATACTCCATGGTTTTTTTCTTAATTGTAAAATATGTAAAAATTTTTGTATTGAAGTCAAATGTATTATACTTTTGAAGAATATTCATGAAAAATAGCTTACTGCTCTTCTCTTTCAAACAAAAAAAAAATTATTAGATTAAGTTTGATCAATAAGGAATTACTGTTGTTTAAATACAACATTTTGTTTAATGTAATATACAAGAATAGGATCGAAGTGAAAAATTTGTAGCAAACAAGTGTTATTTTCTAAGGATAATGAATTGCCAGAGATACGATCTGTCTTATTTATTTGTTCATTTCAAATAGAATTTTTTTACTGATACTCTTTAGAAACATTAATATTAATTATTGCTTAATGTTATAATTATATTAGTTCACACTTTTTATATTGATCAAATGATGCTTGTAGCAAATCATAGCACTATTAATCATCATCCTTGATATCCTGAATATAAATTTCTATTTGTACAATAATCAAAACTTGTACTATTTAGAACGCTCACAAACATATTCCAGTCATTCAATTATTGAGAAAGGCTGTAAGATACTATAGAATAATCTTTGTCTTTTCGTCAATGCCTTTGTTCTGTTACTAAGGAGGGCGAGTCACACAACCTTGACTTAATAGCCATAATGTGAGTTCCACAAAAAGTTAGTTTACTATATAAAAAGAAGAAAAAATGCTAAGTAAATCAAGCATAAATAAATATTGACTGTTCAATGAATTTTATGTAATCGATGAAAATAAATCGAATAAAGAAAGTAGAAAATCAAAAATTGTTCATACATATGCGTTATTGAAAGGTGAATCTATCCTGCAACATGTGTCGTTAAGTTAGTCATAAGTTCGTCAAATAGAGTAGTGTTTTGGATTCGATACAGATCTTGTTCCAAGTAAATGCAAAAGTTCTTTCACCTATAAATAAAACAAAAGAATAATAACAAATAATAAACAAACAGTTTGATATTCATATCGATCTTGATCAGCTATTTTTTGTTTTCCTTCTGAATCAAGTTATTGCGAGAATTATACAATAAACAATATAAAATATTCTTTGTTCGTTTTTGTCCATGTGAAAATAGAAAAGGTTATTAAGTACGACTGAAAGTTTTCCGCAAAAATTATCCAATTTACAAGTGAAACAAAGAAATCGTCAATTTTCAGTAATAGTTGATATTAGTAAAATAGAATAAGCTCGCTAGATTTATATTTTATACATTAATTGTAAACATGAAAAAAAAATACAAATAATATTAAACACAAATACAAATGAAGAATCCATTGAAGATCATTCATTGAAAGAATTGTGCAACAAATAATAGGCTAGTTATTGCTGCCAAAAATTTGATAGTTACTGTAATTGTTGTTGCTCCATTACATAAACCGTCTTTACAATAATATTTCATTTTATCAGTAAGTGTACAATCAAGACCACCACTGCTTCGACTTTCAATACCCAACGCACTCGTTTTCTACAAAGAATAGTACCAAATCTAAATCTTCAATAAAGAAAAATTTTTTAAATTTATATATGTATATACTTGACAGTAATCATTGTCCCCAAAGGTAACTTTGCTAAACCCTCTTTATTTCCCTGGAATGGTTTAGGACATGCAGTACATTCATAGCATTGTCTAGCAATACTTCCAATAATAACTACGTTAAGAAAAAAAAGATTTTAATCATATTCAAAATGCACGATTTAATAAAGAATATGAACCCGATAGTTACAAGAAAGTAATGAGAAGTTTGCTGTTCATATTGAGTATCAATATATATAAATACGTATATAAGAGCACATGCTGGAAAAGGAATGAAATACCACCTTATATATGATTGATGTTATCTATTCCCTTATAAAGACAGAGATAGAGAAAGAAAAAGTCATTATTATATGTATATAAGTGATTGATGAGTTGTTCTTACTCTACGAACTTAAAGGTCATATGTGATATAGTCAACTAATACGATGATACTTGAAGATGAGTTACTTTTTTTTTCTATATATAGTGATAGAAATTCGCGAAATAAGATGAGCACAAAAGAAAGTTATTTGGTAGATTACATAAAACAAAAGTGAAAAGATATACGTAATTCTATGTACACAATTTTTTACGATTACTGAAAATTTCTTTTGATCAAATATTTCTACTTTATTATCGATTATAAACATACATTCTTTTTTTTTCATTCAAGACGTAACATGATAGTTTTTGATATCTCCGAAATCTCAAAATATTGTGTTGCAATAAAGGTTTTAGACTTTTTTTAAAATTATTTTATTATTGAAAATAAACTCTAAAAGAAATCGATAGTAAATCAATATGTAGTTACTCGAAAGATAATACATGGATACACAATAAGATTTGCATAATGAAACACAAAAAGAGAAGAAAACAAACAATGAAAAAGACGATTGAGGGTAATCAAGGACGAGTAAAATAAAAACACGTGTCAAAGACAAGGATATGGAGAGATATTTAGTATGATTATGAATAGGACTCATATTAAGAGGGTGGAAATTTTTTATTTTGTGTACTCCTAATATAGGGTGTGTGGGTGGGTGTGGGTGTGGGGGTGGGGGTGTGGGTGTGGGGGTGTGGGTCGGTGTGGGTGTGGGTGTGAGTTTGGGTGTTGTTCTTTTCTCCATTCCTGCACCTACACCCACACCCACAGCCACACCTCACACCTCCACACCCACCCACACACCCACATCCACCCACACACCCACCCACACCCACATTCACACCCACACTCTTAAGCGAAATTTTATATTTATTATCCGAACTTGATTCATTACAAAGCTTTTCTTTATCATTTTTACAAGAAAGATATTTTGTTCTTATCAATTAATAATCGAATTAGAAAACTTTGTATCGAGACTATAGCTCTGATAGAAGAAGTTTATCTTCTGATTGCAATCTTTTCTCATATCGATCATCTTCAAGTCAATTGGATATTCAGTTATTTGTGGACTACGTTGATGCAAAGTATAAGCAAATCTAATCATCTACTTCGATCATTATGTTCTTGTGTGGTAGCAACAGATGATAGAATCCTTCAAAAAAAAAGAAAAAATGATCAATATCGAGGATCTACTTTTCGATTTTATGGTGTAACGTGTTATGGATAAGATCTATTTACAATGGAAGTAATTCTATTATTTTTTGTATTTTTTTTGTGTGATATCGTTTAATAAAAAGTCTCATTGCTTCAGGAAGAAACTATCTATGGTAGAAAATCTTATTCTGAAAATATATATGTTGGAATATCGTATGTCGAAGTGATTGTGAACATAAACAAGAACAGTCAATGATTCATTGGGGATAGTCTTGTCAGAGAAAAGAACGTTGTCATTTCAAACAGAACATACTTAGTAAACTGTGTATATTTTTACTCACAAAATATCTCCAACATTTCTCTGAATTATCCACTGGTGTCATTTGTTTTGTTGAAAGAATATCGTCACAATCATTTGTCTCATTCTCATTCATTGCATATTTCTTTTATTCAGGTTCAGATAAATATTAAATGGCAAGCTTTCAACTGGAAAATGATTTCTCTCTCTCAAATCTTTTCTCATCTTAGTTTATTCTTCTTTGTTAATGATAAATGTGAAATATTATCTAAATTTGATTTTGGTTCAGAAAGAGATGAATTTCGTCTTGTTAAAGTTGATGAAAACAAATTGGGAGAAAAGAATTTATTATTGGGATATTGCATTTCATCGAAGTAAACTTTTGAGTAGATGAAAATAAGTTTGTGTAAAAGATATGGGTAATCGTCTTGAATTTCTTTTTTATTGTAAGCTAAGATGAGTTTTGTATTGAAACAAGTTCCACAAAATAATCGAAAGAAGCTTCTCATGAAAATCAAAAACAGATAAATGAATTGTTATGATTAAATCTTTACTTAACTACTGAAGAAAAACTAATTCTCCAATATCCAAACAAATAAACATTTTATTTCCATATTTTCTCGAAGAGCTTCAATGTTCAACAATTCTTCTTCTTTTATCAATAATCAAAAATTAAATTGAAGACTTTCATGTTGAAGTAAATCGTTTTTATTTGGTGCCATTGACATTCCATCAAAAAATGGATAAAGAAATATTCTTCTGATTACATTAAATCAATTTGATTGTTTATCACTTCTCCGAATCTTGTTTTTTTTCTGTAAATTTCTGAAGTAATAAAATTTATGTCACTAGATTTGAAAAGTTGTTAGCAACAGGTTTTTACTGAGAATAATTTTGTATACTTAATTCAAAGAATACTCTGTAAACATCAGCTTTTCTATCAGTTAAAAGTGATATTTTTCTTTTTTGTCGCTTGTTTTTGATTCGCAGTTAAACGAACAAAAACCAGACATTCTTTGCAGTATACTATCAGTGAAAAACTGTAAGTTTCATCATTTGAAACAGTAAATGTGTGTGTGTGTACCGATATCTTTCCGACGGATATTTGGTCAATGAAAATTTTGAGAGCATTTTTCCATTTGAATGGTGATGAATTTCATATCGGTTCTGTTAAAAGAACTGTTAGATCGATTCTCTACCACAGATTGTGAGCTTGAGTTCTAAAATGAGAACTATACGAAATTATTGGTCATCAATATACAACTTGAAAATGAATGTATCATTAAATTAGTCGCATCTTTCTTTGAAAACAATAATTATATAGAGTTCATTTATTACTAATGTTCACTAGATATTGGTTAAAATAAAGCATGAAAATAAGATTTGTAATTATCAGAATCAAATTACAATAACTTAGTATATAATCAAAATATTTGTATTCTTTATTTAATTATTATCTATAATTTTGTGACGACGTGGATTAACTTTAGCACTATTCAATTTAGTCAATTGTTGTTCATTCATATCGAAATTCTCTGGTTTTAACCATCGTTCAAATTCTTGCTTCACATGTGGCCATTCATCATCAACTATACTGAACCATGAAGTGTCTCTTGATCGTCCTTTACAAACTTCTGCTTTCAACCATGTACCTTCATATTGAAAACCAAATCTAAGTGCTGCAAGTCGTGACTTCATATTTAAAGCATTACATGACCATTGTACTCGTCGGTAGCCAAGCGTATCAAATGCAAACTGTAACAACAAAAAAACTGCTTCAGTTGCTTGTCGAGTTCGTACTAATTGCTGACTGAAATTCACGTGTCCAATTTCAATTGTGCCATGTTCTTGATTAATTCTTGCATAAGTAATAAATCCTACTGGTATATCATTAACAAAGATAGTATATAAGACAATGTTACTACTAGGTTGTTCATTAATATAGACAAATTGTTTAAGTTCATCCAATTCTTTAAATGGACCATATCCTAAGTATTTAAAATGAGTCTCTTCAGTAGGTTTAAATACATCAAAAAGGCGTTGAATGACGATATCATTTGTTGAATTGAGTAACTCAAGTCGACAATATTGACCTTGGAGTATGTGATATTGTGGATTAGAAAGAGGATGAGGACGTGGTGTCCAATTTTCAACAATATCACCAATTGACTGATCGAGCTGAAATGTTGCAATTGGAACTGGTGTTACTGGTAGTGTCATTTTGATTTTCTCAAAAGAATAGAATGAATGAGAATCAGTTCTTAGTGAGTGTTATGTATCAACACTGGTATTTGATAACAGTTTCAACCAATCAAAAATCATTTTTTTTATGCATGTTTCTGGTGTGCTCAATTTATAGATGTCATCCAACTACGATGTGTAGAAAACAATGGGCGACAAACCTACGTCAAATAGATCACATGGGATGTAAGGGTGTGGGTGGGTGTGGATGTCAGGTGTGAATGTGGGTGTGTATTTGCTTTCGGTTCATCCACACCCGCACCAGCACCCACGCCCATACCCCCATATCCATACTCACACCCACACACCCAGACGCCACACTAACACTCCCACACGGCCACAACAGTGCTACAGCACACTAACACCAAAACCCAAAACTATCCCTAGAACCGACCCCACACCAGCGTCCACATCTGACACCCACATCCCACACTCACATCCTAAATTTGCGAATAAATGCATTGTTCAGTATTTCAAAAAATTCCATTTGTTTTGCTACAGTAACTCCATCCCCAAAGCGTTAAATACTTTTAATATAAACAAAGTAAAGTGATTTAACTTTTCCTACCATGCTTCACCTTTTAAAGTGCTTTCTGATACTTTTTCACTTTGAACAGTACAGGGTGGTAAATAATATTATTCCAGGGGGGTAACACTATGATCTCGAATCGGAGATATCATGAATTTTATACCAAATGAAAGCTCGTGAAAAATGGGGTTTAGTGATAGTAAATAGTAAGACTTTGAAGAACTTTCTTGTATTAATTTATCAAACGTTACGATTTTTATCGACATAAAATATTATAAAATCAGTTCATCGAAAAAGTTCGGGGCTAAACTATATGTTGTACAACTGTTTATTTTCTTATTATTTATTGAGTACAATCAATAATCAGTATGACGACCATTAGCACTCTTTACTGCACGAAGTCGAGATGGATACGAACATAAAAGAGCTTCAAACAATTCGGTATTTTCTTCCATGTCCGTCAAAACATCCGCAATGTGCTTTTTAAGTGTGTCTTCACTATATCGATTATGTCCAGTTTCCGATAACATTTTTTGTTCAACTTCATCTTTCATTATTGATCCAATATGTTCCGCCGCATTGAGATCGGGCGAATTACCAGGCCAAATATCATTGCCCCAAAACTCGATTTTGTTATCTCTAATCAGATGTTGAGTCATGTTTGCTCGCATACACGGTGCTTTATCGTGAACAAATATCACATTATCCAGATCAATTACGTTTTCCTCGTCGGTGAGGAATGGAAATACGTGTTGCATTAAAATAATGTCACGAAAATATTGACCGGTCCAAGATTCACCTTTGTCTTTAATCACCCAATGCATTTTTTTCGCGGTGAAAATGATAAAAATACCGATACACGCTTGGTTTTTAACCATTTCGCGATACCTTTCATCGTCTTCAATATCTTCAACACTTTTTGCCCAAATCCTATCATTTTGATAATTTGGTTTGCGAACTGTCCAAACATAAAATTCATCTGATGGTGCCAGATGAAGAAAATCTTCTTCAGTCCAATCTTTCAACCAATCACAGAGCCATAATCGATCTGATATATGAGTTTCAGATTTTAACGGTCTTGAAATAACATGAAAAGGCTTTAATCCTTCCCTACGACGGTAGTTATTAACTGTTTGTCGAGTAACATATTCTTTTTGTTTCTTTGCAATCTCTTTCGCCACGACAGAACCGCTTTTCCGTTGGTGACCACTTGCTTCACGAATAATGTCCTGAGCAGCTCTCGATAACTTGAGTTTAGGACCA
Source organism: Rotaria sp. Silwood1 (assembly GCA_905250075.1). NCBI lineage: Eukaryota > Metazoa > Rotifera > Eurotatoria > Philodinida > Philodinidae > Rotaria > Rotaria sp. Silwood1. Next base: position 207,868 of record CAJNOP010000275.1, read on the forward strand.
GCATTCGAATAATCAGCAAAACATTGGTCACACGATTTTTCCCACCATTCTGTAACAAATCGAGTCGTACGGTGAATTTTGTCGGCAATCCATTGTCTATTTATAAATGTTGCACCAGCATCACGAGCTTCTCGGAAAGTAATGCATTTAATTCTATCAATCATTCTTTGTTGTTCGGTATCATAAGCGCCAGCCATTTGAAATAACAAACGAAAAAACACTGAGATTTCACTCGACTATAACTTTCAGACAGTCCGAGAACGAAAAAATTTTTCAAATAACTAGTATCACGTGGAGAGAAGAACAGAACGCCAAAGAACCATCTTATTGTGTGAGTCATAGTCATATATCATCATCGTTATCATTTCTCTTTCGTTTTCATAAAAAATGTTCGTTTTCAATGTCTCAAAATGTATGAAAAATGATTTTTAACGTGTTTTTGAAAGAAAATTTCGTTGTTTTTAAAAATTTGGTACACGAAAGTTCTTCAAAGTCTTACTATTTACTATCACTAAACCCCATTTTTCACGGGCTTTCATTTGGTATAAAATTCATGATATCTCCGATTCGAGATCATACTGTCACCCCCCTGGAATAATATTATTTACCACCCTGTATATTTTTATGATGTAAAGTATCGAAAGTACTTTTCGGTACTTTTACGGCACTGAATACTAATATTCTATCTCATGAAGCTTATACCGTACTTTTAAGTATTTTCAAGGGTGTGGGTGTGGGTGTGGGATGTGGGTGTAGGTGGATGTGCTTATGAATATACTCTACACTCACCCACACCCACACCCATCCACACCCCCACACCCACACCCACACCCACACACCCACCCACACACCCCACACACCCACACCCACACCCCACATCCACACCCACACACACCCACACCCACACCCAACTGGTTGCAACATCACTGCTGATCTCTATTGTCAACAATTGGATCGAGTTACAGCAAAACTCCATGGGAAGCAGGATAGAATTTTTTTGTACATGATAACGCTAGACCTCATATCGCAAAGTCGACACGTGAAAAATTATTGAAGCTCGGATAGGTTACGGTTCCACAGGGTGTGGTTTGGGTGGGGGTGGGGGTGTGGGTGTGAAGATAGACCTTGCTAACGAAAGACGAACGCCTAAACCCACCCACCCACACCCACACCCTGTGGGTATGTGGGTGCGCGAGTGTCTGTAGGTGTGCATAAGGAAAAAAGACACCGACATTCATAACTATGCTCACTTGAAAGAATCTTTTTTCTCGTGATAGATTTCAATGAAAAAGTCTAGCTGAAAAAAATGAATTGAAATTAGTTCCTCTAACGCCGGCGCTGTTGGAAGAAAAAACAACATTCGTTATCGGGTTTATTTCGTATAACGTGAGTTCCGTTGATAATTCTTCTTTTGAAGTATAAAGTAAACGCAGGGAGAATGCAAAAAGAAAACATTCTTTATTGACAACACGAGGAAGAGTAAAATCGTCCAGTCAATACACAAGGTAGAGATAAGAGTATTGTATGACCTTCGTCAGGAATGACGAAAGAAGATTTATGAGTGAGATTGACATTCAAATAAATGATGCACATGTCTTCAACGAGTTTTTCTTCCAACAATGATGTCATTGGTTGGAATATTTTTCAATCGTTCTTTTTATCATGGCATATTTGAGATATGTTTACGGCTGTGTTTTAACAAGTATCAGCATGGATATTTTTATTGAGTATGTATAAAATGTGTGAGAAAAACCTCTGTTATATTCTTATGGACTTATATAAATACTTGATACATTACATGCACCTCACATTAAACTCAACCGCAGCTAATATTAAAATAAGTTTCAACTATCAAAGCTTACTGTGTTACAGGTAAACAATTTCTGACAATATTCAGATACATTACTGGACAAAAATATCTACCCTTTCCAGTAGTGGCAAACTTGAAAATTGAATTCAATTGAAGTTATGAATTTCAAGTTTCAAGTTTTCGAATAATCAACGCCTGGAATGCCATCAGAATTACCAAACATCGACGGGAATTGTCTGGATTCCTACTAGCATCATCTGGCATGCTACAGGGATTATCTAGGATGCTACAGAGTTCACCAGGAATCCTATAACCATCACCTAAGACGTCACAAGCATAGCCTAATATGCTACAAGTTTTGATTGAGATGCTTTAGGCATCATCTGGGGCGTTACAAGAAGTATCTGACAAGCTCGAACTATCCTGCCGGACTGAGTGGGAATAACGGTGTACGCAGAGATGTGCATAGATCGCGACACTGAAATAAAAGGTGTGTTAGGCGGGAAAAGCGCTTCCCCAATGAATATTCCAGCAGCATGGAAGTTGAAGCTTGAAAATTGAAAGTTGAAACTCGAAACTTGAATTCAAGTTTGAAGTTTTACATATATGACTTTTTAGAAGGTCTGCAGAAGACATTAGTACAAGAAGAATGGCATTTTGGAAGTTCTATATCTTATTAGAAAACCAGTCGAAAGCATTGAATTTTTTGTGTTCCCCAGACTGAAAGGCTAGGGTCTAGAAACCGAAATTTACCTGTGTCTGTCTGTCCGTCTGTCTGTCTGTGTGTCTGTCTGTCCGTCTGTCTGTCCGTCTGTCTGTCCGTCTGTCTGTCTGTGTGTCTGTCTGTCTGTAACAAAGGGGTTGGCACAAATAACCATTTCTATGGTACAAATGACCATTTTTATGGCAGAAATGACCATTTCTATGATACAAAGGGCCATTTCTGTGGCACAAACGACCATTTCTGCGGTACAGAATGACGATTTCTGTGGCAGAATTGACCATTTTCATGGTACAAAGTGCTCTAGCCGTAGTGCAAATGACCGTTTTCATAGTACAAAGTGCCAGTCTTGTTACAAGTGACCATAGTAGTGGTGCAAATGACCATTTTCATGGTATAATATACCACTTTGGTGGTACAGATGACCACTTATTTGACACAATTGGCCATTTACGTTAGAGAGATGACCGTTTCTGTGACTCAATTCGCCATTTTCATGGCAGAATCAACCATTTCTATGGCATTGTTGATCATTCTTATGGCTCAAATGACTATGTCTGTGTCACAATTGGCCATGTCCGTATTAGAAATGGTCATTACTTTTGCATAAATCACTATTTTTAGTCGTTATAATTAACAAAAGCAAAAACTTTATCATATGCATTAGCATCTTTCAATATTTTATGTGAACTATTTTGAATATAGCTATAGTATGTAATATAAAACATGTTACAAATATTAATAATTTCTCCTAAACTCATCATTATACAGAATTCATTTTTATTTAAAAATACAAGGACATCGTTGTCATCATTCCGTCAGTCTAGGGCCAAGTGAATCGACATTGAATATCGATGAACGTTACTTGTATGTATATCTTTAGGAAGTGGCCAACTTTTAGTATGGTGTTTTTGATAGCTGTACTGTTCAGGGTAGACTTCTTGGTTTATTAGTAACGGGATAGTACAAAGATAAATTATACTTAAAATTTTGGTTTCCAAAGTCGTCAAAATAAATGTGAAAATCCGGTAAATGACTATGAGGACCAACCATTTCAATGTCGTCGAACTGGAAGTATAAAAGAGTTTTAGCCCATTCTATATCGCACAATAGTGACATTTCAGATGAATATATATACTGTAGGACAGAGGCACAAAAAGCATAATAAAAATATAGATATATACATATTGTTCGGTTGCTAATATACAAAATTAAGTTATTTTCCACTAATAAAGTTCAAATTTTTTTTTATTTTGTATTTGTTTTCTGATAGACAATTGAGTTTTACAATTTCTTTGTATTATTCAATTTTCAGATTATTCGAATTTAACATGAGCACAGGTTTTAATGTGGTTATTTTTGGTGAATCAGGTGTTGGAAAAAGTTCAATAATTAACATGTTATTTAACAGAGATATAGCCAATACATCGGATGCTGCTATCGGCTGTACTTTTGAATCAAAATTATATAAAGGAACAAGAGACGGATATTCATTCAATATTTACGATACAGCTGGTTTAAATGAATCTGACAAAGGACGCGTTAAACCAGACCAAGCAGTTGGAAATTTAATGAAATTAGTTGGCCATTTAGAAGAAGGTATCCATCTGCTGATAATGTGTATGAGAAAGGGAAGAATAAATAATGCTATTGCAAATAATTATCAACTATTTTATGATGGCATATTTGGTAAAAATGTTCCAATTATACTGGTTGTAACGCATTGTGAACTGGACGATCCTATTGATTCATGGAAAATAAACAATCAATCGTTATTGAAATCAAAATTTAAAATGGACTTTAATGATATAATTTGTGTCACAACACTAAATAAAGGGAAACATGCCGTTAAGTTTCAAGAAGAGTACAATTCGTCTCGAGAAGCATTAGGTCGTTCAATAGTTCAAAATGCGTTGAAGAAAGCATGGGTTATTGAGAATTTCGCTGACTTTATCATGGTTATGATGAAACGAATTTGGAATATAATTGCGAATTATTTCAATTTTCCTAAATTACCTTTAAGTAATATCATATATTCTATATTTCAAAAATTAGGCTTCGGCGACAAGGAGGCAACCGAAAAAGCTAACAAACTAGTCGATGAATTGAAACAAAATAATATGGCCATAGAAGTTATTCATGTTAGTGATGATAACAATTAAGTACAGAACAATTAAAGCAGAGATAAACGAAATACAATAAAATGACTTGCGAACATTTTTAGAACACGAGTTTTTATAATTAAACCTAGAAATAAACACAAAACGATCACAGTTTCCGGTGTGGGTTTGGATGGGATGGGTGTGGGTATGGGTGGTGTGGGTGGGTGTGGGTTTGGGTGGGATGGGTGTGGATGTGCGTATGGGTCTAGGTGGGTGTGGGTGTGAGTGTGAGTGTGAGTGTGAATATTCACCTCCTTTACAACAACACCAGCACCAACACCCAGACACTCACACTTACACCCCACACCCTCAGATTTTTAAGCTATGATTTGTTTACTGATAGCCAACAGGGCACGATTATTTTAAAATAGGCTTTTCATTGTATTTCATGCTATAGGAGGTATAGGCTATTTTAAATTCTGAGAAATACATGTGATCTTATTAAGTCCGTTCTGTCGACTGCGGAAGAATCAGAAAGTTTTATGACACAGGTGATAATAGAGAAATAGCTTGAAGTTTTTTTTTAATAATTTCTGATAATCAAAAGCCACTGTTACATATTTCTATAATTTTCTTGCAATTATTACGGAAAACTGTCGAAGTTTGCTTCTCAGATCGTGGTGATTTTGAGAAATTCCTTGTGAGTTTCGGTAGTACATCTTGAGTTCATTGTGTATACTCTGTAATAATTTATAGTAATTTCGAAGATTTTCTTTTCCGGAACTGGAAACATACGTTGATGAAACACATAAGGATGTGAGTTTCATTTTAGCATGAAGAAAATTTGTCTCAACGATGTTCCAAAATCAATGTAAATTTTTGTAGAAAGTTTTGCTTATGGTCAGGTTTGCCAAATAACAACTATTTCAAAAAAACTCTACTTTTGTCGATAGTTGACGATTAGGTAATATATATAATGGTTTTTTTGACATAAGAAAAAAAAATCTCGCTATCTAGAACTTTTGTTCTTATTAGGTTATTTACTATAGAAGAGATCGATATTTCTGAGTAATAAAAGCATAAATAATATCGCAGAGTAAAATATCAGTTCGAAGCATGTACCATGTAATCTAGAAGAGATCGAGAGTGAATCGAGAATCGACTGCTTGAAACTATATATTGTCTCAATGATGAACGTCTTTCATGGCAATTGATGCTAATTAATATAACATCGCAAAAATACCGATAAAATCATTCGAAAATACAATGATAATCGATTTAATCATACCCAATATTAACATAGATCATTAGTTTAATACGACAAGGATTTCTTATTCTGTTGAAAAATCATCGAACTTCAATAAAACAAAATTTATTCTTGTTGATGAAAAATAAAAGTGGTTTTGTGCCGGCTGAGAAATCGAACGAAAGTACCAAAAAGGAATCAATCAACGAATTCACGATTGAGACTGCATTTGCCTATTTTGTGCATAAAATCGAGTCGATATTGAACAGAATCATTTTTCCTATTTGAATGATATTGTTATTGTTTCATGGAAAGAAACACTAATATGAGTGGGTATGGGTGTGGGTGTGGATGCAGAGAAGACCTGTAATGACACCCACACCCACTTCCTTTTGGAAAATAACCTAGATATACTGATAATGGACAGAAAATGAAAAAACGAACGGCAATATATATGTAGATAAAAACAGACCCATACGATGAGTTGAAAGAACACAAGAGAAAATAACGAAGTACACATATGATAGATGTTTTCTCTCTATGGTACATTATCTATATGTACCTTAACACCGTCGGAGTTTAGTTTAAAGGGATTGTGCTAGAATCATGAATTGTTGAACAGTTGACAAGAGTCTATAGCATTTGTTGAACCTACTTTTGTACCTCATGCTCAAAAAAATGGATCCCTATATTTCATAGAACGCAAATTGGCATGTTTGTTTCGCTCAATTGAAAAATCGTCATTGTGCTCTACTCGATGACAGTGTCAGATAGGTACTGTTATAAAATATAACATACGTTTCGACAAAAGATATATGACTCAAACATCAATATTTGTATGGGACTGCCACCAAGGACATGCAAATCATAGAGAAAAAAGAAATCGTAACATTTTTGCAATTTATATATATAGAAAGAACGAAAAATTTTCGTTCTGCGCGTAGGCATTAGCAGATCGTTCGAAACAAATGAGTAAGCCGATCCTTTTTCGCAATGACGCCGTTTTTTTTTGATACACTTCCGATTAACTGCATCTCTTTATAAAATAAAAGTATACTCTCATATACGTGCATCGCTCTTGTTATAAATTGGTAAGACACGAACGCCTTTTCAAATAGAATATTGACTAAAAATAATAAGATTGCACTGCTTTGGCGACACATGAAAAAGTAGATACCTCAGCACGTTGAAACCTTTTTAATGTTTAATTCAAAATTCGCAACACTAGCAGCATTTTTGTGAAGTGGCGTGCTTTTGATTGGATTTCATCGAGCTTGTCCTTTGCAAAACAAAATATGAGATTCTTTCGAGCTTGAAAACAAAGATTAATTCGCTAATGCATCGTAATCTCATTATTATGTCAAAAAATAAGACCATAGTGCGTTAGTTTTCTCCTTCGGTATTTGATTCGATCATGTAAGCCTATTTCAATTATAGAATGAAAGATGATATAGAGTGGATAAAATCCTTTGTATATAATAGAAATGTGAACGCATCGAGAGAGGGTAACATCGTATCATGCACTTTATATATTACCGTTTACTATGGAACTGCAAATGAGATTTCTATTGTCCATTGAAAAAAAGGCGAATGGATATTTTTTGCATAACTTTTGATACAAGCAAGTTAGAGAGCTGCGGTTTTCACTGTTGGAAAGAAGAGATGAAGACGCATCAAATGGTGTATTATAAACTTCTCTAAGATGTTTTCTGAAGTTTTTTTAGTCAATTTTCTTAAAACAATTTCGAAAAATTAGTTTCTCTTAAAACAAGAAAAAAGCGAAAAAGTTATTTTTTTCATAGAAACTAATAGAAAAATTGGCTAAGAGTTTCGAAAAAAATGCCTGTTACTCCTGAACGAGTAAATCTAAAAGTCTGGGCCTTGTGCAATTTTGTAGATCTCCATTTAGCGGTTCGAATGCACACGTGATTATTGAAAATTGACCTTAATCACCTTACGGAGTATGTTGGTTTAAAAAAAAATCGATTTAACACGTTAAAAAAACTTGAACAAATTATTCTGTAATATACAGTTCGATGCGTCTTCATCTCCTCTTTTGAACGGTGAAAACTGCCGCTTTCTAAAGTTATTCTGTCAAAATTTATTCAAAAAATACTTACCCGCCTTTTTCTTGAAATGGGCAATAATTTTATATCGCACTTGATAAGAGAGTGAAACGCTTATGTTTGATACAGAATTCAACAATGGAAAATGCAAAGTAACAGAAAAAACTCTAACTAAATAGTATCCGTAAAGCTAGCTGAGTAACCTTGACTTTTCAAGTGAGTCTGTGGTAGAGTACTGCATGAGTTTAAGTTTTTTCTACCCGAACCCGTCCCAACGCTCTTTTATTAGATTCAAGTCTGACCTGACATTCGACAATCAACGATAAACTCGTAGTTTTCGGTACAGAGATGTTCGTCGCTGATGTTTTCTGACCAGATCCATCAACTCGATCTGTTTGAGACCGAATTCGACCCGAGTCACGAGTTCAATGTGTTTTTTTTATCTGTGGCAGCATGTGACGGGTTAAAGAATTACCAATCTGCTAAGGTTTATCGGCGGGTTAACCCGAGGATTGATGCAAACTTTATTCGTATAATATCTACTTACAAATTCATTTATTTGTCTCTGGCGCATTCAGTTTTTACTTGTAAAACTAAGATTTTTATAATCAGACTATTATTCTTTTTTTATTTCTGAGCATGTGCATTAGCATTACAAAATCTCAATTAAGACCCAAGAAAAAAATATTGATGTAAAAACAATAGAATATGATCATATATGCAATATTAATATAACAGATTCTGTTTGGGGTACTATAGACGCGGCCCTTCGTTTTCTCCACGTTCTGTATCTGAAATTTGAGAGAAAATCGCATTTGGCACAGATGATGCAAAAGTTCTATATGGTTTATACAGCACTCCGATAGAATGTCGTGGGTTACTTTTTGTTCGTTGTTAGAAAGACCATAGTGTCTATTGCAAAAATAAATTCAAGAATTTGATTGGAAGTTTTTTCAATGCTTAGAAAGTTTCTTTAACAAAAGCATCAGAAAACGCTTCTAAGAATTAGCTGATAATATTTTTTATTACAATATATTTGTTTGAGCTGCTCATTATCTACTGTTAGTATTGTAAATCACGTTATTTATACAGAAATGCATTACAATAAAGGTTTTCATGTGGGATTGAAATGTCTGGTCTGGCATACAACAGAATGTATAGAAGATAATGTCATATAAAACTTTTATTTAGTCGATTTAGGATTTCAAAGCTAAAAAAATGTTTGGCATAATATACTTCTCATAAAGAATCTCTATCCTGTTATAAGTAATATCGTTTGACAGAGAACTGCATCAACTTCCTTTCTGATATGACGTCTATAGCTTGTACCAGCCTTTCTCTCGCAATAGACTTCAATTTTACGACTTTAATCAACAGAAGTGAAAAGTAAGGATGCCAAAAAGTAATAAAAGTGTGTATTTTGACTGTTATACAACATGTACAAAGTTTCTTTTCTTTTTACAACAACATTGTTGTATACCTATTTTATACACATTGAATTCGACGAATAAACATATCATCGATCTAATGCGATGGCATCTTTTCTAAGCTTCATAAAAGTTCAGGAAGTTTCAGAATCCTTTGTTTTAAAATGTTTTCTGGTCTTTCAAGAGAATTTCCAATCGAATTCTATGATGTAGTTGTTCACCACATACTTCACTCTTTTTAACAAACAAACAATAAAGTCTCTACGACGTTTCATCACAGCTCTATATCAAAAGCAAAATAAATGCAGAACCTTGGCATCATCCAAATGAAAAACAAAATTTGTAACTTAGTTGGACCTACAGGTTCACGTAAAAATGTAACCCCACTTATGAAACTCGTAAATCGTGAAAATACCCTGCCCGTAAACCCGTGGGCCACGGGCCGGATCAGAAGTTGGGCTGGTTGAATGGAATCGGACCAACCTCCTAACATCGATGATGCGGTAGAAAATGGTTTAAAAAGCTAGAAACATTGTTTTGGACTGTTTTTCTAAAAGAGCATTTGTAAAATGATTTTGTGAGACGACGAATATCTCATAATAGAGAAAGAGTAGATCGTTGTTGGAGAAAACTGCGAATCTGACATAATCCAACGGTTTAAACAAGTAATTCCGAATCTAACTCAACCAAAGCGAACCGAAACACACCGCAGGTCAGGTTCAATTGCAAGACTCTAGCTCGGTGCCACTGACGCGAGCATTGGATATACATTTTCATTGACCATTGCTTTTTATTGTTAAAGGTGACTGTCGATACATTACAAATCTAACTGCGGAAAGAGGCCGATTTTCTCCTCCATGTCTGCATCTGCTTAATGAATTGACCTGGATGCTTAAAGGACGATTTATGAGCTTATCAAGCTTCGTCATAGTATTGAAAATGTTCATTTTTATCTCTTGGTAAACACAATTGTTAAAGAGCGTTGACATACCAAGCGAGAATAGTGATAACACGGCTCCTCCTCACAGTCCTTGACGGACATCTTGACATGCTTATGTTTCGACCGTATCATGGACTGTGATAGAGATGGCTGGGTTCTCATTAATGATGATAGCAATCAGATCATGTTTCACATTTTAATCCCGCTGGAATTGCCCTCAAAAAAATTGTTGAGATATTACATGAACCTATTGAATTAGTAGTTTCCGAGAAACTACCAAAATACTTGTCGAATATGATGACAACGTCTTTTTTTATCGTATGATGCAGGGCATGTTCAACATGCGCCTCATAACTTTTGAAGCTTATCAGATAAGAGGTCGAAAGTTTGGATCTATAGATTCCCTCCCGCGGGCTATCGACTCCAAGAATACAAGATAAGGATAAACATTTTCAACAGTGTAATATGTACTGGGAACACTTGATCTCTCACGGGCCCTCTATTAGTTTTGCTGCTCGCTTGAAGTGATGGTGATATCAGAAGGTAGATCATCTGGAGAGAAAAATCAGTGATTTCGAAGTTATTTAATGACCGAGATGAGTTGCTTATCCGAAAACTATTCTTTCGACGAAACAGTACACATAAAATACACATCGCAATATTCAACTCAAATAAATGTGTTTTTATTTATGCACACTGTATCGAAGAAACGGTCAAATGGTTGATGAGCGGCGCAATCGAAATTTCAAAACTGTTTGAAACTCAGCACATCTTGTGGATCCTCTTGTTTTAGCAATTGTAGCCAAATGTTTAGACTCCTGAATTCTTGCCTCACGGAATAGTATTTTCTCAATAGTTGTCTTGACTAATTACCAACCCTACTCATTGAAAATATTGAGAAAAAAGTTGATCTCTACGAAATGGCTTGTTCCATATACAGAAAAGTTTCACCATAAACATCTCATCATGCTCGGTCTGACTGCACACTCAAAACGGCACGATTTGAGATTTTTTTATTGAAATGTTGCACGTTACTTATGGAGACTATGTTTTGTTAAATCATTTTTTAAAACATGATTCCATGAACTTTGCCCAGGTTTTTTTCAGAGATTGATTGCCCTTGTTTATCTTACGGTATATGAGAACGTGTGCAACTTGTAAAAAGCGTTGAGAGGTTTTTTTGCTATTTTAACGGAATCTTGCTCCTTTTCTGACACTTCTAGAGAAGAGTTGTTTGGAAAGTTCTGAAACTTTCAGACCCATTAGATTGCAACTAGTGATTAGAATTTTATCATGAACTCAAAACTCAAGAATACATTCTTCTCGCTTTTTTCTTTAAGATGATAGGGTCGGCTAAGTCGAAACATTTTTCACAAACACTATAATAACGAGTAAGACATTAAATTGTCTAATTACCAATTATCAGAGTTCTTCTATATAAAGAAGATAATCACATTAGCTATACAAAGTTAGAAAAATAAGTCAGTCCATTACAGTGCAAGAATTTTTGTAGAGCCTGAAATTCTGTATCTGTTCATATAAAAAGAATCATTCTTGCAATTTCATTTTTTTAAAGAAAATCGTCAAAATAAAATATGATTTCATCGGCTAAGGATATCTTCTTGATTTGTAGCGTAACATGAAATATATTGAAACATTTAAAAGTTTGTTTTTTTTTGTACGAAAAAATTTTCTAATTAAATCTAACTGCAGAGTATAAATTTTCTAATTGATTAATGCTGTTTTTTGTCATTTAATATTTTGCATGCTACAAATATTTAGCAAATGCATTTTCAACGAGAATATATCCATTTTACTTTTTTTTCAAGATTTCATTATCACATTAGCAGTAACGTTTTGAACATGGCCACACAATTAGTCGATGCTAATGACACAAGACGCTTCGAACGACTATCCGATATTCCCAGAGAACCGCAATGCTGGTTATTGCCGATAGAAGGATACCAAAAAATGCCATTGGTGTCACTGGAAGAAGCTGTCGAACCACTTTTTAGCATTGTGTCGGACATTAAACGCAAAGCCTATATAGCGAAGCAGAACTGTACACAACTCGTTGACGGACTCTCTTCTGCTGAGTCAGCCTCAATTATGCTTTATACAATGGACTGGGAACCACACGAAAAATGTCTTTATTTTTCTCTCAACAAATGTCTTCGTGACAAACAACGAGAGGCTTTAAAACCATGGTTTCTATTCTTGAAACTTTTTCTCACAGCACTGACCAAGTTACCCTCATTGTCTCGCATGGTGTTTCGTGGTGTCAAAATGAATTTGACTGACAGATATCCACCAGGCTCGACATTTATTTGGTGGGGTTTTTCATCGTGTACAACGAATGTTAATACTTTACAATCGAAAAAATTTTTTGGCAAGACAGGAGATCGAACCTTGTTCGCTATCGAATGTCATTCAGGCAAAGATATTCGTCAGCATTCCTATTATCAATATGAAAACGAAATTCTTCTTCCTCCTGCTCGTCAATTTACAGTTGTCGGTTGTCTCGATCAAGGTAACGGTTCATATTTGGTTCAACTGAAAGAAACTGAGCCGTCGATTGTTCTAATTGAGCCAGTATCCGTCGAAACGAATTTAACTCTTTCAGCCATTGATCCTGAGGTTGAATGGTTGTCGCCGATTCTCACTCAGAAATCTAAACTTGACGCAAAAATCAATCAATATCAGCGTTTCACACGAGTGAATCTTACATTCGAAGAATTAACTGATCAAGATATGCCGACTATTGTCAATGAGATAATACTGTTTAAGACATGCAAAGAACTCGATTTAACAAATAATCAGATTACATCACAAGGTGTCTCGATTTTAGCTGCAGCATTACAGAAGAATACAACATTGAAAGCCTTGTCTCTTTTGAGTAATCATGTGTCTGACGAAGGTATTCGTTCTCTGGCAGAGTCACTCTCGGTTCATAATTCGACTCTTACAACGCTTGGTCTTGGCTCTAATGACATTACAGATGAAGGTGTTAAATATATAGCCAATATGCTTCGAACTAATCAAACATTGATGGTATTGACGTTACAAAATAATCAAATTAGTAGTCGAGGAGTTGAGCTGTTGATGGATACGCTCGGCCGTTTTAATAAGAGACTCACAATCTTAAATATTTCCTCGAACACGCTGATTAATGATTCGTGTGTTGATTCGATTATTCGCATGCTCACTTCCAATCAAACACTCAAAGAATTTTATGTAATAAAATGCAGTTTATCGTCAATAAGTATAAGAAAAATTCAACAGGCTGCAAAATTAAAACGAGGTTTTGATCTTCATGTATGAAATATCTATCGTCACTCTTCTATCACACAGGAACAATGGAACGCTAAATCCATAGGATTTCAGTCTCTTTTTGGAATAAAGCTTTTTCTTGAACTTTTTGTGTTGATCCAGTGGAAAGTTGATCAAAAAAAGAGCTTCGACAGAATGAGCTAGATACTTGCATGTAGAATGTTGCAGAATGAGGTCGTTTTTCCAAAAAAATTTAGCCATGCCTATCGCGGCCTGTAAACGAGATTAGAAATCACCATGCCAACACGTATGTCATCAGATCAAAAAATGACACCGATATACTTCTCACGGCTGGTAATAGTGTAAAAAGAACACTGATATGTATTTCACATGGTCATAGAAAAAGTGAAAAAATGCTGAAAACCCATGAAGTAAAAAAAACGCCTAGTATCAGATAGATAGACAGACGAAACGAATAAATTATCGTTCTACTAACTCTAGACATCATACTGGGAGAAATGTTCGGTTTTGAAAATGGTTCCGCCTACAAGGTCATATCATACGTTAAGTCAAGTCTTATGGAAAACCTTTCAGCGCAATTCGTGCATAAGTAGAGTGTGAAACTCGATGAAATCGATTTATATGTAAATGTGAATCCTCGCCACATCTGCCATAATTCATAAGAGAATCAAAAAATAAGTATTGAAATGCCTGCAGCGCTCTGTAATTATACAAAGGATTTCGCTACATATCTGTTGTGATCTGTTATGGGATCTAACTTTCAGTTTGTTGAAATGTCTGTAGCAATATCAGAATGTTTTCGACATATCTGTTATGGTCTGTGACGTGGATGGAAACGGGATAGATCTAAATGTCGATCGTGTTTGATAAAAAAATTCCATTCAATTAAGAATGACCTCACTTACCCGTCTTTGATGTGAACGACAGCTTTCATCGCATATAAGTAACGTAGATGTGATTTTGAGAAACTGTTTAACCGAAAGTGTATATCCAGAAACAAACGAACTGATTTGAAGAAAGTGAGACTGCCATTAGGATCGATAGCAGAAGTATAAAAGCGAAATACATTTAGCCACAGAATACTCAAATGATTCATTGTTACGACACGAGAGACTTTCGTATCCGATGCTCTCCTTTCAAAGCTTCGGCACATGTAGAAAGGTTTTGTACAAAGGTTCTAGGATACTCACGATTTTGTGGGACTAAAAAATATTCAGTACGAAACCCTTCAGGAAGATCTGTCTATCCACTCAACTTTAGAATCAAAAGGCTTCGCAGGGAAAATATAAAATCTTTTTCATGCTATCAAGACTCTAAAAAGGCTCCATATAAAAAATACGAAACCGTTATCATTACATCGAATCCTAATAAGACTTCGGAGAGATAATAAAGAAATTCTGGCTCTTGCAACGAAACCAAAAGGGTTTTGGGACAGAAAATATAAAACCTGTTCCACACTGCCGAATTTAAAAAGATTCCATAAGTAATACGAAATCTTTTTAGATACTGTATAACACTTATTCCAGAATTTAGTTATAGGACACAAAGCAGGGATTAACTGTTTATTTAATCTCGCCTTTGAACCAATTTATTGGAAAACTAGGCGAATGGTGCGTACACCAGTCATAGTCTGTGTTTGCAATAAACGAAATGTGTCTTTAGTTGATTGAATAAAGTGTAAAAGACCAACACAATTTAGACTTCGGTCATGCGAATATAAATTTTGCCACTTGGAAGACCACCTTGAATTGCTATACCCTGTGGTAAATGTTTCTTGATATCTTCATCTCTAACATTGGAAGGAACCATTACTTTCTGTCCAACTTTCCAATCGACCGGTGTAGCAACCGGCAATCGAGCCGAGAGCTGAAGACTATCGAGCAATCGAAGGATTTCACTAAAGGCATGAAGAGAAAACAAAGCCATAACGGCCGCTACTAAAGAATGTCTTACTCAAAATTGCGGCCGGTAGTAGCTGGATAGAGGATACTTGCTTTCAGTTTCTTGTCCGGTCCAATGATGAATACCTGGTGACAAAGTTCAATCAAGAAGCAAAACCAAAAGAAAACTTACAGCCCGAGCCGTAAGAGGTAAACCATTCGAATCGAACTCTTCCGGATCGATCATACCGAGTTGCTTAGCCAACATTCGATTAGTATCTTCAATGATCGGAAAAGGGAACTCTGCGGATTGACAAATGTCACCATCGGCTTCATTTAAACTTCCATATACTTGAAGGTCCTGAAAGAAAACATCCGATGATCGAACGAAAGAAGTAATATATTTACCTTGATCCACGCATGATGATTTTCAATCGAATCACATGATAGAGCAATACATTTAACATTACGTCGGGCAAACTCAGATGTCAATTTCGCTGCTCGACTCAATTCAGTTGTGCAAACCGGTGTAAAATCAGCCGGATGAGAAAAAAAAATGCACCAACTAGAGTAGTGATCGTAAAAAATGGCAACATCCATATCAATACTAACCTATCACCAATCCAATCATGCAATTGGATATCACCAATCGTAGTTTTCAAATGAAAGCTAGGGAACACATCGCCCAATTTCAACGCCGTTTTTCCGCTGCTTGCTTCTGAACTAGAAGACGAAGATGGGCGCAGATGGAGAGAACAATGGTTTCATTTTTATTCCATAAGCAACAAAATTTCGTCTCTATTTTCTTCTACTGGTCTTTTTTCTTCTAGTACTCTGTTTTTGGCTATGAATCTCGCATCACTTTGATCTAACGAATCATTAGCCTACAGTCTTTTAAAAGAAGATTTGTCGAATGAGATGTTCCATGGGCAGAGCTCAGCGTGATCGTGACTGTGAGGGTATATATAGGCTTGGATATGACACTATACCCAGCAATCCACACCCACGATGCTGTGATTAGAGGTGTTAGCCGCCGATTTTTCGCCGCCGCCGCCGGTAAAATTTTCATCCGCCGCCGCCGAATAGATCGTCTCGGCGGGAATTTTTCCGCCGCCGCCGCCGATCGAGTGAAGGGTCACAGTTCAAGCTTCCTCTTTTCTAGATTATCACTTGTTGATAATAATCAGTAATATCTCAAGTTTGATCTATGTGACAATTAGAGATTGCTGAAATCAACAGAACTTTTAAAAAATAGGAATTAGTGTATTTTTTCTTGGATGACATATGGTCTGAAAACCGAACTGATAAGAAAATATGTCTCCTTGTGATTTTGTGATGCTACCATATTTATTAGGTTTTCATTTGCATTATTTCTTCATGCACAATAGATTCATCGCTATTATTTTCTTCGTTTCGCGATTTTTGACTTATTCAGTATGCAGTTTCGACTAGCTGTCTAGTTTGAGTTCGAACATCGATGTAACTAACATTGCAATTCGAATTCGAATTCCAATCGACACTCTCCTACCAGTTTAGAAAAAAGAAAAATATTTAGTTTCAATTTGAATTCAAATAATCAATGAAAACAAATCTTGCTCTTTTTCTCCACTCACAGAAAAGTATCGATTTGAATTTGGATTCAAACTCTAATTTCAATGTTAGTTTCACTTATGATCTAATTCGAGCTAGTATAGGGATGGCACATTATTTTTATTTTACTTTGAAAAAGTAAAGTAAAGTAAAGTAGAGTAAAGTAAAATACTATAGTTCGAATGTGGAAAATAAAGTGAGATAAAGTTAACCAAACAATATTTTTTATGTATCCATAAAAAATCGATATTTTTCGGCTTTATTTTTTTTTTCACACTAATTTTAAGACGAAACGATATTGAAAAAACTTTGATACGTTCTAAGATTATTTCTACACGATCCTGTACGAAGAAATTGCCAAAAAATTTAAAACATACAACTTGATTTTTTTTTCACTTTACTTTACTTTACTTTTTGGGTAACGTATTTAACTTTATTTTAACGGGTAAAGTAAAGTATTTAACTTTACTTGATCGGGTAAAGTAAAGTTCTAATACTTTACTTGATCGGGTAAAGTAAAGTTCTAATACTTTACTTTATTTGGTAAAGTAAAGATAAAGTGCCAGCCATAAGCCATCATGTTTGAATTTAATTTTTATTTTAGATGGATAGTCACATTATTGCCATTTTGGCTTATATCATGAGTTCTTGTTGTGTGGTTTGAAGTTATTTTATGATGGGACAATGTGAATTTTTTGAATTAATGAAAATAAAGTTACATCTAGTGGAAAAATTTTTCCATAAAAAGGCATGAGCGTGCTAAGAAGAAAACAGCGTTATAATTCTATGAGAACAGAACGCCTAATGTTTGTCTTAACGGTAGGGATCTACGAAAGACCCTGTGAAATAACATAGGAAAAATTTTGTCGTCGCCGCCGCCGCCGAAAATGACCTCCTCGGCGAGAGCTCCTCGCCGCCGCCGCTGATGCCTTAAAAATTTTCCGCCGCCGCCGCCGCCGATCAAATGATCGGCTAACACCTCTAGCTGTGATTTATGTTATCAAGTGAGGTGGCAAACAAAACGCATGTAGTCTTACTTGAAGAAGTTATCAGCTTTGCCTTGATCATAGAATTTTTTGTACTCCTCGAAGAACTTCTCGTTTTTGAACTTGCTGTTTGGGAAACTACGAAGAAATTCCTAGAGACAAAGAGCACAACATTACCGAATCTGACGTGTGTGGAAGTGTCATCAGTTCAATTTACTGCATGCCATTCGCGAATTTCTATAGAAATGATAAAAGAAAGGTATATATTGCAAAAGCTGAAGGAGAAATTGTCGGGATGTAAAACCTTAATAAAAAAGGATGTCGAACACTAGAAATGTCAAGAAAGCAAAAAAAAAATAATGTTGAATCAGAGTTGCGTCGAAAAAAATGTCGAAAATGTCAGCATATAAAGCTGAGACCTTTTCAACTCTGTTATCAAATGAGAGACATATTACATACATAATATTGTAGACAATAGGCAAAAAAGTACAGTACCACTCATCGTGCATATTAAATGTTGAAGTTTATTAGTGTTATTTTGCAATCCTCTCTCAAACCATATAATAGAAGACCTACTCAACATAGAAAACCCTCCAAAAGGATCGCTTTATACCAATTTTGTGTATGTGCTAACAGAAATGGCAAAAACTCACAAAAAGTTCGATGGACCATCATAGAAGAACCCTAGTCTTTTATTATGAGGGATGGTTTACAATTGTTGCTAAACTATCTAATAGTTTCTCGAGATCAAGATTGGGGATGACATTGACTATCTTCTGTTTACCTTCATCCTCAGACTAATAAAAGTTGGCGTTTTTTCAAAACAAGAAGATATGGTTTATTCTTGACGAGGAATATGACGCGAATTAGCATTACACTAATAAGAGGGTGTGAGTAATACATCTCTAGTCAAAAAATACTTCCGTAAATTGTTTTATTGATTGATGATCATCTTTCTTCTTACTCTATATGATTCATTTCGCACAATAAACTGTCACCAAGAGTAACATAAAGCAACGGTAGACATCAACAGAATGTAATTCAATACTAGATTATCTATTTACGACATCTACGAACTTGCGATATTTTTTCTTTAAATATTGTCATCGTTTGATATATTTTTTCGCCTATTTTTATGCCATTGGAGA
>CAJNOP010000275.1:233939-253076 GCA_905250075.1 Rotaria sp. Silwood1
TTTGCAGCTGAAAAAAATTTACATGTTATTATAGATGAAATTTATGCATTCAGTATATTTGAAAATGAAAAACCATTTCAATCAATGTTAAACTATACATCAATCATTGATCCAAAACGTACACATTTTGTTTGGTCATTAAGTAAAGATTTTGCATTAAGTGGTTTACGTATAGGTGTTCTTTATGCTGGTTCAAATGAATTGTGTTCAGCAGGTGCAGCAGCTAATTTTATTCAAGTACCATCAGTTATAATTCAAGAAATAACAGCTACATTTCTATCTGATCAAGAATGGATTGATTCATATATAAAATTAAATCGTTCTCGTTTAACTCAACAATATGCAAAAGTAAAAAAGACAATCGAAGATATTGATAATCGTATTTATATTCGACCAGCTAAAGCAGGATTTTTTATATGGGCTGATTTTCGTTCATTATTATATGAAGTTACATTTGAAGAAGAAGTTCGTTTATTTCAAATTATATTTGAACATGGTGTTTATTTGCTATCAGGATGTTTTCTTGGTTGTGTACAACCAGGATGGTTTCGTATAATATTTTCTGTTAAAGAAAAATGGATCGAGGAAATATTAAAAAGACTTAAAAAGGGATTAGATGCTTATCGAAATTCAACGATTCTCTCTAATGAATCATAGTGAAATGTTTGTGTACGCGTAACTCTTTTTTTTTTTTTTTGAAAAATCAACAATTGATGTGATCTTTGATCTATACAAAATTCGACTAGATTTTTTTTTTCATAAACTTATCGAGATGATTGTTTGATTGATATTCTGATTTCTTTTTCTAATCACTCATTGTGTGATACAAATAAATTAAGAAAAAGATTATTTATTAACCATATATTTTCATCGAAGTTAATATTCTGTGAGTACAGCATGTATTTAACTTGTCCAATTAGATAATGTAATCATTTTTAGAAAAATATTATGTTTTATTCTTCTGCTATGATTTATTAATAAGTACTATCTCAGTTTGTTTCAAAGTTCTACATGAATTTGTAGGTAAGAAAAAAAATTTATTCAACAATGACCAAAGTCGTATTATAATATAAAAACATATAAATTAGCATCTAAAGGTAATTCAAATCGTTTCAAAATTCAAAATAAATTATTAAATATTTTTCTTATAAAAAAAAATTTTCATGTCAGATGACATATCTATGATTTGAAATCAGGTTTTATTCTTGTCCACATAAATAGTTACTATTCTTTATAATATTCTCGTTGCATATATGCACGAAAATAAACTCTGATCGCAAGAATTCACTTCTCTTCAGATACATATGCACCTGAAATATGAAAAAAGAATATGAACACTTTCTGATCACTAGCTGATTGTTTTTATTACTATTATTCGTATTAATGAAATTCGTCAATACTAATTTCATTAGGTTATTTTATCTTTTTATTTGTCACTATTTTGAACAAGATAAATTTCTCGATCTAAAATTTATTTCCTTTAATCAAAGTGTTAAGGATAATAACTTGTAATAATCTGCCGCATAAGAAAAGTTAAAACGATCGAAAGATTATTGACACCATAGCACAATATAATTGTCTTGTATTATATGATTGATCATAATCGAATTAATCAACAGAAACCTTGCTTTGAATCAAATAGCAGATACCTGAAAAGTCAATATTTGATCTAAGTTGAAACATTATTATTAGATCATCTTGTCGAGAATAACTTCAAACTTTCAATGTAAAATAATTCAAATTATAAAATTGCAAGGAAAATTAAATGTTTTATTCCAATCTACAGATTTTTCGAACTAATTCATCTATTGAATTTAGACGATGTTTGTTTTTATTTGAGACGCAGGAGAAATTCAGTATATAAACTACATAATTTATTTTAAACATGATCATATCTTAATTGAATTTCTTTTTTTTTTCTCTCGTTTCCGGATTGCTTAATCATTGGTTAGTTTTGTTCATCTTTACAAAATCTAACCAATTATTCACAACGAATGATATTCATCATCGTTACGAAAAAAATAAAAGAAAAGAAAAAAAAATCTATCCATATTTAATGATTGACAATTTGTCATTTTTCCATCTTCAAACTGACAACAATGTTTGATCAACCAACATCTTCAAATGAAAAAATTGTTCAATCACAACAACAAAAAAGGTATATATCTATGTAAAATTTCATCAATTACGGATCATTTCTAGTTTAGATGTCATACGAATATTAAACGATCAACAAAAAAATGTTCATTTGATATTGATTCACTTTTAAAACCAACACCTATAAATTCAAGTTATATTGATGATACTGAAGATGGTTCAAGTGATGATGGTCATGTACAGTTAGAATCATCATCTTCATTTTGTAATTCACCTATATCATCTTATGATCTTATTAATCAACTTAAAACAAATGAAAATTTAAGATTATTATCATCATCATATGAATCTGAACAATCAATAATTGAAAATTTAAATTTAAAAATAAAATCAAAACGTATTCGTACAATATTTACAACAGAACAACTTGAACGACTTGAAA
Organism: Rotaria sp. Silwood1; assembly: GCA_905250075.1. Taxonomy (NCBI): domain Eukaryota; kingdom Metazoa; phylum Rotifera; class Eurotatoria; order Philodinida; family Philodinidae; genus Rotaria; species Rotaria sp. Silwood1. The sequence continues at coordinate 236,479 of CAJNOP010000275.1, forward strand.
TTGAATTTCAAAAACAACAATATATGGTTGGTAATGAACGTTTATATTTAGCAAAACTACTTAATTTAAGTGAAGCACAAGTTAAAGTAATGTTGTCTTTTTTTTTTTCTGTTGAGAAATTTTTGCTATCAATTAAAAGTTATTTGTTTTTTTTTGTCTTATTAAGATTTGGTTTCAAAATCGTCGTATTAAATGGCGTCGTCAAGTACTTGATAATCATCAATAATGAATTGAATTATATAATAGAAAATAAAACTTCTTTTTCTTTTCTTTTGTTTCTATTGACTTTTTTTCATGTGTTAAACTAATAAATTGTTTTTTTCCATATCCTGTAAATGTGCATCGTTTTCTTTTCGATATTGTTTACCTGCTGGTGGAATCAGCCAATTCACACATTGTTGTCAGTAAACAAATTCGCATGGTTATGTGTGAGTATTCTCACCAAATGAGAAGGAAAAGTGAGAGAAATGATCATTGTTGTTATTATTATTTCTAAACTCATAACACCTTCGATTATTTTCTTAAATAAAAAAATAGATTAATGATATTAATATTTTAGAAATTTATATACTATAGAGATCAATAATTCTGTAATAATTATTGAATCAATAATAAAGAAAAGCGTTTATTTGTGAATTTGATCTTTGATGTTTTGAACTGCAAAAAAATTTCGTATAAAAGTCTAATTGTAATAAGTCACTCATTAAAAATAAAATATTTTATCAAATAGTATTTGTTTGTTTGTTGTTTTGATAAAAATTCTTTGTTTTCTTGTTAATTTCAATTATTCATATTGATGATTAGTATTTAATAATTTTTAAGGTAGACATAAAATTCATTTTTCTATTAGTTAATATGAAAACATCATTTTGTATGGTTTGTACAAGATTGATGTATCGCGATCAAAAGCTTTTGGTTTTCCAGAGATCCTATTGTTGAAAAATTATCAATCATTTTCATCTTCAAAAAGATAATTCTCTATCCAAATCAATATTTGGATTCTTATTAGAAGTTACAGCTGTAAAAACAAATTGAAAATAAACCTAAGTGAATAATTTTTGGAAGCTACTGTATATAATAGAGATTCAACTAAAATGAATCTAGACATATTTTTAACGAGAAAAATCATCAAATTAATAAGAATATACGTGTATTATAAAAATTCTATGTTCATAATATATCAACAACCACTTTGCCAAATGATTTTTGATAATGAAGCTATGCTGTCTCTTGATACAATATAATTCCATCTATTATCTCGATGATATCAATATCACATTGGTACTGATATATCTATTAAATTTCACAGTCCTCGTTTGTTAATGTAGTTAGTTTTTTTTTCAAGAATTTCTTTTTACAGATCAATAATTATTGACTAATGGGCGGTCTTTGAATATCATTCAATTTCTGCATATGCTTTATTATTTCCATGAAAAAGTATTTCAAAGATTTGAAGTAACAATTAGAGCTATCTGATCATAAGAAGAATAAAATTGTATTGTATATATCTATGTTGCAAGTCAAGATATATGACCAAATTAATAGCTATTTGAATACATGTTTAAAGATAAAAATGAGGTTTTCAAGCTATCGATTGACTTCGAAATCAACATTTCTCTAACGGCTTTTGTTGGCGAAGAGTGCTCATAATTAATAGAAAATTTTGAAAAATAAGATTTTTTCCCAGCAATCAGAGTTAATCGAACATCATATTTTATTTTCAAGTAGACTTTAGAGTAAAATTCTATGGAAACAGAAACGATAGCTAAAAAATATCAAAGACAATTCGATATTCTTTCATAACACTTTTACATCAGTTATTAATGAAAAAATCACTAGAAAGTCTATGTTACATAGATTACACTTACAAATAACAATGCCTAAAAATTTTGAAAGCTAAATATAGATGCATTCAATCATTGATTTTAGGTAAATTTCCAAAACACTTTTCAATCTTTGGTAAGTATTTTTGAACGAAATATTTTTACATAGTTTTACAAGAAAAAACTATCAAATCTTCATGAAAGAATCATTGTCACACTATATACCAAAAACAATATTAATGCAAAACCATTCATTATCAATAAAAAAAACAAACCATCAAATTTCATTCTTTTTTGAAAAAAAAAATATTACATTATTCTTAAAAAATATGAATTATATACATTTATTCATATATGTATCTGTTCATTTCTTCTTTGACTTCTCATATTTCTAATACGAGTTAAATAAGCAAGTGATGATATAGAATGTAATGGTATAAGTCTATCAATAATAGTTCGTCGTCTTAATAAATATTCTGAAGGTATTCGATAGATACGTATACCATTAAATATAGTTGATATTGGTGAATTTATTTCAATATATGGTGTTGAACGTGTACATTCAATTATTTGTGGATAAAAATCATGTTTTAAAAAATTATATAAAAATGGTATACATAAAAAACATAAAATAATACATAAACATGTAATTAAACATGTTAATATAATAAACCAATCAATTCGATTTAATTTTGTTTGTTCATTACATTCATAACCTGAATAATAATAATTACATAAACAAAATTCATACCAACCAATAAGAAAATCATCAACATGAATACATTGTCCATGAAAACATGTTTCATTTAATATACATGGTAGATTTAAATATGGAATACGCATTGTTAAGAATTGAATTAATTAAGCGCCAAAGAAAAATGTTTTTTTTTTATGAACTATTTTCAACAAACTTCAAATTTGTAAAACACAAGAAGTTCACATCAAACTTTTTGAAAATAGGTCATGAAGACCTCGAGGATATGTACTTGATTGTCAAATGTTATTTTCTTTTTTTTTTTGAGTCTTGATTTTTCAGAGAGATATTTGCACTAATACAACCAAAGTGTTACATGTTGATAATCATTGATTATATGATCATCACATTTGATTTATTTGCTAGGAAACATTATAGACTATAATATTAGTAATAGAACATGGAACTGATTTCATGAGACGATTGAAATAAATTTTGCAAATTTATATCTATTAGAGATAAATGACAACGGATCTTACTATGTATTAATATTGAACCAAAAAAATGCAATATGTCATAGAAATACAAAAAAAAAGCTAAAAAAAATTATCTCGTATCTTTGGGACAACTATTCAATTTTAATTAGAAAATTTCAATGAGAATATCAACGTATGATTCAATCAGGTCTGGATGGGAAAATTTTGAATCCTATGGGCCTATAGTTATGAATGCATATATAATAAATAATCCTTTCTATTTGTTAATAGCTGACGTTTTTTTTTTTAAACAAGGATTTATTGAAGCGGATCGTCACGTCTTTATGACTATATCCTGAATACATAATAAATACTTTATATTGAATATAAAGAATTGAAAAATTTGATATTGCTTTTGCTAAATTTTTATTAGACGACCTTTTTTTAAATTGCCGTGAAACAGACACATATAAAAAAAAAAAAAGAAGAAGAAGAATAAACATCGACAAACAAACAACAATAAAGAAAAAAAAAACACGAACTTTTGTATTGTTTTTTTTTGTGTCACTTGAAGAAAATGATAGATGATGGACAAGAAAAAAAAAAAACAGAAGATAATAGTCAATATAAAATGCAAAGAAAACTATACATGTTGTGACAATTTGAAAAAAAACACATGTTAATCGAAGGATAGACATACATAATACACAAAAAGAAAAAAAGACATAGAAGAATAAAAATTAATCAAGATAACCTTTGTAAACCCTGAGATTTCACCGTAAAAAAAAATGTTTTTCTTGCGAGCATCTTTTCTTTCTATTATTATTATTATTGTTGTCGTCTTGTAGACATTGATGTTGTTGAATTTTTTAAATTCTCATTTATTGGATTAAGTTCAAATTCAACAAGAAGTGAAAAATGATCCGATGGAACATTTGGATGTGGACAACCGACTATTTTATTTGTTTGAAGCCATTCAGGATCAAGTGGTCCCAATACACCGAGTACACGCATTAATTGTGTTGAATAAAAAACATAATCAATAATACCTTTAAAATCATACCTATAAAAAAATATATATCTCAATCAATAAAATAAAAGAACTAAAATAATTTTATAAAGAAAAACAAAAATGAATATTAATTCTCGACTAGACTAAATTAGGATAGATTCGTTCAATTATACATCCGATTTCTAGTATAAGAAAAAGATGACGAACGAGAGTTATCACGATTAGAAATAAACTCTCAAATAAAAGAAATAAATTTGCATATATTAATAAATGATAGACAACGAAATATTTTGATCGTTTCATCATCTCTAGTTCATATACAATTATTTGAATATATTAAAATTTTATATTCGAATAGCTATTATTTTGATTAAGAAATATGTAAGATTAATCAGTATATTTAAGAAAATAAGATAGAATTATATTCAAATATCTAATAACATTTGCAAACGATCCTCTCTTCATTTAAAAAGTTAATAATCTTTGCTATAAAATTTTATTTCAATATTCAAGTACTCTTAATTATCTCGAAAAAATGTCAATTTGTTTTGGCAGTTATTTTTAATAAAAAATTCAACAGAATGACCCAAATTTTTTTTTTTTTGTCAAATTCGGGATTAATCATCTGACGAACTTTATTGATTTTGTCTGAAATATTTTTTATATAATAACTTACGTATAATTAGTATAAGGCATAATAGGTGCTGATGTTGTTTCATATGCTGATTGTAATTTAAAATGATGTATAATATCATTACTTGGTGTTGAATTTTCATCAATACGACAATATTTTTGTAAATATGATTCATAACTAAGATCTTTAAAATCAGCATGATTCATTGAAATTTTTCCTGTACGCATTAATTCAATAACACCTTTTATTTTTTTCGTCAAAAGAGAAAAAAAAACAAGATTAATAATAGATCAATTTTTGTTTCTATATTTACCTGAATCAGGTAATGAATTAAAATCTCCACAAAGAACTAATGGTACTGATGTACAATCGATTGGTAAATTTGAATTTGGTCGATGTTTTTGTATAGCATCTTCCATAATTGTTTTTAATTCTGATAATAACATAAATGTTTGTACAACTTTAACATCACAATATTCTGGATCCCAATGTATATGTGCTGTACATACAAATAACATTTGTTTATGATCTGGTGGTAAAACACCTTTAAAAAAACAAAAAAGAGGTAATTCATCTTTTTTTTTTTTTTTGTTTTTAGTTAAATTACCATTTGAAAATGTATGAGAATAAATTTCTTCTTTTGTTTCAAGAAATGCAACAAGACCAATATTATCTTTTGTCATAACACGATTCATCATATCATGACATGATGTACCATTTGCAGCTAACATAGCTAATTGATTAAATTCAACAAGATATTCTTTGATTAAACGAAATCTTTTAAATATAAATGAATAATTTAATAAAAGAGAAAAATAAAAAAATTTTTTTTTTATACTTTGATTGTCGATAAAATATAGCACATCCATCAACATATCGACGATCTTGTTCACACATTGTTTTTGCTCGTGATTTAGGACTAAATACACCATCATAACCATTTTTTTGTAATTCAGGTAAAAAAAATGAATAATATTGATCAGTTTCAATTTCCTATAAAAATAAATTTCAAATTTTTAAAATACAAATTAATTATAAATATAAATTATCTTTCTATAGAACATTTTTAATAACTACAAAAAAAAAAATATGTTTGAATTATTAATAAATATTGTTTTCATAATGAGAAACAAAACTGTCATTACAATCTCTGCGGAATTGAAATATGAAACATGAAGTGGCTACTCATGCTCATCCGAGAGAGATTGTTTTATTCTATCTATTTTGGAATATATATATTTTTTTTATATATAATCCATCAGACATGCAATTAGAAATTAGTTCATATTTTATAACATGACGTCATTTATATATAGTTTACAATCATATATCAACAATGTCTGTCACGATCTGTGACTAGAGGTGGAATCAATTTGATTTTATAAATTTGCGAATCAATCTCATTTCTGTCTGTAACAAAAAACGAGGGGGAGGAGAAGGCGTATTAATACGATGATCGCATATCAATAACGTCTATGGTGAATTGGTAGTGTGGGAGTGTTGCTAAGGTATCTTTTACGCCTATAGTAAGTAGTTTCTCACGTATTGATGGCGGCTTATCGATCCCACTTGACATGATCTTGGTGAAATAAAAATTTCTATTGTATATACTTCATGACCTCTCGTAAATCGTATCTTATAAAAGTGCAGTATAAATAAAAATGTAATTAATATCAAAATGAAAAAACTATTAAAACAATCTTTTTCAAATCGAAGTTTCTGTTTTTTTTTTGCTTTCTATAGCAAGTATATTAGTAAATATGTTTACGTCAAATTTTAAATGAATAATAATTATGAATAAAAAAACACTTTTCGATTTACGTATATTCATTTTTAATAGATTGAATTATAATCAAAATATTTACAAAAAAGAAATAAATTATTTTCTTATAATCATCTTGAAATTTGACAAGAAAAAAAAAATATTATTTCGTTTTTTTTTTTATTTCTCGACATACTTTATCTAAATTTCATCTGTCGAATTGTATTAAATCTCAAGAGTAAAAAAGAAAATCACACATTATTCATTCTGTCTTGATCCACATGAATGATATAATTCGTATTGTATTAAATATTCTATCGAAATAAAAACGTCATGACGTTCATTATTATCTCAACTTTCAATATACTAACAAAAAGAAATTTTACTTTAATTTACCTGAAGAGCAATAATATCAGCTGAATATGAACGTAATTCTTCAAGAATTTGTTTTCGTCTATAATCCCATTTTAATGCCCATGATGGACAATAACCATAAACATGTCTTGTTGCATATTTATCACAAAGTATATTATAATTCATTATTGTAAATATAGCTGTTGGTTGTGTTGTATTTGGTGATGAAAGACGAAGCCATGATCGTGTTGGTGGTGGTTGAATAGCTAAAAAAACAAAAAAAAAATTTTTTCAAAATCTTCTGATTTTTTTTTTTTTTTTTTGAACTAAAAAAAGAAATCAAAGGGAAGAAAAGATCGTCATGAGTTTCTTTCTTTTAGCTCACACTCTTCTCGATCAAAGAATTGTAAATAATAAAAATATAAATAATAATAATAATAATAATATATTTGAAGCCATGATATATAATAAAAATCATAATAAAATGGTAATATAATACGATTATGATGATATTCAATTGTATAATTAATATTTTGTCCAGTTAAATCAATACTAAATTTAATTAATGAATTATTAATATTTTGTTTAAAATTTTTTTTACGATAATTTATTTTAATACGTTTTGTTTGATAATTATCATATGATGTTTTTTTTAAATAACGTCTATAACGTTTACGATTATTTAAATTTTCTTTTTCACATGAACATAATATTATATGATTAGATTCATATGATGATGATGATGATGAAGATTTACGACGAATTTGTGATGTTGAATTATTATTATTATTAATAATTGAAAATGTAAATGATGGTTGATTGTCATTATTTATTAAAATTGGAGATAATTGTTGTCCTGGATTTGTAATGCTGCTGCTGCTGCTACTACTACTACTATTAATACCACTATCATAACCAGATGTCTTACATTGATAGTTAATGTCACTAGAACAAAAAAAAATAATTAATAAACCCTGGAAATGAATTTTTTTTTGTTTTTATAACAAAATTTTATTTTCAAAGAAAATATCAAAATTATTTTTCTTTAATTACTAATTCAAAAAGAAAAAGTTATTTTTATTTCATGAAAATAAAAAGAAATAGATTAACGAGTGAGAATTTATTATTATTATTATTATTTACCTTGATATTAATTCTTCATGATGATGAGAATAGAAAGTAGGTGAAAGTGGATTTAATGATGTCCTGAGTAGTTTATCATTATTAACTAAGAAATTTGTTTCAACATCAAATGATATTTGAAAGACTTTAGTATTTGAAATATTGTCATTTAATCTTCGTTTTGTTGATCGAAATGAAGATGTTGTTGTTGTTGTTGTTGTTGAACATTCATTCGTATACGATGAAAATATATGTTTACATGAAACAATAGCACGACGTGGTTCAGTCAGTGAACACATGTTACAATGACATTTTTGAATGCCTCACATACACTAAGAAAAACAAAAAAAAAATAAAAACAGAACGAAATATATTATAGATAAATGATCTGGAAAATAATCGATCTGTTTTTAACTCTTCTGATTCTATAAACAAAATAAAAGGTCAATTATTTCACTAACTTTCATAGTGATCATCATTATATTTATCAGAGGATTATAAGAATGTCGGCAGCAAGAAAGAAATATATTTTCATTCTATCAGAAATATAAGGTTTTCTATATGATAAATTGATTATTATAAGAAAGAAAGAAATGAATATGTCAAGAGTTAGATTAATAGAAGTTCGATTATTCACAATATAACGAAGGCAACAACAAAAAAATAAAAGAAACAAATAGCAGAAAAATAATCTTCTTTTCTTTTCTGTTCAAAAACGTCGAGGAACAAAAAAAAAGAAAAACAACTAATGTCGTAGTTTTACCGTTTCTGGTTTATGCTTGTTCTGTTTCTCGTTGTTTCCTTTTTTTTTGGGGTCGGAATATAATACTGAGCATACCCACGCGTCTGTTTCGTCGACATCTTTGTGTATTAGGCAACAATTTTCAGAAAGAAGAAAAAAACACACACACATAACATCAGACAAAAATAATTCTCTAAACTCAAAAATAGTATAACATATCGCTTTGATAGCAATAAATAATAAAGCATATATATATATATATATATATACAAAGAAATTTTGTTCGATTCTTTAAATAACTACTTAACATTATTATTCTATAGAATAAATTATCCTTATTATTGTCACCCTATGAGAAACAAAAAAAAAAAAACAAAAATGATCAAAAGATTTCATGCCGAACAATATTCTTTTTTCTTTTGGTTTTGAGAACATTCTTTAAACGAGGGGTCACCGCATTCTCTTAAAAACTAAAGAAGTATCACAAAAAAAAAACATAGAATGCACTAGATATAAAACTCTATTGACTATTAAAATCACTATCTAGTATATAAGCTAATTACTTATGATTATAGAAAATATATGTTCTTGTGAAACTTTTTTTCCGCTACTATATATATAAGTATAATTATCAAGTTTTCCTTGACAACAACATTATAATAACATAAGTTTATCAAATCACAACAAAAAAAAAAAAAAAAAAAAAAAACTTACTCACCTCGTAGAGATTTTGTTTGATGTGATGTTGTATAAAAAGAAAATATAATGATAATAGTACCTATTTCCTGAAAATTTTCTACGAGAAAAGAAACTCATGACGATCGTGAATTACGAAAAGAAATAAAGAAGAAACAAAAAAAAAAAAATATTTTTTTTTTTGTGTTGTTATACCATTAAGAGATGATGGTAAACTATCAAGAAAATAAGTTAATAATTTTTGTAAACCATTAGATTCAGTATAAATTGTAAAAATTTCAGCTGGTAATGGATTTCCCATTAATCCTATAGTTAAAATAGAATTTTTGAATATTAAAAAAAATAAAAATTTTTAACAAAATTTACCTAAACTTTGTAAACGAAATAATTTACCTAATTCATAAGGTAAATTTCGAATACTATTATTTGTTAAATTTAATTCACGTAATGATATAAGTTCACCTAAATATATTTAATAAATTATGAAATAATTAAATTTTTGATAATTATGAAAATATATTTTATACTATAAAAATTTTACATCTAATACAATGAATAAATTCATTCTATAATTAAATTGTTCAATGAATATTGATGTACGTAAAGTTTCTTATAAATCACTGAAATTTTCTATGATCATTTTCAATCAAAATATGTATTCATATATTATAGTTATGTCCTTAGAGAATATTAGATCATTCAATATGATGATATAAAATCTTGCATTTATCAATTAAAAGAATAACCTAAGGCGACTATTTCGATAGTCGAAGATAGTAGATTACTGAATTAATTTTCATCGATGTGGAAGCTTAAGGATAATGAAAACATAATAACGTTTGTTGTCACTATCTCTATTAGTCATTAAATAGTCTAGATTAAAATACATTAGGTAATCTGATTTAGAATGAGTTCGTTTATTGTATTATTCATAATAAAGAATTGAAATCTATCGAACTGTTCGTTGAATGGAACCAGGGGGAATACCCAAAAATCGGAGAAAGTAGCCTAAAATTTGTCCGAATTATATTTTTCCAAAATCGGAGAAAATCGTTTAATAATCTCTCTAAATTACGAAAAAAATCTGAGCAAGAATTCTCAAAGTAGGGGGTACCCGCGCGCACCGCCCCTGAATGAAACTAATAAAATGTAAATAAACGAATATTAATCTTTCTAGAAATATAATTGAATTGAGACTATCAAAATATGATTCAATAAGTTTTTATATTTAAATTATAAACATACCGATTTCTGATGGTAAATTTCTTAATTTATTATTTGATAAATCAAGTGTGACTAGATTTGTTAAACAAGCAATTTCCGATGGTAATCGTGTTAATTGATTATCATTTAAATATAGAACAGTTAATTGTGATAATGTCCATAAAATTGGTGATAAATTACGAACATTACCAGTAACTTCAAGTTCATTCCCTATATATCGAATAGGAAACAAAATATCTTGTTTTTATATTTTTTTATTTTTTTTAAAAATTAAATTAATTAAATAAATTTTACATTCACATTTTTTTGTATCTGTTGTTGATAATGAAGATTTTTGTTGATGATCATTTTGAATAGATAATTGAGATTGATACGTATAAAAACTTGATGGTTCAATTGATTGATAATAATATTGTTGAGATGGATGAATACGTCGAGAATATGCTGTTGTTTCATCAACAGATAAAGATGAATGCTAAAATATTTTTATAAGAAAAAAAAAAATTCGATTTCATTGATTAAAATTACATAATTTAAACTGGCACCAGGCATTTGAATTGTTGAAACAAAAACATATAATTCTAAATAGAAAAAATGTTTTATGATAACTGAAGATTAGATCTTCTACAAAAAAACAAAAATGTTTCTTTTTTTTTATTTGGCATAGCGCTTTTTCTTCTGATTGCATACTTCAGAATTCTCGAAAGAATTTCATTGTAGCTGTACTGTGGGTTTATTGAACTAAGCGTTATTATTATCATATTAAAAAAAAGTACTTCTATCGAATTATTCAACTTATGTGTACCTAACCTAAGATTGATTTTTGAGGGTAATGAGTTTTTCAGAATATTGCTTTTTTTCTGAATCCGAATCTTTATGTATTTCTCTTATTCGATAAAATCCAGATTTTTGAAAAAGTTTAAAATTACTTCTGAGATGTAGTCTAAAGTAACTCAAAAAAAAATTTTCACCAGTTCAGATAAAAGTCGCAAAAATGATCAAAAAGAGTTCGGATTCTATTAAACGAAATTCACTTTCGATTATCTAACAATATCTACAGTAGTTATCATTCTAAAAGCATCAATTACACTCAAAAAAGAAGAACATTGAATAGATATACTCTTTTTCTTTAGACAAAAAAAAACCTCATCACTATCATATTGATGTTATTATTTTACTAGTATATCTATTAAACAGAATATTCATATGACCTAATATAGATATTTGATACATGAGTATAATATCAAATTATAAAATATACGGTTATTAATGTAAATATTAAGAAAAACAAAAAAAGAAATTCACAATGTTTGTTTTTTTTTCTTCTGTATACATACTGAAAAGATAAATCGCAAGAATCAATTATAAAAATAAAACTTCAACAAAATATAATCTAGAATATAAAAAAAAATAATAATATATTCTTATTCATTGATTTGTTTTTCTGTAAATATAAATTAAAGATTTACACTCAAATAGAAAATCAGATTAAAAATGAAAAACAACTATAATCGTTAAATATTCGATTTGAATACTTGGGATAAGTACCATCTGCTAGTTTGTTTTTTTTTAATATTACCTTACGATCAAATTTTATTCTATGTTAAAATATAATTCTAATAATTTATTTTTCAATCTCTTCAATAACTAAACAACAAAAAAAGAAAAAAAAAACAACTACGAGTCATTTGGTACAGAAAAATAAGCAATCTTACAGGTCACAAAAAAAGGGTTTTGTCTTTCTCTATTAAAATAGTTTGTGTGAAGAACATTCAAGATATGATTAAAGTGTTAATTTTTAAAGTGTAAAAAAACAACGTCTATAAAAAGATATTTTCTCAAAATTATATTTTCAATACTCAAATAAAAAAAAGATATGCATCATACATTTGTTTTTTTTTGAAATAAACTAAAACTGAAATTCGTATTTTGATCTATCTTTAATAACAAAAAAAAAATAATAAAAATCATTTACCTGTTTGAAAAATTTTTTTATTCTTGAATTAATAAATATATAAATATTTCTTTTTTTCCACTAAATTATTTAATCTGAAAAAAAAAGAACACAAAATTTAATCTGATTTTATTCTACAAGGATACAAAAAAAAAAGAAGAAATTGAAGGATCAATAATGAAAACTAATCTGTATTATTTTATCTTAAATTTGCCATTGACTTGCATTAACATCTAAACGTTGTGTTGATGGACGTGCAAGTGCATAATAATCAAGTATATGTGGTCGATCAGGAAAAAATGTACGTGATTTAAAAACTTTTTCACCAAACCATGTACCAACTTCCCAACTAGGTACATCATTCATAAGTTTTGTTTCTTCATCACGATTAGCTCGATATTGTCTTAAAACAATACGATCTTGTTCAGCTAATAAAATTGGTTCTATACATGAACGACTTTCATCCATTTCCATTTCTATATTCAATAAAACAAAAGAAATTTATTTAAATATTAGAGAAAAAAAAAGAAGAAATTATTTATTTACCACTTCGCCAATATTCACGTTTTTCAGATGTATGATAAAAATATCCAAATATATTTGATGCTAACCATGCAGAAACAAATGGCCATAAAGGTATACGACGTGATGGTAATCGTGCCCATGGTATTGGAGAATAACCACCTTTTGGTGGCATATCTTGTCGATAGATAGCTACTTTAGAAAAGCCTGTCATAATCTATAAATCTATATATAGTTGATTATTATTAACTAAACTAACATTATAGTAGTGTCATGTATGGATAGATAGATATCCGATGTATTTTTTTTTTTTTTGTTGAAATGATTTTTACCAATAAAATTACTAACAAAAAAAATTGATTTTTTTATTTTAATGAATTCTTCATATTTCTTTTTTTTTTTCGTGAACTTTTGATAGGTAATTTTTTGAGAAAGAAATAAAGTGACATCTATAAAAATCACTTTGTTTTTTTTTTGTCTCTTTCAATAGAGACTTTTGAAAAACATTGTAAATTGTTATGTCTGATGTGATATAAAAAAAATAAACTAATCTGATCATTTAGAATGATAGACATTGAAAGAAATCAAAATGTTTTCAATTACTTGATGACAAAAGAAAAGTTGGAGTTTTATTCAAAATTTTAAGTTTTTGTTATAGAGTCACAAAGTTTATATTTTGTTTTTTTTACGAATGAGAACATAATCTACATTGTTTCTTAGATTTCTATTCACAAGAAAAATTCCAATTTTTGAACTGTTTTTCGATTTGATGACATGTTTACGATTTTGTTCCAATTCTGGAACCATTATCGAGATTTCAATTTTTTTCTAATAAAGAGTCAAGTTTTTCACATTGGAGATTTATACAAAAATTTTATAACTTTTCCATCTATAAAAGAGTTACTGATTTTCTCTTGAATTCACTATAATCATACGTTATGCTCTAGAAATTGTTTATTTTTCTTGCAAAAATGATTTTCGTGTCAAAACTTGCTGTAAAGAGATTATAAATGAACTGAAATAGAGTAAAGGATATTATGTTGATAGAAAAACTAAACTAAGTATTTATGCATGAAAGCAACTTTCCAATATTCAATTGTTTCATCTGATAATCATGATCTAAATAATTACTGATCTTAGCAAATTTTTATTCTTTGATACATTGGAAGAAAATAATATACTTCAATCGCCATGTTACTATTATTTGATGAATGTTTGTCTAAAGAATTGAATTTCTTCTTATAACAGAAGATTTTATACTTTTGTGAAACTCACATTGTATATTTCGAAATAAAATATAATGAGCGAAAGTTTTAAGACGAAGTTGTGTGACTCTCACACCTTGTCTTCACATGCAAAGATACTATAGTTCGGTGGTGTTTCATAATCAATCCAATTTGATTGTCATATTGAGGAACTGTCTCGCCATAACATTTATATATGTATATCATTTCCGAGCTTCGACATGTGTCACCTATGGATTAGTAAAAATCTTCACCTAATGATCGTCAAAATCGAATTTTATTATTTTTGCACAAATCTTAGAATTAGGATCGTATTGTTAAAAGTGAATTAGATATTTCAAAACTTGTGTATTTCTTATGTCAATACAGAACATGAGTAATAAGTATCGAATTCCCAAAAAAAAAAAAAGAAAAATAAAGGCAAAATGATAGTCTAAAGAAAAAATAACGATCATAGTTGCCGTTCTTCTCTCCATTGTTAACAGCACGGCAATGAAGAAAAATAAGACGGTTGTGTTATTCTTACCTTACCTCACCTTCATAACATAATCATTTTATCATTGGAGTTCTATTTTCGACGATTATAAATTACATTGAAAAGACATTAAACAATAATGCATTTTGAATCGTTGCCTAATGAGTTACTTCTTGAAATATTTCAATTCCTCACTGCAATTCATATTTATCACGCATTTCATGATCTTAATGTTCGCTTTAATGCTCTCATTCACGTATATTTTCGAACTTGTGTCATATTGACTTTCGATCAATATCTAAGTCCGGTTTCGATACTATTCCTCAACAATATCTTACACAAATAATCCATCAAATAATTTCACTTCGTCTCTCAAACGACGACGATACACCTGGACAAGTCGAACAATTTTTCTCATACGGTTTCACATTTCGTCAATGCAATCATTTACGATCATTTTACTTGTATAATATTCTCTCTGAGACAATGATGGACAAAATTACGTTTGATTTGCCTCATTTATCAAATCTTACTCATCTAACTTTCGCACAATGTTATTTTTCATCACGAAATAATCACAAAGCCATTTCTTTTGGAAATTATATTTAGAGTTCGCCTAAACTCCTTTACTGTTGCTTTAAAGTTGAATATAAATATTGACACGTGCATCATTATGTCGATGAATGCCGTCGAAATAACGGCATTTTCATTTGTCCGACGATTACTTCATCAACACTTCAATGTTTGTCATTTGTTGGCTTTGAAAAGTGTGACATAAATATGTATAATCTTTTCGCTTACACGCCACATCTTCGACGTCTTTCGGTCGATCAGTGTATGATTCCACACATATATTCTTCGACAGCAGTATTGTCAATAAACACCTTGATTATATTACCATCAAAGTTCCTATTTCACGATCACTTTTTGGATTTGTTACCAATGATGCCCAATTTGTGCCGTCTGAAAGTGGAACTCAGCTCTGCGTACTTTTTTCTGAATGGAGCAAAATAGGAGGAGATCATTTGTAATTCTTTACAGAAGCTTACACGATTGCAATTTAAAATGTCACTATATATTCAGTTGGAAGGAGAGAAACAAATTGACGAAATTCTTGACACATTTCGAAGTCGATTTTGGCTTGTGGAACATCAATGGTATGTTCAATGTGACTTTGATATACAGACAACATGATCTATTCAACGTGCCATTATTGTCTCATATACAATTTTTCAATATTCAACATCTTTCAATAGAATTTCCAATCAGTCCTCATTTTTGGTCTCTAGTTCCAAGACATGATTATTTGATTTCGCTTAATGTGTTATCAAATAATCATGATGATAATTGTCAAAATCAACTAAAAGATTTACTTGATCGAGCATCACATCTATCTTCAATATGTATTGATTGGAAGACTTTATCAAATTATCTAATGCAGCTTTTTCAAAGTCGACATGTATCCGTATATCAATTGGAATTATTATCCTATGGTCAATCCTTGAACAGAGAGCAATGTACGACGTTAAGTAGTATTATGCCAAGTAGTGATTGTGAAGTTTTGAACGTCTTTGTAACAGATCGAACATGCATACTTGCTCTTGTCAAAACCATACAGAATCTTCGAGCATTGAATATTCGATGTGAAAATGACAGATGGAATGGATGTTCAAAATTAAAACGGGCTGAACTCTGTGAATGTTTGCAAGAAGAGCTTTCATCGACTTTTTTTAGTGGAAAAATATCTCGACAGGATAATATCATTCGATTTTGGATTCGTTAGTGTAATAAAGAACAATGTGAAACAACGCATACTTATGATCTCATCGAACATGAAGAAAGACTTGAAAGAGATGAATCCCTA
>CAJNOP010000276.1:0-48295 GCA_905250075.1 Rotaria sp. Silwood1
AATAAGAGTAAGAGACACAATTCAAACAGAAAAAGAAAAGTTAAACAAAATTCTATATGATTGTCATACCCTAAGAGAAGAATAAATGAAGCAAAACAGAATACTTTTTCTCCAGTATGTGACGCGACAAGTATTGACATATCTATGCTCATTAGTTATTTTTACTATTTCTTTCGCACCACTGACATGCAATATTTTCTCAATAAAAATGCTAGCCAACACCGTATCCTCTCATTTGCGAGCATAAAATCGACTTAAACATCTGTTAAATTCAATTTCAGTCGTTTTTGAAATTTAATTTATTCAAATTCAAAATAATCTTAGGTCTCAAATTTTCGGTTTTCAAATTTCAAAAAAATTACTCATAAGAATTTTAATACAAATTAAAATTTCAGCTATATTATTAAACTTTCTGGAATTTATAGAGTTCGCTAAAGATTGAGTCTCCTTATTTCAATTTGCCGACTTGTAATTTGAAGAGAGCACTAAACTACAATAGTGCTTCTTTTCTTTGTAATTATTGCAGTTTATAAAGGTCACTAGATATTGGGTGTGGGTATAGTTCATTTTTTTCATACTCCTATTCTGACACACACGGCGACACATCCACACCCCAAATTCGATTAGAATAATAGAAACCTTATCGTGATCCAATACCGCCAACAATTCAATATCTATTAGATTATGCGACACTAAAACAAGTCAAACTAATATCATATGTTTATCCATCTTTAGGTTACTGACTGAAAGGACAAGATCAAGCATGGTTGGTTGAAAACTCACATGGTCGAAATCTGTGTGCGTCTCTAGCTAGTATAGAATTTCAACGTTATTTTCTGCAATGATTGATTGATTTTGCGCAAGTTACAGATTACTTGACTTATTGAGTTCGTAATTTCTAGAATTTGCTCGTGAGCACTTGGAATTCATAATTTTATTAGAATATAAATGTACTAGGAATTTTTAAATTTGATGAAAGCTAACACCCATTTAAAAGAAAAAGAAGACCAGTGAGTGTTTTTCGAATAACTTTTGACAGGAACATGATAGATAGATACGACTCTAACCTTTCGAAAAAAGTTGTACCATTGAATTGTTCCAAGTCGTGTTCAAGAAAATTGGCTCATAGTTACATTGTCAGTCAGTGAATGTGGGTGTGAAGAGAAGATCCACACCCACACCCACCCACACTCACACCCACACCCACCCACACTCACACCCACACCCAACGATGAAGCAGCATCATCGTCGTCGGAGCTCTATATATATTTATCTAAAAAATAATTACTTCATCATTTTTTATTGACGTCGATAAGACTTACCATCAAAACTAATACCTATGTTCATCAAAGGTCTAAGATATATTATACCATGTCAAAGTCAATTTTTCTATGAATCAATTGATTTATAATCCAAAATTGTCTACGAGATAATCGTATATCCAATTCCGATCAGTGTGAACAACAAATTATTTCAGAATTACAAAAGATTATTCATCAATTAGACGTCAAAACATTATCTCGAAAATCAGTAGAATTTATTAGTTGAATAAAACTTAAGCAATTAAGTAAGGCTTGATTAATAGTGTGTTCTATAAATGCAAAGATTAAAATAAAAAATTCCAAACATGTGAAAAATCTAATAGTAAGTTTCTCTCTCCAACCAGCCACCAGGATGTCTCCGAATGAGATATTTACGTACTTCGTCGTAGATTAAAATTAGAAAAACATACGGTAATGCCGGAAGCCACCATCGAAATCTATTTTGAAATCGCATTTAAAAAGCATGTTAGGAATCGTATCAGTTCTTACTTCACTGGATAAGTATTGATAGCCGTGCCCGAATAGGGCATGTAGGAAATAATTGCAACTAGGACCATTTCAAATATCAACACAAAATTTAGCATCCAATTACTATTCATTCAAACACATTTACATTTTTTTTGTGAGGTGATTTGGTTTTTTACAGTAAACCTTACCTCATGCCTTGTTGTAGAATGGAATTTCGTCGAGTTTTGCACATGATTAATACAACCCATTGACAAATGACGATAGCAATGAAGAAAGCAATATGACATGTAAATTCGAGTTGTTTGCGTTGTTCATAGGTCTTAAAAAACAAGTTTTCTTTATAATGAATAAATGAAGAAATACATACCCATTCTTGACCGTAGGAATCTTGAAGATCATTGACATATTTTGAGTCCCATGACTTTTTCAGACCAACAAGACGTGATGGTAAAAAGCCGTTCTCAGCCATGATCACAAAATAGGTAAAGAATCCAGCACCTACTTGAATGAAACCAATTTGACCGTAGGCTATTGATATAAGACTAAATAGATAGTGAGTATGTTCATTGGCTGATTGACTGCAACTTGTATCTTACTGTTCGTGCACAAGTCGATCATGTTGTCGATTCCTTGGTCGTCGCTTCATAATATTTGTTTCTGCTTTCTCATAGACTAATAAAATAGGCGGTATCATATCTGTTACCAGATCGATACACAAAATGGCAATGGTTCCTAATGCTAATGGTATATCCATTAATAAATGTATCAAAAATGGAGTGAGTTTAGGTATGTTCGATGTTAACGTGTAGGTAATAGATTTTTTCCAATTGTCAAAAATCAAACGACTTTCTTCGATACCAGTCACAATTGAAGCAAAATTGTCGTCCAACAAAATGATATCTGCTGCTTGTTTATTCACCTGCGAACCAGCAATACCTGCGTGTATCGATCGATCTATTTGAGATAGTGAAAAAGAGAAAAGATGCGAACGAACCCCTGGCCACTCCGATGTCAGCTTTTTTCATAGCTGATGAATCGCAGATATTTTCGCCTGTCACAGCTACAATAGCACCTTGTCGTTGACATCCTAAGCAGGACACTGATCATAATATTTATCTGTCGATAATGTTTTGCTCACCTTCAACTATAATGAGTTTTTGTTCAGGAGATATTCGTGCAAAGACAATCTCTGTATGATTTCTCAAAAGTACATCGATTTCAGCTGGCAACATTTTTTTGAAATCATTACCATCAATAACACATGCTTTAGCTTCACATGGATCGACTTGTTCTTGAGAAATCCTTAAACGTTCAGCAATATCTTCCACTGTTTCTGTATTTTCCGAAATGATGCCCACAGCACGTGCAAAGGCTTTAGCCGTGATCGGATGATCACTAGCCATCATAATTATTTTAATTCCAGCCAAACGACTTTTAGCTACACTATAAAACAAAAGTGTCAATGGAGGTCACGTGAATAAAAATGACGGGAATACTGACACTTCAGGAACAGCTGGTCTCGACGGATCGATCATTGACATGAGACCGAGAAAACGAAGATTGTCAAGTGGAAAATTGACTTTCTCTCCATCGAATTGATAGTTTTTCGGATAATCATAACTTGACAGACGCAAATCACAAAGGCCCAGTACGGATTCTCCCATACTGGCCAATTTCATGTAAGCTCGCTGTAATTCACCTCGCCAATCTGTAAATACATCAAACACAATGGTCGATATTCATCTACAGGTAAAACGACCTCACATTCGTTCATTTCAATATCTGTGCCATCGATAAATATTTTTGAACATCGTTCAAGAATCTGTTCAGGAGCTCCTTTCATCATTAGCATATAAGGCCAAGAATTATCACAATTTTCATTGACAGTATGCATTTTATGGATCGATACTTGATAGCTATTTTTTGAATTAAATGGAATTTCACACACTTTTCGATTGATCTCGCGGAATTTGATGACATTGCCAATCTAAACAAATTAGAAATGATGAGTGAATAATCAATTAAAGAAAATCTTATAACCGATAACTCAACATATTTGAGTAGGGCCGATTCGGACGCATCACCATTACATTCATATTGTAACACTGGTCGCGCTAAATTTTCCGGATCCTGTTTAAAATCAGCTCGATTACACAACATGGCACAACGAGACAAAGCTAACCAGCCAGGTGCATTCTTATCATAGGTAACATCTTAATTTCGCAAATATCATTTTTTTTCAGTTCTCACTCAACGATAAATCACTCACTTTCTTGAGATTTCGCGGTATCTACGTCGAAAATTCGGTTATCGAACCATAGGTGAGCAACTGTCATTCGATTTTGCGTCAATATGCCGGTTTTATCCGAACAGATGATTGACGTCGAACCAAGAGTTTCTATAGCGTGAAAGTATTTCACCAAACAATTCTTTTTGATCATTTGTTTTGCTCTTAGTGTTAAACATATCTAAAGCAGTAATCAAAGAAGAATTTTTTTTGTAAGTCTTTTTTAACAGTCGCTGTTTACAGGCATAGTGGCAAGAAGACTTTTCGGCACATTGGCAATGCTAATAACAACGAGAAAAATGATTGCTTGTATGAATTGATAGCCGAGACTGAGTGCGATGATGAAGAAGGAAATGCCAAGAAAAATGGCTATAACAGTGATGATGTGGATAAAATGAACGATTTCTTTGCAAACCGGTGCGTCAATGTATAGATGCCAACCATGTTTGCACAGACAACAAGTCCTAGCAGCTAGGCAACGATCGCCCGTACGAATGACAAGACCTTTGGCGGTGCCTAATTGATTCGTGAATGTTAGCAAAGTATTACATAAAAAATATTGGACTAACCTTCCATAGCAGGGGTACTGAGAAAAGCCACATTTTTCGTTTCACATTGGTTGTCATGGGTACATTCAACTGAACGTGACTGTGGTTCTGCTTCTCCAGTCAAGGAAGAATTGTCGACTTTAAAACCATGTGATTCGAGAATGCGAATGTCGGCTATCCATGTAAAAAGTCACATGAAAGCTCATTTTCTTAAAAGAAACTAACCAGGTACTCGATCACCAGAATTGACCTCGACTATGTCACCCACTACTAAATCTTTGATTTTCACATTCTTCTTCTCACCATTACGAATAACAACCGTTCGCTAGATGGAGAAAACAAGACGATTATACAATAGCGTGCAAATCGTACACTTACTTCAGCGTACCTATAACATATAAGCACACCAATGAAGAGAATTATTTCGGACAAATTCGAATAAATCATCTTACATGTCTTCGAACGACTCTTTCATTCGGAAACTTTTCGCTTCTTGATAGTACGAAAAGCAGCCGATGACAATCATTACGACAGTCAATCCTATGCCAAGCCATAACTAAAATTTTCGTAAGATGCACATATGACAAGAAAATAGTTGATTGTACGCACATTATCGTTTGACGCATCTCCGTGATATGTGACACCTGTAATGCCGTGTGCAATAAAGCATAGAATAGCACCAATCCAAAGCAGAGGTGCAACTCCGCCAAACATTTGTTTACAAAATTTTATCCACTCTGGTTCTGTCTTCGACAGTGATAACATATTGGGACCATCACGATCAAGCACCTGTCGAGCTTCAGTATCTGATAAACCCTATGGAGTGATAAACGTTTCGCATCGAATTAATGATTTGTAATACTTACTGTTTTTGGATCAGTTTTATAGCGTTGATAGAGATCAACAAGATCCAGTTTGTGCTCATCCTAAATTCACATAATAGAAATCATTTTTCAATTCAGTTGTACTTGAGTACATAACTTAAAAAAGATGTTCTGAAGATAATCAGTAGAAGAAAATTTAACAAGATATTATTTGCATAGTAAGGAAATATTGAATCGATGTTTTTACTTAGAAATCCCAATTCTCGTTTACTTCTTTCTTCTATGATTTCATCTTTCTTTTCGAAATTATCATTTCTCTTGATTTTTTGTTGATTCTTCGTCATTGTTATTGACGTTATATATCGACGACTGTCTAATCCCTATCCCGCAAGTCTGCAATGTTTTTTCCTAATACGCAAACATTTCAATATGCACAGATACCCAAAACTTATTGTGTAAACCATAACGATCTGCCATCGATTTTTGAATATCCACGTGAAGTACACCTATACGTCGATGACTCGGAGATTTTCTATTTACTATCAATTCATCTAAAACACCGAAAACAAACAGAATAAGTCAAAATAAAGATAAGCAAATGCTTGGTTAAGCTCAAAAAATATGCAGACATAAATCATCAACCAACGAATAAAAATATAACAGAATTTGTTGCTTATCACAAATGTGTTCAAATATCAAAACTTTAAATTACTTTTCAAAGACAACTAATCCAACAACACAAATCACTCAAATATCTATGCTTGCATCTTGATTCAAAATGTTCCTTTGAAACCATGTTAGATATACAATTAATTAAATTACATAAGAGAATCATGCACAATACTCAACTATATCCAGTGTGCTTTTCCAATGTCTTTAGCTTAAGAATGCAATTCTTTCACATATATACATGGCCACATCTGTACACTATGTCAATAATTTATTGTTTATTTTCAATCTCTAGTCAAAATTAAATAAATGCCTTCTATAGACGCTATCTCAGATTAATATAGTGTACGCACAGAGTATTTTTCAATGATTTTCACGACGTACTAAAACTACCAACTTTAGAAGAAAAATTTCAAAGATGCCTACGACAAAAAAATAAACAACATTCAAATTTTCGAAAATGAAATGTGAACCTGTGTGTTACTGTACAATAATACTATAAACGACATTCACCGACATTATCTCGCAAAATCATTCATCAAAGTCTTCCTAGTGTTAAACCAAACAAACGAATAACCTCTCGTATACAAAACGACAATTTAACTTTCTTCGATATATTATACAGCTTCACATGGTCAAAATGACGCAGCAAAATAATCGCTTTTTTCTTTTTTCTTTCTTCGTATTCTTCTTTCTTTCTGTTTCTTCTCCTTTCTTCTCTTTTTCTTTTCGTATCATAACCGACCACATATCTTAAATGATTCTTTAATTATATATATACTAGCCCCACTCAGAGACAAGCATCTTAGACGAGAAAAAAAAGAGTCATAATCTCCAAACTGTATTATTATTGTACTTGGTTCGTTTACTTCACATTTTTTCGGCGTCCCGAGAACTAACTTGTTATGATGTAAAACTTAGATATTTTCTTGGCTGTCAGTAACTGAGAGGTGAATAAAGCCACCAAATAAACTCAAGCGTTATCAAAAAAAACAGTTCATGAGAAGCTTTGTATGTAAGTGGAAGTGATGCTTACACTGTCAAATGCATGCTTGCGACGATAACGTATAAAAAATGAATGTCTTTTTTTGTATGTTTACCTGTTGAGAGTGTTGTTTTTTTTGGTGAGTATTACTTTTTTATGCTTGAATGCCCAGACTCATTGACGGTGAAACATCGTCAGTTTAAGGAAAGCAAAAAAAAACTTTTCAAATCGTGAGAAGAGAGCGAAAAAGGGGTAGTGAATAACTTTTAGAATTCTTTAGTTCTTTTAGCAACTTCTTCGGAGCGTTGTTAACACTGCTTTTCCCTCGACAGAAAGGAAGATCATATTAAATAAAATAGATTTGTGACCGTCGGTGTTTGTTTTCACGCACGTATCTAGCCACGTATATCAATGTATTAGTGAGGTTGATCGAGTTTGACCAGTGGTTTTCGAGGTCGAGGACTTTTAATCTTCGAGCAGCTTTTTCGGAATCTTGAGAATGATTATGATTTTTTTTCTGAAATCACAGAGATCAATCGTAAAATATTTAGGATGTGATCCACCTCCCAGAGTATAGAATCGAACTGATTTCGCACATGTGTCTGGATTTCATACAAATAAAAACTACAATTTTTAAAGTAATGCATATATTTTTACCTCATCTTTCGTAAAAAACTAAAACCGTAAAAGAAATAAACAATGGTCGGATTTTTCGAAGGTTCCCTTGATTCATACTGGTCCAAAAATTTGTCACAACTGCTTTGGAACCAGTTAGCTAAGAATTTTCTGTTTCTCAATGTATTCATTTTCCTATTATTATGATAATAGTGACATTGTTTTATGCGAGATAACAATAAGATCTCTAGATTATCATCTTCACCATCACCTTGGATCAAAAGACTTCATCAAGATGATACTATACGGCATGAAGGACATGATGCTGGGTATGATCATTGTTATAGGGGAAGCGCCTCATTTTAAATACTTTGTTTATTTTATATTACAGATGCGTTGAGATAAAAATAAACAATTAAGTCTTTAAAACAATTTTTTCACTTGTTTTTTTTAATAGGCGCTCTATAACGAAAATACACAGTAACTTATTTTTTTCTTAAATAATAACTATTGTTTAATATGAATTCAATAATACTTTCACATAATTTCAGTAATTTGTTCAACAGAGCACGTCTTATTTATGTCTAAAGTAAAAATAAAATTTCAAACTCAAACAAGAGAAATGTCTTCTGTGATCCTTTGAACAAAGTTATCTATGCTTACAAATAGCTATTCCAAACAAGTAAACTTTTGAAGAACCGTTTGTTTTCCTAATCCGAGATATGTAAAATAAAACAGAATAAAAACCAGCTGCCATTTTGAATGAGTAACTAAGATGCTACATTACAGATAAGAGTACAGTTTGTGATAGATAATGAACTGCTTAGATAATTAAATTATCAATTAGTACCATTGTTTGGAAGCATGTTGATATGTATTGACAGAGATTTCTTACTCATGAATATCGCAATGTTTACTTTTTAATTCGGTCAATGGAACTGAACATAAATTTTCTCACTAGATTGATAGAAAAACAGGTTTCATTAAACTGTAATTATAATCAACAAAAAACTGTATCGCAATCAATTACAGAAACAGGCATGCGTTTTTTCGGGAATGAACAATATTCGGGTACTTGACATTCATCGAGTTTTTCCATCGAATTTGATAGTTTCAAGGAGACTCTTAAGCTATATAATAACTATAAACATGTTGGATGCTAGATGATTTGGTTTATTTAGTTTGATTGTTTGAAATCAGTAAGGTTTACCAAAAATATTGTGTCTTATATTACATTCACGAGATCGGATGAAATCAGTAAAATACATATAATTCCCACTAGAGAATGAACCCACATACATATGAGATATATTATGGAAGAGGGTGGGTGTGGGGTGTAGGTGTGGGTGTGGGTTGTGGGCTGTAGAGTGTGGGGTGTGGGTGTGAGGGTGTTGGTGTGGGATGTGGGTGCGGTGTGAGTGTGCGTGGTGTGGGTGAGGTGTGAGTGTGCCTGATGTGGGTAGGGTGTGGATGGGGTGTGGGTGGATGTAGGTGTGTGTGTAGTTAAAGAAGACCCACACCCACACCCACACCCACACCCACACCCACACCCACACCCACATCCAACACCCACGCCCACACCCCATACCCACACCCACATCCAAACCCCACACGCACACCACACACCCACACCCTTAACATGATTTTTGTAAGACAATAGAAGTGAATTGGATAAATGATGAAAACTTTCTCTATACTTCTTGAGGATTAGAAAAAAAATGGCTTTTTATTATTATTATTATATGATTTTTTGTTGAAGTCATAAATCTTCTACATTGAAACTTCGAAAAAAAAAGATGAAATTCCGTAACAAGTAGTATTTTTAGCTTTTCTATTCGATGCGGTTCTACTTGTTAAGAAATGAGCTAATATTCTAAAGGCTTGTGGAGAACACATCAACTTTCATGCATGGCATTTATTTGTAAGTCACTTCGTTTCATAGTAAAATGTTAAACTACTAGATCACCCTCAAAAAAAATTCCAGTTTTTGGAATTCCGTAACGATCGATATTCTTACAATAGCTCATCCAGAGTCAACAGAAAATTAATGAAATTTTTATTGATAGTAGATCTAAATGGTCTCTATGCAAGATAAAAGTTGCACAGAGTTTGCTTTTGTTATTTAGAAGATATAGTTGTCACAATGTAAAAAGAATGAAGCATCGTAACATTTGGTCATGCCACTCGGCTTTTCTTGCCACTTTCTTGTTTCCATCTAAAAGAGGTCCAATTTAGGTTTATCTCGCTTTCGTGTGCTTGACTACATCACATTTTCAATTTTTTGCATTACCATCTAGACAATGGGGTGTGTGGGTTTCACTTCAGAGATGGCGTACTCCGCATACTTACTCACATCCTTTCTTATATATGTATATAAATGGGTCCTACTCATTTATTGATCTTCATTTGGCAACTGTTACTGCTTTTCTAGGCTATGTGTTTTGTTCACCAACATCAATTCATGTGTTCATCGTAATTTTTCTGGTAACAATCAACATCCATTATTCTTATTGCATTTTATTGGAAAATACACTACGATGTTTGCATGCTTATTTTAAAATAGCTCATTTACAAATGTTCAAAGATGGTTAAAAAAATGAAATTTCGAAGCCAAGAGATTCTCTCTTGCCATACCTTAAAGAATTCTTTTCTATTTATATTAGAAGTTTAAAGAAGAAATAAATCGCAATGCCTATTAGTATACCAAGCAATGCCCAAGTAGACCAGCCCATTATTCTTGCCAATGCAATAATACGTTTGATATGTTCAGTATCGTTGACGTTTGGAAATGGAATTCCCTCAGAAATATCTACTCCGAGAAATTTGCATAGAGGAGGCCATCCTTCTTTGACATTAAATACAAGTATATTTTCCTTCTTATTCTCATTAACCACTCGAGCATTGTATTGATCATGAAACCATGGTCCAATAGGGCCATATTCATTCGTCCATTTTTTCATAATCTTTCGACCGACAATGCATTGCAATCGCAAAAATCAAATAAGATAGACAGCAAAATAATAATAATTGTCTACAGAAACAGGTCCAACGGTATTTTGGAAACTCTCAAACCATTTTTCGCCACTATCTCGTACAGTGAGCACAATTTTTGCTTTCGGATAAGCCTTATGAATTTCTTTATAAAAATCCGATGTCGGAGAATCAACTGTTGATCCATATCCTTTCATTAACTCATGAAAATCGACTTTGTCTCCATCGAATGCTCGAATAAATTGTAAACTACGATCAGGCTTGTCGAATAGTTCGGACATATGATGACAAGGACCGAAGCCAAGTAATTCAAGCGCAGCTTTGAGTGATGATGTATCTGTACGTCCTAATCCAGCTCCAATAACTCTCAGATAATCAGCATTGTCACAATCACTTTTTCAACTGTGTACCAATCGTCGTTGAAAGATTGCTTTCGCCATTTTCTTGGACTTCCTGCAAAGGAAATCAAATTTTTGAATGAATCGTAGCTGCTCGAGCATAATCAATATTTCTGAGAATATCTAGCTTAAATGATAGCATCGATTCCAGAGAAGAAAGATGATTCACAATGCCTAAATGATGAGTAGATTTGTCAAAGTGCAAAACAATCCAATGTTTTAAGAAAAATGCTTCTGAAATCTCATCACATATCTTCAAGAAAAAAAAGAACTCGAGAATTGATAGAAAGAGTATGCATGAAAATAAAACATGAGTATTTTCATCGACAAGAAACTCACACTCAAATGCATTCATAGTCGAATAAACACAGATACTTTACCTATAGAGTCACATGTGTGTGTGTTGTTGGTGTTTTTTTTCTTACTGATGAAGCAACAAACAGGCAACGAAACAAAATACAGAAAAGAACAAAATATTTAGTGATGTTAATTTCGTCCTATTTGTATGTATGTTTGATTCGATAGAATGGTATAGAAAAGATCGAAAGAAAAAATGTCGAAATAAATAATGTCGATCATATAAAAATGTCGAAAGTTAGAAGATGTCGTAAATACACAGCTCACTGTGAAATGTGTTCTATTGAATTGTATCATCCTCTTATGGTATTCGTGATTGGCAGTTCATTGTGGAAATCGAACAATAGAATAAGAAAAAAGATGACCTTGATTACGAAAAGGATTGATGGAATTTTTTTTATTATAGGTATACTAAGTGACTTTTCTTACTGATTTAATAGCAATACATTTATATATTAAGTGATTTTTCTTATTGATTCAATATTAATTCGTTTATATATGAAATTATTTATGCTGTTGATTCAATATTAACTTATTAATATATTCAGTTATTGATCTTGTTGATTTCATATTAACTGATTTAATGTCGCTTACTAGAGATAAACCATCATTTCTTATTTCGAACAAAGGTAAACTATTGTTGGTTTTAAATAATATTTTTTATAAAAAAAAAACAAAGAAACGAAAACAAAGGAAATATTGGGTATGTCAAACAAAAGGATGTTCTGTCTATGTACACACCAGTCTTAAAGATGTTGTACTCAAAGTTACTCGTGATCATAATCATTTACCTCATTCTGAGAATATACAGTTAAAACAGTTTCGTACAAAAGTAAAAGAACGTGCTATGAAAGAGACAACTCCAATTATTAAGATTTACGAAGAAGAAGTGATATCATCTCAAATGCCGCCAGAAACATTAGCAATTATGCCTTTAGCACGTGAACTACGTAAGAATAATACTTAGGGCATATCAAAAGTAGTGGCGCCGACTCTGTAATATTTTACAGAAACCTTTAAGAAATTTTTTCGCTCTATATTCTGATAGCCCAAGTCAAGATCTATAATCCTATGATATTTCATAAATCTTCAAACAATATTATATCAGCAAAAGTTTCGATACTCTTGAGTTTTCTGCAGCTTTTATAAATTTTCACCTAGAAAATATACAAAAACAAATTACACACACAGATAAAACAAACAGAACACGTGTGTTTCACATGTGTAAATGAAGATAGATATCAAAGAAGTTAAAAAGACTGAGAAAAGAAAGAGAAGAAAGGAGAAAGTTAGAAAGAAAAAAAGAAGAGGGTATGGGTGTGGAAGTGGATGCATACAAGACCAACAGCAACACTCACATCGACACTCAAGTGCAAATAATGAACGAAGATTGGTCTACTTGTGCAGTTGCTACTTGTAACAGATCTACGCTTCATTTATGATGCATTGTTCATTTAGAAATTCAAATAGAATCATTTCATCAGTACTCATGAACTTAAAAATCAAAGTTCTGAAATTCAATTGATGATGAAAATGTTCGTTTTATTTAATAAATTTTGAATACATGGCTTTTTATGGTGTGAGTGTGGCGGTTGGTATGCGTGTGAGTACTAGTGAAGAGCACCCATACCCACACCCACTCACATCCTCATGAGAACAGTTTCTTTTGCATAGAGAACCTAAAGAATGTTTTTAGAGTAAGCTAAAAAACGCACTAAAATGACTTCACGATATGTTGTCAACAAAGGAACGCATTTTTTAAAAAATAGTTATTTCTTATTGGTTATTTCTCAAGTTTCCTCTACTTCAAAACTGACACATCGTTATAATAACGGAAGCAAACTATTGCCCATGTAGAACTTAATTGCAAAGCCTATTTTGAAAAAAAAACTCGATCTTCTGGAGGGGCTCTCTAATATGTCGATGGCTTTATATCAAAAAACATTGCTCAATATTGAACGACGCGTAATGCATTCATCTATATCCGAATAATACATTGTTCGTTTTATTAACATCTTTCAATACATCATTTGGACAAAAATTGAATGAATCAGCAGGAATCGAAACTTCTTGATTTACTTCTATAAAGAGAAATTGTTACAATCAGATTGACAATTCATTGATGAGGAAGAATACACAAAATTTCTCAAGCCAATATGAACCGACATTCTTTGAATTGTATCGTTCGATAGCGACTACTTTGATTATGAAGACTAACAGAAAGAATAGGTTGCCAATCAAAAAATATGGTGACTGTATACAATTATATACGATCTTAGTCAGTTATGTATAACAATCTTATAGCGCTTCGACTATGTTTGTCATGTGGACAGAGTTCATTTATGCACTTATATTTATTTGACCTAGGCAAAATATTGCTCTCCTTCATTCGTTCTCGTTTGAGATATAAGATTTATATATATAGCTATATATAGCGCATCGGTCATAAACTGATTGTATGACCTATCGCATCTAAGTGAAGAAGAAAAATTATGGACAAAGTTTCAGTTGAAGTTCTCGAGGATCTTTTTCTAAAGCATACATAATGTATCTGATTTGTTGAATGCTCGTTTGGTTTGTCGACAATGGCACACTTTAATAACAAACGAATATTTTCTCAATAAATACTTTGACAAACGTTATGGAATGCAATCGAAACAATCACTCAAATGAAAGGGCTATGATAGTTTGTAAGTTCACTCAGAAATATATATCACGAAATAAGACTAATAATTAAGATATAACGGGTGCCTTACAACAAATGGCCGAGTTTTTATTTCATATTTTAATTCCTAAATACGTTTTCTTGAAAAAAAACAGAATACTCTACAAGATATAGGGTGAAAAGTTCTACAATCCGTAAAATAAAGCTTATTTTAATTTGACCGTTTTTGCTTTCAAAACTAGCAAAATTCTGTGCGATCGATTTTTGCTCCTTTGAAAAGGTCATTCCCTTTTGTTTATTTCATCTTTTTATCGTCTAACACGTTTTTTTAAAACAAAATAGAACACAAGATGCAGCGTGAAAATCAATACAATCTACAAAGCAAGGCTTATTTTAATTGTGTACTGTTCTTTTAAAAAAGCGAATCGATTTTCGACGCTGCGATCATATCATTTTTTGTAAATGGACGACGGGTTTATGTTGTTTTCATATTTCGTTCTTTTTATCATTTAATAGGTTTAGTGGAAAGAAAACATAATATATCAATCGATACAGCGTGAAAAGCTCTACAATCTCCAAAGTAAAGCTTATCTTAATTGTGGACTTTTTCATAAACGAAAACGAAATTCTGTATGAGCACTTTTCGCGGCGTCAAAAGTTGATCGTACAGAATTTTGCTTGTTTCCAAAATAAAAAGCGACAGAATTAAAATAAGCTTTACTTTGTAGATTGCAGAGCTTTTCTGGCAACATCTTCTGGGATATTATATTCCTTAATACAACATATTTAGAGATTAACATTCGAAATACGAAAACCGGCCAATCCGTTATTTTCTCTTTATGTAATTGTGACCTAGTCCTGTACGTAGCAGTTTATGAGCTTCCTTAGAACTCATAGTAAATATATCTGAGTCAATTGCAACTTTTTGGTACAATTGGCACGAACCATTGAGATTGGACCTAAACGAATTATGAGTCGTACTTTTAATTATAGACTATGTCTGTGATAAGCAACAAAATTTTCTCAACACTTCATTCAATATTACGAGAAATATACGAACTTCCGCTTAATTGAATGATAAGATTGTCTTTATTCATTGAAAAAGCTCGAATCATTTTTCAGCTCTGTGTGACGGACAAGAAATTGGAAAATTTCCATCATATATGCGAATCATCTTTGCGTATCTTGTTGATTTGAATGAATATCTGAAAAGAATACTTTTGAATACATTGAACTGAAGATATCTGCAGAAAAATCGTCAATCTAATTCTTTTAGTATAATGTGAGTATCTCCTAAGCGAAGAAACATTAACGGCTGAAATTTTTATCACTAACAGAACTTTTTGTTTTACATCTACTGTGAAAGTTTAAGTCAAATCGAATGATCGATGGAAGAGTTATAAATCAGTCAATTTTCAAAACATTACTCTACCAAGTAAATATACTGGCCTTTTTTTCAGAAAGTCTTGTTATTTTTATCCAGAAACAAAGCTGATAACACAGATCTTTTTCATATAATTTGTTACTTAATATAGCCTTCGCACCGTCAGTTTTATCATTGGCAGAACTAGAATCAAGTTTCTATCAATCTGCACAAAAGCATGCGACTATCTGACAAATAATTTTGAAAGTTAGACAAAGAAGAGAACAACACAGAATTTCAATCAATCATATATTTTGATAGAGCGTTGGACACTACAAAATAGCCTAATAATATACTGCTTCTCTGTAACTAAAAAATGCCTTTTTCTTCTCACATGTCAGCAAAAATTAAGTTTTTTTTTGTCATATATCTCTCATAACTAAGTGATAGTATGAGCTACAGAACCGAAATTTTTATGTGGCAATTGGCCTACGAAGAGAAATGACATATAAAAAAATTGTCCAAGTCAATCGAGAGAAACAGAAATTATTAGCCAAATACATTTAAAACTTCAACTGTATAAAAAAGTTGCAGTTCATTCACTTACTTTTTCGTTTCAATGCCGTTTCAGAGTATTTCATCATAATTAAAATATGCAATAAAAACCTTTTCTTTGTTTTTCAAAATTTAATTATTTGAAGAGAATGTTAAAGTGAACAATTTTCAGTATGATAAAGATTCTAAATAAGAAATTTCGGATCAAAACAATTCAAAATGATTAGTATCTTATGTTTAATGTAATTTAAGTAAAAGTAGACAAGATGTTGAAGTTTTTCAAAATTCATCTGCATTTCTAGCATACATAATGTTGGTATGTTGTTTATAATTTTTCAAAGAGAAATGAAAAAACACGCTTCCCTACTATATCCTTGATTAATTAAGTATATTTGTATCATATATTATTTTAGTCGCACACCTGATCTATCATCATCAAATTACACCATTCAACATCGAGCGCCTAAGAACTTGCAAGGAAGTAATGGTGTCATAGTACGTACCAACAATCATGCTTGCACAATTGATTTTTCACTACCTGATTTTTCTTTCACCTCAATTCTAAGACATCACATTTCGAATGCGATTCAATAATTTTTCACTTAAATTAATTCTCAATACAACGTCTATTCGAATTTTGTATTCACATGTCGGTGGTCTAAAAACACTAACACGAATAAAAGTATTTTATCGACGTTGGTTCCATATGATATTAACATATTCATCTATATTTATATTCTATATCAATGGTAATACCTATCCACTTCACTTCACTTCACTGAAGAACAATGGAATGCAAATCAAATGTTTGAGACTTTAATCTACCATGAACATGGTAGATATATAATATTGTCATATGAAGGTTATGTCAAATTTTTATCAGAAGCCAAATTTCCTGATATTCAAGTGTTGCCATATGCTTTGATTCCACGGGAAATAACTGCAACTGTTGAACAAAGAATTTCTCTCAAACAATTGGATATGGGAAAATATTTACTTGACCATTGGGCTAATCTACATTCGTATCTGAGATATGCATTACGCTGCATTCTTTTTTAAAAGTTTTTGCTTCGTTTTCATGTAATTTGCAATTTTTTTCTTTTTTTTTCTTCAAGTTTTTTCTTCAAATCAACGAAATAAAAATTTCAAAACCGAATGGTATGAATATTTTCACATTTGATCCCATAGCATCGTTAACGATGTGTAAAGCAAAAACTACATTTCGAAATATGAAAATTTATCAGTCAAATCTTATTGATTTATTTCTTTGTATTTTCACGTATGCTTTGAGGTTTTTGAGTAATTTTTATTTCAATCAACTGTTTTTAATGCATAATAAGAATTAGTTTAATCGACAAATAGTCAAATCTGACGATTGACAGCAAAAAAGCAATGTACTATTTTTGAATATTTATCTTCAGTCCCACATTTGATCAAATCAATTTTTGTATCAAACAATTCTACTTAAGTACATTAAAATCTCTAGGAAATCTTCTATAGACTACATAGTCGTAACATATGAAGACTCAGAACATGATGAGGCATTATACAAAACAATCGAAGTATCGTGAACAATAATTTCTTCTCAACAAAACTTCAATCTTTTCGAAACACAATGTCAAAGGAAATCTTTTATCTTGATTTGTGCTCTTTCTTTTCATTATATAGATTGAAGATTTTTTCGAATCAAATTCTTGATGCAAAGATTATCTTTCAAGAGACTGGACAGAATATAGAAATATTTCATCTCTTTGTTTGGCTTAACTTTTTGTGAGAATTCAGAGAGTCCTCAATCAATTTTCATCGGGTGCAATTTAACCAGAGCTCATTCTTTTCTGATTGATTCCAAATCTTGTATTTGATTGACAAAAACCGGAGCATGTCTACGCATAAGGGTGAGGGCCTGGGGTGTGAGTCTAGCTCTTCTATCCATCCGAATCCACCCACATTCCTGAGTATATTCCTCTAATCGTTTTCTTTTTCAAAGGCGATTTGTCAAGATACTTGCCACTTGATAAGATTCTAATAAAATCGAAATATTACTTACTATTGTGGTAGTTCAACACACCCACACCATATTTAATTACAACGAACTATCGTTTTAGAGCTGGTCTCTTTGGGACCTATTATAGTAACTGTAACAAGTTGCTTACCTATCTGCATGAAAATATTTTTGCTGATAGTCTATATTTTAAGATTTACATCGTGATTTTTTTTCTAGTTTATACTGCTTAATAAAATTAACTATCACAACCATATTTTTTCAATCTAAAAGTAATCTTTTCTCTGCGTAAGATGTGTCGAATAATCATTTTTCTCGTAATTTTACTTCATCCTAGAGAACCAAACATATATCTATATTCAAGTGTTAAAAGTGTCACATTTTCTGTTCATAGCATCTGCAATGATGTATACGTAGGAGACCCACTTCGGTATTAATAGAATAGAACCTTATTCTATCTAAGAAAACGAATTGATGACAAAATTTTTTCTAGAGGTTAATTTGTAAGAGATTATTTGTAGAAAAAGAGGACTTTCAAAAAGTTGCGGAAAGTTTATTATTCTCACTTTCAAGATTAAAAAATATTTTACTTTGATATAATATAGATGGTTCGCTGTAGTCTAAGTATTGACTTGAGAACAGTTCCACAATAAAATAATTTGAAAAAAAAAAAGAATAAGTAAATCAATGAAATATATAGGAGTATTCAAGAGTGAAACACTTTGAAATGAGTTCCCTAGCAGTTTAGTATTCGATGATGAATGATACTTCAGAACTGAGTGATGTTTAAGATATTCTAGAAGACAAAAAGTCTCTACTTCTATCGAGTGTTATATATTCGATACTTAATAATGTCTATAGAACTATTTTATTTCAATAAAATGGCCGCAGTAATTTATTGAGAAGAAGAGTTTAAAGTATTTGTATTTATGTCATATAAGCATATATCTCTCATGTCAAATCCTAAAATGAAATAAGAAATCTAAAAGGATTCTTATGTAGAACTAGTATCAGTTTTTTTTAATAACTCGAAGAATGTTCATAGAACAATGAAGAAAAATACTTTGATTTGGTAGAAAAAGAAAAGATATATACATAAATCTGTACAATGAAGAAAATAAAGTAAAAGTAATTATTGATATTGATTTCACACTTCTTAATAAACATCAGCTAATCGGCTTTCGATTTCCAATCAATTAAAAAAAATGTTACCTTATGCCCGAAAACGTCAATGCAGATCATCATGACCACTTTCATTGATGCAATTATTTAATGAAAGGAACACATGAATTGTTGACACATTACTCTTATCGGTAACATAAATCTTGTAAGCATGCATTGCAAACTATCCTATAATTTTTTGTGTTACATAGAATTTATTAAAATGATACAAGATGTGGATGTTGTGTATCGTTGAATGATGGAAAATTGAATATAACACTTACGCCTGTACTTTAATCAAAGTTTCTTTTGTGTTTCGTGATTGTCTATTAGAAAATATCGAAGAACTATCAGCTTCATTATCATTCTTATGCTAATAGACATAGAAAATTACCTTGGACCCTGGTATTATATTATTTCTACTGAATTATTTACAATTCATGAGCTTCATATCAAGAGATTTTGTTGGGCACATTAAGCTGTTAATTAATTAGTAATTATGTATTTATCAAATAAATTAAATTATATACTCTCTTTCTTAAGCATTCAATACCTTAGATGTTTTAATATCATATTAAATTAGATATTTTTCAAGAAAAAAAATATTCTAAATACATAAAGAGAAAGATATGCGATCATAATAACTGGATATAAACTATTAATAAAAAAAATCTATCAAATTTATTCACTTTGAAGCTTTTTATTTATCTACACATGAGTATGACGTATTATATGCAGCAAAATAAAAAGTAATTTGTTCTTTGTTCTATTGTTTGCTTTTCGATATTTTTTGAGTTATATGCTTTGATATAATTTAGTTTGTTAGATTTATCATGCAAGAGTCATTCAAGCACATCGTTTCATTTGCTACGTGTACATCTTGTGTAAATACGTCCGTGATAAAGTGTGTAACAAAAATGAAGGAAAAAAACCAAGCACGTTATATAAAGAAGAATAAGAAACATGTATAATTGCCTTTTTGTATAGGTAAAAAAGAATCTTTTTCAAAAAAAAGTAAACAGCGGTGCACACACACACTACCAAGCCTAGCCAACAACAATTCCAGATAAAATTTTCTTGATATATTGGATTTTATTGGTTTCGTTCTGGTGAGTTATTTATCAGAATAATATTAATAGCAGAAACAAGCGTGTTAAATAACACCTACGTAGTGTCAATACGTGGTGTGCACATTAGACACGATGGAGATAGATACGAAATAGATCTCAAAGATCGATTGATAAATGTTTATTAGTTAATAGTTTTCATGATTTTTCTGTCCTGTTTCCATCTCACTTTTTATTTATAATTTTAATTAATCTGAAATCATTGATAATGTGTAGGTATTACATAATTAGTTTACTTGCTTTTTTTCTAATACTCTAAATTATGTTTACCTAATCACAAGACGAAGGTTGAACTATCAGTATAATGTATTTAAGACTTTGATAACTAAAGATATCAGGTAATTTCAATCTAAGATTTTGCTATGAGGATAACGATAATAAACTTGAGATTGACTGAAATTTTTGCATGCTTTACTCTCGTATAACAATATGTTTTTTTCTATTTTCATCTTGTTAAGCTAATAATTCTTACAAACTTTCTGAGTACGATTAATTTCTCTGATTTTGATCATTTTTTTTCATTTATCCATACTACTAAGGTTAGTTGATTCAATAATATGAATTTCAGGATACAACAAGCTTTTATATTTTTGTTATGAAAAGAATTTATCTTTGAGATGTGTCAAGATGGCAACTTCTCATTTGCGAACATAAAAAAAAATAAATTCTAAGTGAATTAATATTTTAAAAATTCCGTTCGATCTGCGGTTGCTAATTTTATCAATTTTTTTTTATAAAGCAATGCAAAGGTCGTCGATTTAGGTTGATCTAAAAACGATTTTCGTTCAAGACAAAGCGAGTTTTTAAGAGAGTTGTATCATAACTTGTTGTGCTAATTCAAAACTTATTACAAATATAATGTGGGCGGATCGGACTGTATTTGTCAAGAGAAAACACTCACCAACATCCATATTTCAAAACTAACTGCTTTAGAATACAATTCATTTGTAGTTTTTTTATATAAATGCTTTTGCAGCCCAATCAGTTGTCTGTATTCGGCGTTTGATTCCATTTCATAATCACAATTAGATAACATGTTCAAATCAAAAACAGCATATGAGATTCATAGTAATAATTATGTCTGGCGAACTCTATAAATCACACTTAGTTTAGAAGAAAATAAAGCATTACTATATTTTAACACATTCTACAAATTCCAGCTCATTAAATTGAAATAATGAAACTCATTTTTTAGCGAACACCATCAATTTTAGCAAGTTTAACAATATAACTGAAAGTATACGTTGTATTGAAATTCTTATCACTAATTTTCTTGAAAATCCGAAAAAACGAAAATTTGAGGCCCAAGATTGTTTTCCACTTGAATAAATTGAATTTAAGAGGTTTCGATTGTATGCTCACAAATGAGAAGAAATGACACCCGCATCCCTATATTATATTGCTACAATATTTCAATTCTTGTTACAGTAATAGATCCTGCCCACTGTTTTCCTTTAGGTACAAGTTAGACATAGATTTTTACGTGTACATTCACTGTCTTTGTAAAAATATGTTTCAATGAGAAGATTTGTAAGAATACTATTATGTCGATTTTGCTTGTAAAACGAAAAATAGAATATTTGATTGAAATACTTAGACTAATGAGAGTGGATCAGTTTATTATAATTCAAAACACTGAATCGATATTGACGTGTGTCGACTATATATGATTACTTACATTTAAATAATTTTGCATTATAAAATGTCAAACTACAAAAAACGAACAGAGGAAACCAATTTTTTAAAGCAAACTCTTCGGTGAAAAATTGTTCTGATTCAAATTATAATTAACAAAGGTATTTTGTGTCAATGAAGATGCATAAATG
This sequence comes from Rotaria sp. Silwood1, assembly GCA_905250075.1. Classification (NCBI taxonomy): domain Eukaryota; kingdom Metazoa; phylum Rotifera; class Eurotatoria; order Philodinida; family Philodinidae; genus Rotaria; species Rotaria sp. Silwood1. The sequence continues at coordinate 22,164 of CAJNOP010000276.1, forward strand.
CAAGAGACGTCATGCATCACTAATTGAAATACTGGTTACTTATTGCTTTGTCAATATGCATGAAATGGATTAACTTTTATTATACAATGAACTATTTTCTTGTGATATATTTGCTTACTCAGTATTTTCTATCAATCTAAATAAATAGATGAAGTTTGGAATTTCCATAAGCTGTACAGTTCATAATTTTTAAGCAGGATATCAACGAAAAAAAGCTATTTGTAAAACGGTTCTACGAGCCAAACTCTATCGATGAGCTAAAGCTAATAGAGTATGAGTGCTCGTAATAATAGAAAAGTGTGAATTCATATCAACGAATAATTTTCTCTTCAAACTTTAGGTTCTGAATTGAATCGGGTTGGGTCTGCCATTTTTAGATGGTTGTTCGATTGATGATTTTTAGCGACTCATTTTTATATTGTTACGTTGATTGATTATTGAATACTCGAAAACTATCTCGAATTAATTTCCTTGTATATTAAGCCTGGTATTATTAGAGTAACTGTCAAGCATTTACAAATATTGTACACCAATTATCATTTTATAAATATTCACAACAAGTTAACTAACTACTTCAAAACTTCTCTTGAAATCAATAATTCATTTTCTAGACTTGTCAGTAAGTTTTCAAAAATAGTCTAGTCATCTTCGAAAAATGAGTGCATGACTTTCTTTTTTTTCTGCTCACACGAGCAATCTAAACAGTATTTTTTTTATTATTGTTGGTTTCATGCTTATTTAATCTATTTTGTATATCATACAATGCTGCTCAATACTGAACAATTTTCATAGATGATATAGTGTCTTTTTTATTTTTTGTCATAATGAAAAAATAAGTTCTTTGAAAAGGAATCATCAGGAAATAGAGTATAAAGATCTTGCTACTGACGGTATTCATACACTTCTTACAATGGAACCTTTCGTACTGTTTAACAAGAATTACACCCACACTCTCAAATCTTATTTTGAAAAAATGGAACTTGCAGCATGATAAGCATTCAATATGACACATCTACTGTGTAAATATGAGCTAGATAGGTTACAATTTGTAATTAGTTTAAGGATTTTCATGATTTTTGGTACATTTTGTAAACAACTATTGCTTGAGAAAATTGATTGTTGAAGAGAGTGAACTGTTTTCGACAAAGAAAACTTATTAAAGGTGATACAGAACTTAATCTTTTATTACGTGTTCCGTTTACACGGAAAACTGTTTATAGCACTCTGTATAGTATTTATAAGCTAATTGGAAACACACGAAAGTAAGCCTGAAGTCATCTAGTATCAATCATTCGATGAACCCGAAAAACAGTGATAAATCACATTGCATTGTCGAGTTTGTCACGATTTTCTTAAATAAATTGTTTGATGATTCAATTCCACCAATCTTATTTTTAGATTTTTTCGTCATGGCAAAGCAGCATGATGAGTCATATCTACTTTTGGTCGAATTGCTCAAGCAAGCGGCTCATTTCGAACATTGCTTATTGAATGCGTACCTATATGCCGCCTGCACGATGAAAAGTACGCCCAATGAATTTGAAATCACTGGTGATTCACAGGGTAGTATTCATGGTGCAATCCAATTTCAATTTGCTAGGACATGGAAACGAAACATTCTCTTAGTTGCGCATGAAGAGATGTTGCACTTGCACTATATTCAATGTATGCTACGTGCACTTGGAGAACGTCCTTGTTTTACCCTACCCGATCGGGATTCAACGACGGGCAATTGGGTAATTCGTAACTGGCCTGCTAGCAACGGCGAGATAAAAGCTGATGGCATACAAATCGCGATCGAATCATTGACTCTGAAGACCATCAAACACTTCTTTCTTTTCGAGTCGAACGATAACCTGCGATCCCAGAATCCGTTCAGCCCAACAATTATGGCTCTGTTCAAAAAATTATTTGAATTCGAAATCAATTACTATATCGAATCATCGCTAGTGAATGTCGAGGATGATGAAAATCGGAAGTTTCTGGTGGAAAACTTGCTCAAGCTATACATAACAGAACATTCTCTTATGACTTCTTCATATACGATATCAATGCCTGAGTCCGCGTCGACTATGGTCAGCCAATCGGAAGAATTATATTTTCCTTCGATTGCTGATTTCTACCTCAATAAAATAGCTCCTCTCTACGAGCAAGCATTTTGTAATCAGTGGATCGTCAATAACAACCGGAACTTGGTGAACGAGCTTCTGTCGCCTGACTTTGCCGCTGAAGGCTTTCTGCCCATCGGACCCGTCTATCGTAGCAAAAACTTTGCAAAATCTCATTACAAAAATATACGGAGCGACTATGACGATGTCAAAGAGATCAGTAGTATCATTGCTGAAATCGTGGGTGAAGGGGAAGGAACCGAGCACTTCATTGAAGGCGCCGAGACCCTGCTAACCAAAGTACAACAGATTGGAGGGGCACGCGCCTATCTACAGCAGCACCTTAAAGATAAGAAAGCTAAAAAAGGAACTTCCACTGAACCGAAGTGGTTGGCCGATTGCCAAAAACTTCGTCAATCTCATTTGTACCAGTTTGCCATGATCATGATGGGTCTGCAGCAGGAAACTGACCGGGCAAGTGCAGTCAACTTAACATTCGATGTTTGCAGGCAAACGGTGAATTTAAGCGACAACGTCGGTTTGCTCGATATGAATGTACAATTACCGTGTCAGTTCAATTCTTGTTATTTAGTCATGATCATGTGGCTCTCGCGCATATACGAATCGGCAGATTGGGCAGCTGACAGGTCTCAACGGCAAGCAATTGAAATGCTTGCCTCGTGGCCGCTTATGTCTCTCGGTATAAGACCCTTTCTCGAACTCGTCTCCTTTTTCCCGATAAAGAAAACCGAGCTCTTCTTACTCGAAGTTGACGCTCTTCCTTGTCTACCGTTAAACTCTCGCCAACTACTCGAACTGTATACTAAAGAAGAAAGGTCGGAAGCAATCAATCAGCAACTCGACTATTTTGCTGTGGAGACATTAACTGATGTTGCTACTTGGGCAGCCAACCAAATAACACCAGTCAGCGAGTCCAAACTTCTTGACGAACAAAAAGAGATGATCGTCACTCGACTGAAAGCCCTTACGGTTCTGAGCGAATTCAAAGCCCAATTTTCCTTTCGTGTTCATGGTGGTTATTCGAATAGATTACCGGATCTCACCTATCGACAAGAGCATTTCGAAAGTAAACGTTTTGAAGAAAATCCGACGAACAGCGTTTATAAAAATACATTAGCATTGCGTCTGCGATTTTCCGGATGGAGTCTTGTGCAGTTGGCCACCGATCCCGATCCTCCGAGCGATGAAGTCGGCTGTACTGGGAACTTTATGCTACAGCCATCTGATGGTAAAGGACGACATCTCAACCGTGCCATTGTCTGGCAAAGACATATTAATGATCTGACAGAGATCGTGCGTGAACCCAGTGACATTCTACCAAACGTTGGAGTCAACTGCGTTGATATCAGTGTGATGGTCGCTGGTGAGGACATGAAAGTCGAATATGTTCCTTTGCACGTACCGAACTCGAGAGATGTGCTAAAAAAGAGTGAAGAACAAAGAATGCTCAAGATAACTGGTCTCAAAGAACTGTGTCGATTCAAACCAGTGGATGTCACAGGAGATGAAAGGAAAAAAATACGCATTGATCTGCTGGAAAAAAACGGCTTCAAGCCCTTGTTTCTAGGCGAAAATCATCTTATATGGCAGGATGGTGAACCGATTGATCCGTTTATTCTGGCCGTCTTGATCGATACCGATGTCAATGAGCAGAAGCCAGATCTCGTATTTAGTCGAGAAATATACAACGAAGGGAAACGCCTTATCGAAATGACACCCTATGAACGAATCCTTAACGCTCGAGGACCAATAGGTTTTGAAAAGGAGATAACAAATGTTCCTTCATGGGCAAAACAAAATTTTTCGAAAGAACAAGCAACACTTATTGGTAAGCCTGAATATCCAACGAACTATCTGGTTAAACGGGCACAGCATCTTGAACAAGCGCTCCGATCCGTGTTCGTCGATACCACCAATTCACTGAAGCCAGAACATGTGAACACTATCATTTCTTTAATAGATCGCATGAAATGGATAACACAAGATCCGAACGGATCTATCAGCCGATGGATGAGATTTCTAGTTCATAATGGTCATTCAATCAGTGGACAGCTGAACAGTAACGACAAAAATGCGATACTCGAAACGGTACGCAAGAACACTGGTATTTCGAGTACCATCAGTGCTGTCGACGATAGGTATGAGACAAATGCAAGATGGCTAATCAAGTTTTCTCAGGGTATCATGGACGGGGATGCACTATCTTATTTCGTTTTCGGCGAACTCTATATACCTTTGACAATAATCACTATGCAGGACCAACAAGTTCGATTGGCCCACAATTGGACGTTCAACGGACCCATGTATCATCCTTTGAGTAGTTTCGCGCTCGATTTCAAGCATGCTTTTTGGCGTGATGATTATATCTATGGACAGATTCCAAATGCCCGTATTCTAAAGATTGATGATAACCAGGAGCTCGTCGAAAAAGTAAGTCAAACTATAGGATACCACATTTAGTCTTTACATCCGCCCCTTTTCATCTCTATGGACGTTTATAAAGAGAGAGAGCGAACGTAATTATACTCCAAGTTTTAGATAAGTTAGCATTTCTATTAGAATTTCACACTAGGAAGCTTGGAATATGAAGGAAGCAGGTAATTTATAAGAAAACGTCAAAAGGATAGTGCAGACGAGTGACACAGATATTTTTGTAAGAAGATTCACAAAGCATTTCGTTTTTCTGATTAATCCTTTTGTAGCAGTTGATTCCATAGATAGTCACACCGGTTTCTTAGTACTTTAAAACCCATAGATTCATATGTAATATCAGTTATTGTGAAAGCATTTATTAGGAGGCTTTTTTGGTGTAATTCGGGATAAAGATCATTTTACTCTGATAATCAGCAATACATAATAAATATAACACAACTGACTTTTACGAGAAAATTTAATAAATTAGAAATGCAGCTTGATTTATGAAAAAGTATACAGAAAAAGAGAAATTTCATGTCTTTCCAAAACAGGACGTGGATGTGGATGCATTTGTTTAAAAGAATATTTATACAGCCATCCACACTCACATCCTACGACATGCATCAACTGATTAGAAATTTAGCTAGCTATTCAAATGCATTTTTGAGTTTTCACTTGTTGTTATCATTTAGCAAACACAATTTGTTCTTAAATAGTGTCTTACCATTTTAACTTTGAGGAACATTTGTATGCTTTAGCTAGCCGAGTGTGGCGATGAACAACTGACGGATTCTGCTCATGGTTACATGTATTGGCAAACGGGCATGCCAGACATCAATGAGTGTGTTCAGAGTATTAAACTGGATATGAAAGACACGAATGCGAACCTCAGATGGGAGATTCAGTTTTATGCTGCCAATAAGGAAGCAATACTTAAGATGGCCCTCTTCTTTGCGAACCAGACGACTCTGGCCGATGTGGCACTACAAAAATATGTACACCCCTTTACGGATGATTAGTCTTGTGGACTGCCACAAGTCTAAACGAAGAAGAACTGGTCTAATACTTCGTGTACCCTCAGCATACCACGTTATCTGACTACATGGCTTCGTAGATATTGCGACACCTTGCTTTTCATCAATGCTTATTTACTAAGAATATTCATATTCAATACCAATAGAGAAACTCTACAGACTCGATAATCATTTTCTGAAAGAATAAAGGTGTATTCAAGATCATGCATCGCTTCTTGTTATTCGTTACTACCAAGATCGCGAGAATATCATACTTTATGCATTCCTTCAGCCCATAATGGACTAGTTCATAAGTAGCCAGCTAAAACGTTAGTTTTGTATCGGTTACATAAATACATAATTGCACTTTTTTATTTAAAAAAAAAGAAAGATCACTTTGAAGATATATATATATATATATATATATATATATATAAATATGGGCGAATTGCGCTTGAATGGTACCATTACAAGGCTTTCAAGGAAAACAGGAAAAGAATCACTGACTTTTATCCCCCTATCGCCAAAAAAACGCTTTTCTTTGCCATAATTGTCATCTGGCGAAATTAATTCTTTTCAGAGCTATTTTGTAGCCAAGACGTTTCTCTTTCTGGCTATATATGTAAGATACAACTTTGATTTCAATATACCCATCAAATACTTCAAAAACTGCCTAAATACACTAACGGATCATTTTATGTCCCAACGGCTTGAATTTAAACTACTAAAACCGATTTAGAAGTAAAGTCTGATTTTCTTTTTACATTCGCCAGATTAAAGGATCACAAATATTTTGGTAAAAAAATATCTTTTTTCAGGAACTATTAAATCAAGTAAAAAAGTAAAAATAAGAGAAACAAGTTGCTATGGTTTCACTAAATGTCCCGACAGATTTTTGATTTTGTTTCTTTGATTTCTTTGTCAGTATAAGAGATCAATCAACGATTTTTCACCATTTTTAACAGACCATACGGTAGGATTGTGGTTAAAATTTCAGCTCTTAAAATTATACCGTTCATGTGAAAACAGCATTTTACTCCAAAAATGCTCTAACAGATTTTTCATATGAAAATATTCCGACAGACTAAGACGATGGTTATTTAGAGATAGAGATGTATCCTATGTGTGGATAAAGTTCTGTATATGCTAATTAGATTCTCCTTTTCAAGAGCTTTCGATTGATATATGATAACAATATATAAGCTCTATCTTAGAAGCTATTCTCCAAAGAAACTTTATTGTACCAAAAAAATCATATAAATTAGTCATCCTTTTTTTTTTTTTTTATAGAACTCGTTTTTTTTCAAAAGGAAAACTGGTAGCTGGAAAAGCACTTGGTTAATATGTAATCGATAAAGCTTTGTCGAATGTACTACTCGAATGTTTTCCATGCTCACTTTTATTTTTTGGGGGTTTTTTGATTCAAATGGTACAATACGAGCGAAATTCATTCATATATACACAGTAATGTTCAAAAATCTTTGACCTCGCATGATGCAATTTTCTAAAATTATATCCGTAGTAGTTTCTGTAGAGATCTTTCGAGAACTTCCTAAAAGATGAGGAAAGATCTAAATATAGTTGGTGTGGGTTCTAGTAAAAACACTCACAGCCACATCCACCCACCACCTTACCTACACTCAAGATCAGATCCGAGTCGGATTGATTAACCTGGGTAGTGAACTGTTATATGCACTAAAAGAGACTTTCTCTTTCAACCAATGCAACTATGAAAAAATATTAGCAGAAAATTATTTCTATCTCAAGAAAAAAAGCAATTTCGTTATATTCCACGATTTTTAATGAATCTTAACTACTTTTTTATTCAAAAACGTATTTATTCACAATCTTCCTATAGTTTACTTTTTTTCTTCTAATGGAATATGAATACTTATTTTAGTTTCACAGTATGAGTCGAAATTTATCTCGATCATTTATGTTTACACACAAATATACATTTATAATACAAAAAAAAACACCTCTTCATATTCTGTTTCTCATCAGTGAACATTATAAGCAAAAAAACTGATCAATGAACACTATTATGTACTACTTCAATAAACTTATGAATACAGAAAAGCAGCTAAGATATCCACACTCTATTCAATTTAATATTTCAATACACATACTCAATAGTTTACTGTAAAATTGTATTGGTTTTGTATTTTGTTAGAGATATTATTTTAGCAAAGAAAAATTAGTATGTAGTTTATTTCAACCTATCTTTTTCATTAAAAGTCTTCCACAAATACATAAAATGACTATATGTTATTTTCTAAAGTATCACATGTAGGGACCTGTATCTTCATAATAACCATTTACGAAAGCACCATAATCAACACTTTCCTTTGTAAACAGTGGCACTATCGAGGACAGTTACCATGAAGATGGCACACTCTAATTGCATGACTACCAACGATGGATCTACAGTGGATGAGGAATTGTGACGGCTGTCTCTTTTTCATGATCGCATCTCTTTCACAAATTCCTTGATCCATCATTCCTAATGACTACAATTCAGTCAACGTGCATTGTAAATAATAAATATATTTACTTTTCTTTATTGAGCATAACATCGTCTACTGTCATATGAATAAACATTGTTCATCGATTGTCACAAAACGAAATCGATAAATGTTAGGGTGTGGGTGTGTTTGTAAATGAAGAGAAGATCTGCTCAACCACGCCCAAATCTAACTTCTCTAGAAATCTTCAACTTCGATCAAAAGGAAGTTTTTCATTATTGTACAGGTAAACACTTAATATTTTCTCAAATGAACAAGGTAAGGTATAAAAGCATTCCATGACATTGTTTCTTTTTTTCGTTCCTTAGATAATTCAGTCTTTCGACATATTTTTAAACATTAATAGAAAGATCTTATTCTTCCTAGTTATGATGAATATATCAGACAAACATCATTGAAGACTTATAAGATTCATGTGTATGCACATATCTTAGCTCGTTTTGAAAATCTAAAGCATTTGACAATTGTTTCATCATCTGTCAACAAGTATCCACCTTTGACACTTTGTAGTCCATCATCAACTACTTGTTTCTGTTTGACTCTTACTGTATTATGTGTTAATGTATTTCAATTTGAAGATTGTCTCTCTTTACTTGATGGTCGATTCAAACAACTAAGCACTTTAAATATTGAAATTCATCATATCTTCAATCTGAAATTGGTTCGTCTCAATAAGGTGAGTTCATACTATTTTATTGTTGTTTCAGATTAATTGATAATATGAATGATGTTAATGCCTTGTATAATAACTACAATAAAATAGAGAATAGAACATGATAGTTTTGATTATTGTAAAAGCACCAGAAATAAAAAGAACAATTGTTGTTTTTCTCATTAGTCGATAATGATTGTCGAGTCTTTTCTCGATAAGTAAATTTTTTTTGCTCTCTTTTAAATATTCAAACAACAAATTCGATAGCTGAGTTGTGTTCTAAGAATTACACAAACTAATAAAATTTTTCTGAGTATAAAACACAAGCAATTTTCTTTAAACTATGAAACAACAACTGCGAAATTTATCAAGATTATGTATTCATCTTTCACTTGTTCACAGCAGCTCTCCGATCATCGTGATATGAACTACATTGCTTAATGACATATTAATAAAAATATTTACAAGAAGAAACTTGTATTTAGCTAAGTAGAATGTCTGTAAAAAGGATAATTGCATTGGAGATATGAGACTATTTTATCTCTAACCATCTTAAGAACATTTCATACAGTAAACCAGCATTTAGTAGAAAATAGAAATGTCGAAGGAAAAATGACTGTGTATGGGTGAGGATGAAGGACATATCTGCTTTCATTTTCCACGTACTTGTAACAGATGCAAAGTGTTTGAGGATGATGAGTGTGATTGAGTGTTAATCATCAACAATCTTTTGTGATTTTTAAAGCCAATATCTTCATAATAAATGAAAAGATAACATCGGCTTTGCATAGAATTATTGAATTTTTTTTTAGAATAAAAACACAATTATTCGACGCTTCGACGAACTATGTCATCATTTTCAAGATTTATTAAGATCTTATGAAATTATACATTGAGCAAAGAAAAGAACGAAAACAAAAAGAGAAATGAAACAGCGAAGATACAATATCAAACGATTTTAAGTTTCACTAATGAGCAGAATTAGCTAATAGAACTCTTGGTAAGCCATCAGAAAAAACGAGTAATGGTACTGAACGTTTTGCTTTGTTGAGTTCTGGTTCATAAACCTTGATCAATAATGACTCTTTAATTTTACAAACGATAACAATGATTGTCTTGCCATATTATCTGAAGATTATTCAAGTTCATATGATAACCTGTTTCTTTTCCATACTGAATAATTTATGATTTGGCAGTCTTATTATCGTTGTCTGTTGTTGTTGTTGCTGTTTTATTTTTTATCCGTGATGATCTTCTTAATTTCGAAATGTTATGGTTACTATTAATATCATCACTTACATCGTTACACTGCTGTTGTTGATAGGCTGTTTTCAGTGAACCATGTTCATATAATCTTCGTATACATTGACGTTCTGTCTTGTCAATATATATGAATGTTCACAGTTATTGCATTTAATATAATATACTACATCAGACTGCATATGTTTAACAATTGGATCGTTGGTTTGGAAGAATGCTTGTGTCGATGATGATGGTTTGGTGAAAAATTGAATGTTGATATCACATCGTAGTCTATTAGACAGCTGTATGATTTTCTTGTTTAATTCTACTGTTGAAGTTCTAATAAACGGTATCTCGACATGCATTTTCTTCTTATCACATCTAACAATTGGTTCATTTAATTTTCCATTACTCTTATTTCGATGTTGAATTAGTTTAATGCCAATAATAATATCTATAAAAGCAGAATGGATAATCATTTTCTACACCAATTCTTCTTATTTCATTAAATTCAGTTCCTAATAAAGTATATGTTGAACAGGGTGTGAGTAAAAGTTAAATTAATACCCATACCCCACATTCACACCGACATGTGTACCCGCACCCCATAAGAAATAAAATTATTGAAGATGAAGAAAAATATAGAAGACTAGCGATAATTTATGCTTTAAATGATTGTCTGGCTACGAAACAACTAGTCCAAAACATAACATCAACAAAATCTTCAAAAATGTCAACTACCATCTGGTACGGAAACATGTCAGAGGATGAACAAAACATTAATTATGAACAAGATCAAGAATCTGTCTATTTATGTTCAGCAAATGAAATTAATTATCATGTGGAAATTCATGCACAAAATGAAAATTTTGAATTAAATGATGATGATAATATACATAATGAATCATTGGATGATGCATTAACAGAGGCTCATGTTCAAGATGAACTCTCTGAAATGATAACTGATGATGATTTAGATGATATGTCCTTACCAGAAATAATGAAAATCCATTTATCTCTTAAACAACATTATTCAAATTAACACGAATCATTCCAGAAAGAATTATTCGTTTATAATGATAAGGACAAGGTTCATGTAAGAGATGAAGCTCCAAATGAAATTGAAATTATTTCCGAAGATGATATACAACAAAATACAATAGATAAACAAAATCAACAGCATAAATATCATAAATCATTAACAAGAAATCAAAGAAAAAAGCGAAAAAAACCGAGCTAAATGATATCGTTGTAAAATAATCCAGCACGTTTATCATAAATTTACCATTAGAAATATTAAAAAAATCTTAATATTTTATGAATATTTCTCATGTGAACATCAACCCTAGAGAAAGTACTGAGTTCAGGGTACCCATGTACTGAGAAAGCTCTAGCAGGGTACCCAATATGGGTACTTTGAAAATTCTCAGTAATTTTACTGATGTATGTACTGTTTGGGGACCCGTAAAAGTACATTCACTGAATAAGTACCTGCATGGATACACAAGTCTGTAACTTTACTGAGGAAATCTCGACAGGGTATCCTAAATTTTTCGCGTTCTGTGTGGCGACTATTCATTCACCGTTTTCTTTTTTACGTACGGCTCTATATAAACAACTCGATAAATCATAAGAAAATAATCAATTTTCATACTAGTTTTTTCTAAATTATTTCTTGACTATTTCTTAGTCGAGGAAATGCCGAGCTTGGTCGTAAATTAAGATCGGACTACCCTGAAGTGGTCTACGACCAACTCAAGTTGAGTCGGATCCCGACATTGTTCCTGCTAAGTTTTTGGAATTGAAAAAATTAAATTGAATAAAGTAAAAAATATCTAGTAAATTATCTCAAGAAAAAGAAAAAATTTTAAAAAGTCAAAGATCAGGTTCGATCCTGAACATACTGAAAATTTGGTAACAGGGTACTTAGAAATACTATACAATGGTACCCAATTCAGTACTTGATCAGTACCTTTAGGTACCCAATTACTGTGCATTTTCCAGCAGGGTACTTGCCAAAGTACCACTTAGGTACCTGTAAGTACCTGCAAGTACTTTGGTACCCAAAAGTTCCTGTGACATACTGGTATCAGGGTACTTTTTTGGGTACCCTTAACTCAGTATATTCTCTAGGGAATGTCGTCGGATGCATGTTATTATTAGGCGTAAAGAAGGAACAAATAGGATAAGAAATTGATGAAACATTACGCAGTGGCTTATTTACGGAGAAACACTATTATCATATCCGCAAGAAACTACGCCTCGATAAATAAAAAAAGAAATGTTTTTATTTTTTTTATATATAGGTCAAACTATTTTATTTCATTATTTCGTTTCTTTTCGATGAACAATCAAATTTATTTTGTTCCATGTTGAAACATCTACTAGTTTTTCCTATTCCTTCTTTTTCTTTCTTGCCTTCTATTGTTGTGGTTCTTTGGTTAAAGTATATATATAGTTCATCGTTATTTTGTTATATTGTTAACCATGTGTGCGGCCACACATCTTTCAAAAAGAGGGTCGTCTGTTACGAACTTGCCCTTCATATCGTTCCACTCTATTTTATTTCATCCAGGTCTTTACTTTTCTTTCTTTCTTTCGTATTTGATATTATTATGAACTGATTTCACTCTTTCATCTCTTACATGTTTATTATGGCGACTAGATATATCTTTTTCTTTGTTCTATGATAACATGTAATCTAGTCGTTGGCCACTTTATCTCCTATATATATGTACATCTTCTTCCAGTAGTCAGTTAGTCGAGGCGAGGTAAGTTTGCCTTTCCAGCTCGCATCTCTTCGTTATACATTTGTTGTTGATTTGAACGTCAAATAAAGATTTGAAGGTTACAAATCATATATACGTATATATATATATATCAACACATCCCTAATAGAATTTAACCAAATCTTTATATGTATCTTATATGCACAGATCTTCACTTTATATTTATCGATAAACCATTTAAATCAAAAAAGACTTTGACTGAAAAAAAGAGTTCGTCTGATTGTGGATATTTTGTAACGTGCGTATCAAAGTGATATAATTTCAACTCGACCTTGTGAATCTTCTTCATAAAGTTGTAGGACAAATTATACCCTGTATGGGTTCATTAGATGGTATTCAGTGATAGTTCGGCGTGATGTTGCTCATGGAAGGAAGTAGACTATTGCAACAACCCGAACACTTGATGGCGGCACATTTTCACAATTATCATAAACTTTGTCGATTTTCTCTTCTGTAGTTTTTGAAGGTCTTTCAGATTGTTGTCTATTTACTATTATACTCATTGCGAAAAAGCCTTGAAAAACATCAATAGTACAGTCTATGCATGGCGTTTTTATGCCAAATTCGACTTACGTTTTTCATTTCACAATAGTAGGTGATTCAAATTTGGCCACTAATAAAACTATTTTAATTCTAATGTTTATAGGCATAGACATTTATCTGAAAATATACAAAATAAAACTTTAAAGAACACACTAACATATTATAAAAAAAATCAATTAGATTGCTTGAGTTGTAGAAGAGATACTTGAATTAACTTACCGTCTAGACTTTTGGGACATCCTGTATATTGCATCTGAATTTATTAATGTTGAATGCATTAAATGCTATTTATTTTGACAGTTTCTAATTATTTCACAATCAAAAGTGAAATGCAGACAAACAGAAACGTCATTATTGATATATATATCCTTCTGTTATTAAATAAGAGAGAGAGAGTAATCCATATATGCAAGATGGATCATCATAGCAGCACGAAGTAATGAGATATGTTGTTGACAGTTCATTTGATCTGGTAGGTGTCATGTTAATAATTAACTGAGAAGATGTATATAATGATGCATTCTGAAAGTCGATTACAAAAGAAATAAGTTTTACATATTCGAAGAGAAAGCCAAGAAGAAAGAGACAATGACCGACTCACTCACACAACTTGCCATTAAAATGATCCAAAACATAGTGCCCATAATTATGGTTGTCGGTATAACAGGTAATTCCCTCAACATTGCCGTACTTACAAGACCTTTCCTGTATAATCACGCGTGTTCTCGTTATTTTCTGGCTCTTTCTTGCAACAATTTATTCTATACAAGTGCAATTCTCGTTTATCTTCTTCTGGCCTATGGATACCAGCTCGATGTAACTAAAGTTTCTCTTATTTCGTGCAAACTCATCACATATATCTATCAAGTGTGTGCAACATTATCGCCATTTTTTATTGTTCTTGCCTCGATCGATCGATATTGTGCCAGTTCAATAAGTAATCGCGTACGGAAATTCAGTAATGTCAGAGTAGCTCGTTGGGCGATTATGTTCATCATCGTCCTTATCATGCTTTTCTACCTGAATACTGCAATTCTGATCGATTTAAGATCAACCGACACATTTGGATGTCGTGTTCGAGCTGATATTATCTACAAACAAGTGTATTCGATCATGCAAATTTTTCTGTTTGCCATTATTGCACCATTGCTTATGACGTTCTTCGGTGTCATGACTATATACAATACAAAACAAGTGCATGTCATTCCTGCTGCAATCTTACATCATCGCCGAACCGAAAATCAACTTGCTCGAATGCTTTTTCTACAAGTGAGCTGTCAGATTGTACTCACTCTGCCAACATGTGTTACTTATCTAATATTGGTCATGCCAAACGCAATTATAGCTACATCTGGCTTTTACTTTGCCCGAATGATGTCTCAACTTCTCATGTATTTGTCCTACGCTGTGCCCTTCCTTTTATATCTCGTTTCGGCTCGAACATATAGAAAAGAACTCGTTCAGTTGATGTATAGAATTCTGCGACGCCGTAGTGGTGTTCAAGTTCATCCAACGACTAACACGAACACAAATCCTATTCGAGTAGTCAACACAAAGTCGCGCACAATAGCAGCAATACATTAGTGAACAGTGTAATCTCCAATTAAATTCAATATCTTGACTAATTTCATATATAGTTATTCAATTATCTGAGAATGAGTTTAATATTATAAGAAAAGAAGATTTAAAATATCTTGAGTCAAAGTTTATCACATGAAATGGCTAGTTGCAATTCCTTCACACTGGACAGTGTTAACCCATATCTTTGATTTCACTAAATAAATAAACTTGAAATATAGTTTTTGCTATGGTAGAATTTGTACACCGATCGACTAAGCATTCGGACAAATATGACTCGATATCTATCAGAAGTACAAGTAAAAAAGAGAATGAAACAGATTTATTTTCCCTTTTTTTTAATTATTTCATTTCAGTTAAGTGCAGCAGAACATATTATTGCACTAATGTGTATTATCGGATGCCTGAATTTTATGGTGTGGATGTGGATGTCTAATGAATAATGTACCGACATCCCAAATTATTCAAACGACGAAATAGACCCTGCCAGGAATTTATGTCTACATCTGTAGCACACTTTGAAATACATATTTTCATACTGATTCAATAATTCATTGAGCTTAATTGAGTATTTAGATAGCTAAACTGTATAAAAATAGTATAATTTTGTGAAATATGAGAATTTCTGGGTCAACAATACAATCGAATTCTTCATAGTTTTAAAAGAATTAGTTTTCGAATCCATTTGATCAAAATTTTCATCTCCGACCATTGCAGCAATAGTAACACTTATTATAAGTGGTCTTCTTCATGTTCACACATGTCTTCTTACTTTTAATGATACGTCATCAATATTTATAAAGTTTGTTTTTTCGTTGTACACAGTATTGCTTGTTCTCTTTGACACAAATATTTTTTTTTCTTATGACATCACCCTGTCATGCTTAAACCATTTATAGATAAAGACTTTCCATTTTTAATAATTGATCCTCCATTATTTATCAATGTTAATTGAATACCAAAACTACCTGTCCCTAATGTCTATCAACAATAAACTATTTTAAAATGTGATCGATAGAACAAAAAAAGCTTATTTTTAATATAGCATTAATTCTCGATCATCCAGACTTTTGGTATTTTTCCAAAAGGTAGTTTTTCTCAGTTTAATTTTTACGTAGATGATTAAAAATGAAAGAAGAAATCAAATACATTGGCAGTGTCTGGGATCTTGATCCAACACGATGGTTTATCAATGTTTCCACGTTAACAAAGATACCAACACATTCCTAATTAAATTTCGAAAAAAGAATTATTCAAGAATTAAGATAGACTCAAATCAAATTTTGAAGACACTAAAAATTAAAATAAACTGCATTATACACACAGTGAAGGACGAGATTCATCATTGGGGAATACATATTTAAATGAACAGACAAAATAGATTTTCATATTGCTCAGTACTTGAATTTCGATCATGACATTGATGAACACAAAAAATTTAGCACAGATAATGTCTTGATTTTTTCTTGACAGTATATTTTTATTTATTCATATGGATTTCGCATTAGTATTAAAATTAACCTCAACATATTGGAGTGAATACGGAATACGGTTGTGACTTTGGTTTTGGCTGGAGGTGCTGTCCATTTGCGTGACCATGTAGATATAGCTCGAGATATGCACTAGGGATGTTCGTGTGACAGTGATTGTGTCAGTAAACAGGAGACATGCACTCATACCCCAGCTATTTCTGAAGAAAAACAGTCCAGCTAGCAACGAATCCCGATGAACGACTGTTATTGTCGTTACCAAGGAGACATTCTATAAAAATAACGGCAAGCTGTTATATTCTCCGTAATGAAAGCGAACAAGCCAAATGATTGGATTTTCCATAAAGGAACCATCTGTCCATGGTTGCATTACATAATGGAAACGAATTTCTGCTAATAATTTTTAGATATCCTCCCACTGAATATAATTTCCAAGGTTCATCGGCAAAGTGTAGATATTTGTTGAGATAGTTAGTGTAAATGGTGATCTAAACAAAGATACCAAATCAATTTAATCAATCTGTATAACTTCTTAATTCGCATAGTGTGAGAGAAATATTAATATGTATTTATATGCATCACAATGAAGAAAAAGATTGTTTTATTTGTATGTGAGATGCTGAAAAACAAAGGTTGTTTATATTAATTTGTACCACTATTGGGCTTGTTTTTTTCTTAAATACATTCAATCCTATACCTTGGTTTCTTCTCCGCTTTTTCCAATTATATACTTTTCATAACCTAAAATGCTTATAGATGTTGAAAGGAAAATACAACGCCTTCAATAACTCTAAGAAAAGCCGATCCTCAACTAAATCAACGACAGATGCTGAATAACACGACTAGTCCTATCGAAATAGAAAGGTAGAAAATATAACGACCATTGTCATCGATCGCAATTAAATCAGAAACAGATTTAAACAATGAGAAAAAGAATATTCATGATTCTATTAATAATATTCTTTTCTACTGATTATCGTAGGTAAATAATTCAGACCACTGATAATGACTGAAATCGACAAGACGAATAAGATGAAACAGTTCTTGTTTTTATTAAGAGATTTGAAAACAATTGAATGTAATATAAATGAAATATGAATCAATATAATCGAATCTATTGTTTAGATTTAAAATTTTATAGCAAATTCTAATTATTTTCACAATTCATTGTGTTGGACAATCGAGAAACGCACAATTCAATATAAACGATGATCATAAAAAAATTGCATTGATGGATTAATTTTTTCAAAAACTCTTCAGTAATAGAAATATTTTTCGAGATTTTCGATTCGAAGATACAAATTAAATTTAAAATTACTGAATATTAAGATAGAGACGTTTTAAATAGTAAAATCTTCCTCTTCGTCGTTTTCAAAAATAAAAAATCGTTCAATCATCTAATTAATGTAAAAGAACACAGTGTGTTATTCTTTTCGATGCTAACATCTATTGTTATATATTTTTACATAATATAGAAAGGCTTTTATATGTCGATCTTTAAATAAATCATAAGAAGAATTTCAAATTTTAATGCAAGTTTATTATTGTAATTATTAAAGTTGTAGAAGATTCTTAAAAAAAATGCTATAATAACAGATTTTGTAATTAGTACATTTCTTTAAAACTCATCACATTAGAGACCAATGATCTCCTACATCTACTCAACGAGAACCATACCCAAATGGTGAGCCGAAGACACGTCCATAACCTCCAAAAGCATCAAAACCACCATAGCCTGTAGCAGCCGAACCATCATAACGTGGAGTAGCAGCACTAAAGTAGTTTGGACTATTGAAATTACTGTAATTTGGAACTCCGAAGCCCCAAGGAGAAGCTCCTAAACCACCGAGACTTCCACCATAGCTTCCGAAACCGGCTTGATTTCCTGAAATTTATCATTTAATGGGTAATTTTAAATAAATGTTTATATGGCTCTTACCAAATTGTTGATATCCACCAAACATTGTTAATACTTGTATCTTATAGAGAATAGAAGTAAATATGAAAAAAAAGGAGTATGTACATTTGAGACAACGTATCAATGCGTATTTATATGATCATCAAACTGTTCTCTTCTATTATCTCTATTACAAATCGACCTTTACATAAGAATCAAAAATGCATTGTTTCAAGTCATATGTGACTGAGATATTCGTATCTATATATGAAACAACCTTCTAAAAAATAGCTTGTTAGATAAAACACCCATCGCTCATGCTGAACTTACCAGTTGGTAGAGAAAGATAAATTGCTATTTAATGAGATACGATGCATATTCAAGTATACTACATACCAAAATTATTACGCAATAGTATTTTTATACGCATAAAATAAAAAATTTACAACCACCTATATAATTCAGATGGGGACGTAGATTGACTATTTACACATGAGTGAATAATGCAGGCACATTGATCAGAGTATGCATGAAATGAGACAAAAGATGTAAGAAATCCATTCATCAGAAATACAATGATAATGGTTATCTATTTCAGAGTGAAATAATTTTCTTGTAAAACTCTTTTATGCATCGATATTTGTCTACACAGGGTGATCAATAAAAACTAGTTAGACTATTTTGTGCTTTGTAAGCACAAGATCAATTTATGCTCGAATTTTTTTTTTGTATATTTTTATATTCACTTTATTAAATCAAATTGATGTTGAGTATAAATATGTAAGAAGAGAGAAAATCTATCAAGAACAGTCCTGGTGGAAAAGTCTTATGAAGATCGTATAAGATCTTACTGACAATCGGACACCGTAAGATTCATACTATATGATGTTATAGAATCGTATAAAAGCTTTACTATAAGATTTGTCACGTGTCTTACACTAAGATGCTAAAGTGAATCTTACATGATTCTTACTATAAGATTCTAAAAAAGTTTGATGATCAAAATCTTGTAAGATCGTATATAATCTTATATGATTATAATTTTTATAATCTTATCATTTCTTTTACGAATAGTTTTTATAGCGATTGTTTTTTGCATTTAAATAAATGTTTGAGTGGTTGCATATTAATGTAGAACAAAATTAACAACATGATAAAGAGTAAGTATCATTTAAATACATAAATAACTAATTTTTTATTTAGATAAATCTCAAGAACACCGTCAATAGGTACGTATGAATTTTGTCGAAAAATTATTTTTCTCTCTCGATTACATTCAATAATTTGATGAAGGATATGTATAACAGTCTTATGACCGTTACGTTTCATTTCGTATAACTCTATTCTTTTCTCTATATTTATGTGTTCATGTGTTGACCTGGTCACTATCTCTCATTCTCTCTATCGTGTGACGGTTTGGTTCTTTGCTCTTATTCACTCAACCGTGCTCGCTCTTTCTACCATATAAGGCGATGTAAACGAAAGAAGAGCACGATTAGAGATGTGCAGATGACACAATACAACATTATATTGACGAGCATAGATGCATACTCTCTCAGTTCCTCATAGTAAGTACTAGCCGAGGCTGATAGGCGATGACCGTTTACAACACAAAACGTAAAAAACCACCTTTGTCTATAACTATCGTATATCATGAACGTATACGATGCCAGACACTCAAACATGGATAACATGTACGATGAATGTGAACGACAGTCTGCACGAAGGGAGTATACGATCGAATCTGGTCGTAAGTTTAAAAGTGGGGTGAATTGTACTTATCGAGGTTATAAGTTCCTTCATTTTGAATTCAGCAACAAGCGCAATGTTACGCATTTTTCCAATAACTAATTTAATGTATCTTATTTAGATAACTTCAAATAAAAGTTTAAACATTAAGTATTTATTTTAAAATATATATGTTTTTTTTATTTAGATTAAAAGCTAACAATACATTGAAATGTAAGAATTAATCTATTTTAAAATAAATCATCTTTTTCATTCAGAGCAAACTAAACAAAATATTCAAATATAAGTATTTGTTTTAAAATAGATAATTTATTTTTATTTAGACAAAACAACATAATATAGCAAAATATAAGTGTTTATTTATTTTTAAATGAATGATTTTTCGTATTTAGATGTGATCGGACAATATATTAATATTTATTTATTTTCACAGAACTATTTTTTATTTAAAGCGAATCGAACGAAATATTGAAATATGTATATTTGTTTTAAAATAAATCATTTTTTCATTTAGATAAAATCACACCACATACTAAAAGTAAAGTCAAACAATCGTGGAATATGTTTGCTCAAATAAAGAAGATTTCGAGTGTTTAATTGCGTATGTAGGAGGAGAGGCATGAAAAGCAAGAAATTTAACTGTAAACTGCATTAGAAGGTTCTGTAAAATTTTACATGAATCTTACAATAAGTTCATACAAGAATCGTATAATACGATTTTATCAGAAATGGTGCCCAGGGCAAACAATCCGATGGTAAGATCTTATAAGACTTTAAGTCTGATCTCATCTGAAATTATAACATCAGAGAAAAACCGTACAAAAAATCGTGGTGTCTGCACAACTTACATCAAGTCTTAGCATACGATTCTTCTAAGATCGTACAGATGCTATAAACTTGGAAGAATCGTATGCTAAGAGCTGATGTAAGTTTTGCGGACACCACGATTTTTGTGTACGATTTCGTCGGATATTATAGAATCATACAATATCAGAGATCTGACATGAAGATCTTACGGCTGATTTTTCGACCTGTGTGGCTTTAAGGTCGACAGATGAGATCTTATAAGATCGTATATGATTTTCATAAGATCTTGTATGATCATAGAAGATCATACAGTAAGTTTCTATATGAACTCGTAGAATCATATAAGATCTTATAGACAGATTGTTTGACCTCAGAGGGTTAACATGTTTTTGATGGTTTTAAATTTATTTGAACAGGAACTTCTAAATTAACCGTATTGCCAAAAAAATTTTAATTTTGCGTAAGTTTCAATATTCTCTTAAAAGTAAGTGTCTAAGAAAATCAGTCAACACAGAATATCGACGATCAAGTGATGTTTCAGAATTCGCTAAGTTTTTGATATAGTCTAGAGGATAGTGAGTTTACTATTCCTTGAAATTTTCAGTTCAATCTGATCCACTTTTTCTATACAAACAATCAAAATATTAACGATATTTTGAAGTATTTTTCATAGTGATTTTATTAGTAAAATCGACGTTTGCATTTGAATTTGTGAAAATTTCGAAGTTATTCTTCTGCGCACGAAATTTCAGAAGTTTTTGTTAATCCTATGAGGATTTCTGAGATACTATTAAAAAATTTGCTTTACTCTTTCTTCTGCGTTTTGTTACCAAATGTTGGTCAATCGCATTTTATGCGCTAATAATGATTTACTCGGATATTTTTACCGTTGATAAGACACATTAAGTTTAACTACTTAGGATATTTCACAAGTTTTACTTGTATAGGAAGTGAAGCAGTTCTGATTGAAAATCGTCGTTTTCCTATCATTTATTAGAGATGTTTGAAGAGGCTAGTATATTTTCCATAAGTTATACTTTCTCGACTCGTTAATATTGTTTTGTAGAGCTATTTTTTGCCGTGAGTGGTATGATGATATAAATATCGAAACCAAATCTTCGATATTTTTATTATTAGTACCAATAGTAATAATACGATTAGAGGAGCCTTGGTTTCCTTCAAAATAGCAAAAGCGTAGCTGTTACCAGGCTTTGATTGTAAAAATTTGGCGTTAATCGAAGACAAACATAGTAATCAGAGTTCCCATTAAAAACTACACTGGAAAAGATCTTTTCTATCTCAAAATATATCTTATGAAAATTTCACTCTGGCTTCATGCGGATGAATTTTTGATGGAAAATATTTTATAATAAAATGTACTTTTTCTAATGTCGGCTTTCATGCTGATTCCGAATATAAAATTTGTTTTTCGATAAACGTTAAACTTTTACAATCAAAACCTGGATGTAGATGAGTGTCAGATTGAGAATGAACTAACACTCTGATTTCATTTTTAGAAAAAAATTATGATTTCCTTTATAATCTGTATTATTCTTTGGATACATATAAAATTCACAGTAATGATTCTGAGAAATTAAGAGTATGAGCATATCTTTATATAAGTGCATTAAAACTATGGAAGTCCAGAACTACCTTTTTTGTCTCACTCAAAACTTTCCTTGGCTCTGACCGTGCGACTTAGTAAATTGTCTTAGAGCTCACAGTGTGAGTGTGGGTGTAGAAATGATCCAAATTGTGATACAGATGCTCACGACCTTTTAGTTAAATAAATTAAGAGAATCCATAAATAAAATATAAAGCATTTCTTTATTTATTTGTTCTACTAAGGTAATTCTTCATCAATTCAATAGATGATAATCTCACGCAAAATAGTATATAGGAACAAAGAACTGATTGTTGTTGCTCGTTCTCCTACATGCCTGGTTTTTTTTGTTCATATCAATGAAATCATATTGCGTTTAAACAATAAACTATTTAAAATCAGAATATTCTCTAGGATGATGACAATCATTTAATTCTTCACATGCACAACATCACTGGTCGTTTCACATAATATCATAATCAATATATATATTTGACTGAAAGTCTTAATCAATTTCGAGTAAATGTTGAACAAATTAAAATATAGTAAATAAAACAAAGAAGAACAAATTTTTGATTTGTTCATTGACTTTAAATATATCATTCAGAAATTGAAAAAGATGAATTAATAATTCAAACTTTTATTGAATGAGCTACAAATATCAATTCTCCATAAGCAACATTAAGTAAAGATCTTAATGAAACACGAGTGAAAGTAAAACAATATATTGTTTTAATGACACAAAGGTTGAAATTTTTTTTTTGTTCAATCTCAGATATCAATAGTAGTTTACGTGAGATAATCGAACGATTTATTATTCACGTTGATCAATGTAATACTGATCATGTTCGTTTAAGATGTCGACGTAGTTGGACATTAGTACAAATCTACACTCAACCGCTTCTCTGGCTTACTCTCACTTGCTGTTGTCAGAACTCTACGTTCCATATGTACAGAAGAGGTCTTTCGTGATGAGTGTCGATATGCCATAGCATACTATAGAGTTACACAATAGTCGAGTCAATGGTTTATGGTCAAATGGATTATCAAAGATCTGGTAGCAGAATGGAGTAGGACTCTGGGTGCGGACGTGAATAAACTCAAAATTATTTCACACATCCACACCTCATCATTTAGGAAATACTGTTTTTTAGACTCTCGCAATAAATAAGGAGACTGACATATGTAGTAAAAATTTTAGTGATTTTGAATTGAATTCTACATTATTTATTGATCTAAAAAAGATAGTCAGAATATTCACAATCGAAAGAATCAATATAATTATGTTTTATTAACAAAGAATGATTACGCTAATCGAATACAAAATGTGTCCGTAACTATTAGTTTAAGTTATTTAAGTAACAAATGTAGGGTATCTTCATATTTTTCATGTTTTCGATCACCAATCGACACTCGAATGTGCTGATATTGTTCTTCTTGTCGAAATGTAAAATGACTTATTCTAAGGCGATACGAATACATTTTCCAATCCATAAAGACTTCACTTTTCAATGAAAAATTCTGAATAGTCACATTTCCAAAAACGATTACATCTGAATAAAATATTGTTCAGATGATCAAAATGATCTATAATATCAGCCATCATATCTACTGAATCAATTAGAATTTCAAGAGTTTTAATATTCTGTATTGTATGTCAAAGATAATTAATAGATATTGCTTTCCAATCATCTTTTCTAATCTAAGAGTACGAATGTTTGATGGCTTCACAAATTCTAGATTATATGTCGTAATAAGATAATTTATCAAGAATATTTTTTTATTAAGTTGTTAAGTTCATGTCTTGATAATGATTCAATACCATAAACATCAAATTTTTCTATCTGATTAAAGTTCACATTATTGTTTTAAAAACATCTAATGATATAAGCACTGAACCACAAATTATTAATGATGTTACTTGTGTAAAACGATAAATTAGTGGTGTTAGAAATTTATCAATGTCAATTAATAAAGAATTGATTTTATTTTGATTAAAAAAGAAATATTTTTTCATATTTGATGGCACTATTGTTATAGGTGGAAAATTAGATAAATGATAAATAATATCTTTTAATCGAAATCGAGCTATTGTGTATAAGAATTTTTGTTCATTCTCTTCATCATTATGATATCCAACATAGCAATGTTTTTGTTTAAGCCAAAATAATGAACGACATGATTCGAGTAATATTGATCCATGTTTATTATGACTTAAACTTTGAAATTTGCAATTGAATTTAATAATATCTATATTTAAAGTAAAATTTCGTGGAACTCACATATGTTTGCGAAGAAAATAGTAAGTGTAAGTTTTAAGTCGAAGTTTTCCGGCTTCTTCCCTTCCCACTCTATTAAAGACCTTAGCAACCAGGATTAAATAATGTATCTGTATTTATTAAAGCTTTATTTGCCATGTAATTCAATACTGATAATAATAAAACTTTTGAATTGAGAAAAAAACTTACGAAAACGAAAAATACCGAGCGAATAGCAATCATGGAAATGAAAAATCGGGATGTTCGTTAGAAATGTTTTTTTTGTGCTTTTATCTGTACTATCGACTCGATACTATCAAGTGGATTAAGCGGAACATATGCATGTCTAATAGAGAATGTGTTGTCGGTAAA
The DNA here is from genome assembly GCA_905250075.1 of Rotaria sp. Silwood1. Lineage (NCBI taxonomy): Eukaryota > Metazoa > Rotifera > Eurotatoria > Philodinida > Philodinidae > Rotaria > Rotaria sp. Silwood1. The sequence goes on from CAJNOP010000276.1 coordinate 47,226, forward strand.
ACGCGAGAAATATTGAAACGATTCTCAAAATGAAATGTGCATATAAAAATTTTGTAGATGATTATATCAACTGACATAGTTGTTGTATTAGTCGATAGTCTGATAGTATCTGTGCAACCTTGAATGAATCAAGTGGTTATCACTAATAGACTATTCAAAATAAAGTGCTCCTTTCATTGTTTAGATTCACAAGAGGATGTGAGAGTGACTGTACGAAGATAACTCTGATTCATACCCATACGCACATCCAAATTTTAACCTAGTTCAATGGTTTATGGATTAATTTAAATGGTGCAAATGTTCATTAAACTGAAAATGTTAAAGTTGCTTCAATGTCTTGAAACACCATACAATCGTATTTTATCTTCATTATTTCAATTAATTATCAATCATAAATATATAGGATAGGTTATAAGTAATAGCAAACATACTTCTATACTGTATAGAAAGGTCAATGGAACTGTCTCTCTATATGTGGCGACAGTAAGAATAGTGTTCTATATTATTTCAACATACTACTGTTTTTTTTAATAGATCTTCTAAAATAGTGCTGGAAAATGATTCTTCTCTAATCAAAATGAAAATCGATATAGAATGTGGCGTAGAGCACCTGTATAACTGATAAATATCTGAATATGATGTACGCTTTTTAGATCATCGTTTATTAGTTCGAATGCACATGAGGTAATTTTGAATTCACTACAATTGAATTAGATATGCGAATTTCTATTAGAAGTTAATCAAAATGTGTCCATTCGGCTCTTGTTAAACACAATCTACAAAGGCTATCGAAGTATTCAGATATCTTCACAGATTGTATATGGTCTCGTTATAATATCGGAACTAATTCTTTATTGCATTAATTAAAAATTTAGTAGACAAGTAAGTCCTAATATAAATAAAAACCAAACAATCTCTCAATGATTATAAACGATGACTACATCATAATCCAACAGAGACTGTGCTAACACATTTTTTCTTTGATAATGACTTAATCATGATGGTTACATATGATAAACGATATAGAAGTGCGTGTGCCACTAATAAGTTTATGTCATTTGTATATTAAC